>ONZH01010045.1:0-57585 GCA_900303285.1 Rhinella marina | reverse complement strand
GCTGACCATCTGCCTTGACTCATCAAAGTGGCTTAACACCTGACAGATATCAGACATCCACGTCCACTCCTCATTGTAGACTTGAGGAAGCTGACTGACCTGACTACCAGTTCTCGTGGAAGTTGTCATCTGGCAGTCTACAATGGTTCTGCGGTGATGGTAAACCCTGGCTAACATGTGTAATGTAGAATTCCATCGCGTGGGCACGTCGCACAACAGTCGGTGAGCTGGCAGTTGTAAGCGCCGTTGCACTGCCCTGAGGGTGGCAGCATCTGTGGCTGACTTATGGAAATGCGCACAGATGCGTCGCACCTTGGTAAGCAAATCAGACAAATTGGGGTAGGTCTTGAGGAACCGCTGAATCACAAGATTGAACACGTGGGCCAGGCATGGCACATGTGTGAGCCTGCCGAGATGCAGAGCCGCCACCAGGTTACGCCCGTTGTCACACACAACCATGCCTGGTTTGAGGTTCAGCGGCGCCAGCCAAAGATCGGTCTGTGCTGTGATGCCCTGTAACAGCTACCGACTCGGAGCTACCGACTGAAGGCGCTGTGCTCACGGATGGTAATTGAGAGGAGGAGGAGGGGTTGGAGGAAGAGGCATAATAAGCCTGAGAAACTGTGACCGAGGCAGGCCCTGCAATCCTCGGTGTGGGCAGCACATGAGCGGCCCTAGGGTCAGACTCGGTCCCAGCCTCCACCAAGTTAACCCAATGTGCCGTCAGTGAGATATAGTGTCCCTGCCCGCCAGCACTTGTCCACGTGTTCGTGGTTAGGTGGACCTTCTCAGTAACCGCTTTGGTCAGGGCACGGATGATGTTCTCTGACACGTGCTGGTGTAGGGCTGGGACGGCACATCGGGAAAAATAGTGGCGGCTGGGGACCAAGTACTGAGGGACAGCCACCGCCATCAGGTTGTGGAAAGCCTCAGTCTCTACCAGTCTATAGGGAAGCATCTCCAGGCTCAACAATTTGGAGATGTGGACGTTTAGGGCTTGTGCATGTGGGTGGCTGGAATTGTATTTGCGCTTGCACTCAAATATCTGCTGCAAAGACAGCTGGACGCTGTGCTGGAACACATTGGTGGTGGCTGTGGAGGATCGTGCAGGTGAAGGGGTGGTTGTAGGGTGGTTGGCGCTCGTGCCGGGGTCCTGGGTGGAGGGTTGACTCGCCGAGCCAGCATGTGACACAGGGGAAGGGGCAGTGGTGTGACCCGCAGTAGGGATGAACGGCCTTGGTTCCACTGAGTCAGGTGTTTAGCACTCATATGCCTGTGCATGCTGGTAGTGGTTAGGCTGGTAGTGGTGGCTCCCCTGATGATCCTGGTGTGGCACAGGTTGCACACCACAGTCCGTCGGTCATCCTCACTTTCTTTAAAAAACCTCCAGACTTGCGAACATCTAGGCCTCGGCACGGGAGCTTGACTCCGTGAAACAGTTGCTGATCTACCTGCTCTGGCCCTGCTTCTCCCTCTGGCCACCCCACTGCCTCTTCCAACCTGTTCTGGTGCTGCACTTGCCTCCCCCTCAGAAGCACTGTCTTGAGTTGGATTACCAACCCAGCTCGGGTCAGTCACCTCATTATCCACCAGCTCTTCCTCCGATTCCTCACTCTGCTCCCCCCTCGAACTTACTGCCCTGACAACATCGTCACTGTCTGACAACCGTGTCTCATCATCATCATCATCCGACACCTCTTCACACACTACTTGCACTAATTCCTCACTCTCATCACCCACAGACTGCAAAAGTTCAAAATTTTGGCCATCAGGACAGAGCAACTGCTCAGGTTGCTGTTGAGCAGTGGTTTGTGTCTCTGGGTAGGGTCCTGAAAAGACTTCCTGTGAGTATGCCGGATCTGAATCCATACTTTCCGGGGGGGGGGGCAGGCTGGGGGGAAGGAGGTTGAGCTGGAGGAGCCAGAGGTCTACTCCCTTGGCTAGAGTGGGTGGACTGCGTGGAAGACTGGGTGGTGGATAAATTACTGGACGCATTGTCCGCTATCCACGTCATCACCTGTTCGCACTGTTGTGGTTTCAATAGTGGTGTACCACGTGCCCCAGTAAGTTGCAAGATGAAGCTAGGGAGCGAAACTCTGCGGCATTCCACCGCTCCCTCATCAACATGTACTGTGTCAGCCTGCTCAGGACCACGGCCTCTGCCCCCTACATTACTTGAACGCCCACGCCCTCGTCCTCGAACTGAGAGAAAAAACGTAGTCTTTAGACGGCGGCTATTGGACCGCAAACCAATCAATTTGTCACTGCAATGTATGATATATAACTGAGAGAAAAAAACGCCCACGCCCTCGTCCTCGAACCTTAGCCCTTGGGTTCAACATTTTTATGTTCACTTCACTGTATAATATATAACGGAGAGAAAAAACGTATATTTTCTACACTCAGGCTAGTGTGCAGCACACGACAGAATTTTGCACTGCACTGTAGTATATATAATTGAGAGAAAAAACACAGTCTTTAGACGGCGGCTATTGTACCGCAAACCACTAAATTTTTCACTGCACTGTATGATATATAACTGAGAGAAAAGACATATATTTTCTACACTCCGGCTAGTGTGCAACACACGACAGAATTTTGAACTGCACTGTAGTATATATAATTGAGAGAAAAAATGTAGTCTTTAGACGGCGGCTATTGGACCACAAACCACTCAATTTGTCACTGCAATGTATGATATATAACTAAGAGAAAAAACATAGTCTTTAGATGGCGGCTATTGTACCGCAAACCACTTAATTTGTCACTGCAATGTATGATATATAACTAAGAGAAAAAAAACGTATATTTTCTACAATCCGGCTAGTGTACAGCACACGACAGAATTTTTCACTGCACTGTATGATATATAACTGAGAGAAAAAACGTAGTCTTTAGACGGCGGCTATTGTACCACAAACCACTGAATTTGTCACTGCACTGTATGATATATGACTGAGAGAAAAAACGTAGTCTTTAGACGGCGGCTATTGCACCGCAAACCACTGAATTTGTCACTACACTGTATGATATATAACTGAGAGAAAAAACGTATATTTTCTACACTCCGGCTAGTGTGCAGCACGCAACGGAATTTTTCACTGCACTGTATAATATATAACTGAGAGAAATAACGTAGTCTTTAAACGGCGGCTATTGTACCGAAAACCACTCAATTTTTCACTGCACTGTAGGATATAACTGAGAGAAAAAAACGTAGTCTTTAGACGGCAGCTATTGTACCGCAAACCACTCAATTTTTCACTGCACTGTATGATATATAACTGAGAGAAAAGACGTATATTTTCTACACTCCGGCTAGTGTGCAGCACACGACAGAATTTTTCATTGCACTGTATGATATATAACTGAGAGAAAAAACAGAGTCTTTAGATGGCGACTATTGTATCGCAAACCACTGAATTTGTCACTGCACTGTATGAAATATAACTGAGAGAAAAAACTTAGTCTTTAGACGGCGGCTATTGGACCGCAAACCAATCAATTTGTCACTGCAATGTATGATATATAACTGAGAGAAAAAAACGCCCACGCCCTCGTCCTCGAACCTTAGCCCTTGGGTTCAACATTTTTATGTTCACTTCACTGTATAATATATAACAGAGAGAAAAAACGTATATTTTCTACACTCAGACTAGTGTGCAGCACACAACAGAATTTTTCACTGCACTGTATAATATATAACTGAGAGAAAAAACGTAGTCTTTAGACGGCGGCTATTGTACCGCAAACCACTAAATTTTTCACTGCACTGTATGATATATAACTGAGAGAAAAGACGTATATTTTCTACACTCCGGTTAGTGTGCAACACACGACAGAATTTTGCACTGCACTGTAGTATATATAATTGAGAGAAAAAATGTAGTCTTTAGACGGCGGCTATTGGACCACAAACCACTCAATTTGTCACTGCAATGTATGATATATAACTAAGAGAAAAAACATAGTCTTTAGATGGCGGCTATTGTACCGCAAACCACTTAATTTGTCACTGCAATGTATGATATATAACTAAGAGAAAAAAAACGTATATTTTCTACAATCCGGCTAGTGTACAGCACACGACAGAATTTTTCACTGCACTGTATGATATATAACTGAGAGAAAAAACTTAGTCTTTAAATGGCGGCTATTGTACCGCAAACCACTGAATTTGTCACTGCACTGTATGATATATGACTGAGAGAAAAAACGTAGTCTTTAGACGGCGGCTATTGCACCGCAAACCACTGAATTTGTCACTACACTGTATGATATATAACTGAGAGAAAAAACGTATATTTTCTACACTCCGGCTAGTGTGCAGCACACGACAGAATTTTTCACTGCACTGTATAATATATAACTGAGAGAAAAAACGTAGTCTTTAGACGGCGGCTATTGTACCGAAAACCAGTTAATTTTTCACTGCACTGTAGGATATAACTGAGAGAAAAAAACCTAGTCTTTAGACGGCAGCTATTGTATCGCAAACCACTCAATTTTTCACTGCACTGTATGATATATAACTGAGAGAAAAAACGTATATTTTCTACACTCCAGCTAGTGTGCAGCACACAACAGAATTTTTCACTGCACTGTAGGATATATAACTGAGAGAAAAGACGTATATTTTCTACGCTCCGGCTAGTGTGTAGCACACGACAGAATTTTGCACTGCACTGTAGTATATATAAATGAGAGATAAAACGTAGTCTTTAGACGGCGGCTTTTGGACCATAAACCACTCAATTTGTCACTGCAATGTATGATATATAAATGAGAGAAAAAAGGTAGTCTTTAGACGGCGGCTATTGTACCGCAAACCACTGAATTTGTCACTGCAATGTATGATATATAACTGAGAGAAAAAACGTATATTTTCTACACTCCGGCTAGTGTGCAGCACACGACAATTTTTCACTGCACTGTATGATATATCACTGAGAGAAAAAACTTAGTCTTTAGATGGCGGCTATTGTACCGCAAACCACTGAATTTGTCACTGCACTGTATAATATATAACTGAGAGAAAAGACGTATATTTTCTACAATCCGGCTAGTGTGCAGCACACGACAGAATTTTGCACTGCACTGTAGTATATATAATTGAGAGAAAAAACATAGTCTTTAGACGGCGGCTATTGTACCGCAAACCACTGAATTTGTCACTGCACTGTATGATATATAACTGAGAGAAAAGACGTATATTTTCTACACTCCGGCTAGTGTGCAGCAAATGACAGAATTTTGCACTGCACTGTAGTATATATAATTGAGAGAAAAAACATAGTCTTTAGACGGCGGCTATTGTACCGCAAACCACTGAATTTGTCACTGCACTGTATGATATATAACTGAGAGAAAAGACGTATATTTTCTACACTCCGGCTAGTGTGCAGCACACAACAGAATTTTGTACTGCATTGTAGTATATATAATTGAGAGAACAAACGTAGTCTTTAGACGGCGGCGGCTATTGGACCGCAAACCACTCAAATTGTCACTGCAATGTATGATATACTGTATAACTGAGAAAAAAACGCCCACGTCCTCGACCCTTAACCCTTGGGTTCAACATTTTGTATGTTCACTTCACTGTATAATATATAACTGAGACAAAAAAAACGTATATTTTCTACACTCTTGCTAGTGTGCAGCACACGACAGAATTTTTCACTGCACTGTATAATATATAACTGAGAGAAAATTTTTGTTGTTACTGATGTAGACAATTGACTTGTAATGATATATGTTGTTCTGCCTCAACAAGAGGCTATTGTTGTAACTTGATTTGCTCTTGCTCTTAAAAATGTTTAATAAAAACAGTTTAAACATAACTGAGAGAAAAAACGTAGTCTTTAGATGGCGGCTATTGTACTGCAAACCACTCAATTTTTCACTGCACTGTAGGATATATAACTGAGAGAAAAAAACGTAGTCTTTAGACGGCAGCTATTGTACCGCAAACCACTCAATTTTTCACTGCACTGTATGATATATAACTGAGATAAAAGACGTATATTTTCTACACTTCGGCTAGTGTGCAGCACACGACAGAATTTTGCACTGCACTGTAGTATATATAATTGAGAGAAAAAACATAGTCTTTAGACGGTGGCTATTGGACCGCAAACCACTCAATTTGTCACTGCACTGTATGATATATAACTGAGAGAAAAGACATATATTTTCTACACTCTGGCTAGTGTGCAGCACACGACAGAATTTTGCACTGCACTGTAGTATATATAATTGAGAGAAAAAATGTAGTCTTTAGACGGCGGCTATTGGACCGCAAACCACTGAATTTGTCACTGCACTGTATGATATATAACGGAGACATAAGATGTATATTTTCTACACTCCGGCTAGTGTGCAGCACACAACAGAATTTTGCACTGCACTGTAGTATATATAATTGAGAGAAAAAACGTCGTCTTTAGACAGCGGCTATTGTACCGCAAACCACTGAATTTGTCACTGCGCTGTATGATATATAACTGAGAGAAAAGACGTATATTTTCTACACTCCGGCTAGTGTGCAGCACACGACAGAATTTTGCACTGCACTGTAGTATATATAATTGAGAGAAAAAACGAAGTCTTTAAACGGCAGCTATTGTACCGCAAACCACTGAATTTGTCACTGCACTGTATGATATATAACTGAGAGAAAAGACGTATATTTTCTACACTCCGGCTAGTGTGCAGCACAGGACAGAATTTTGCACTGCACTGTAGCATATATAATTGAGAGAAAAAACGTTGTCTTTAGACAGCGGCTATTGTACCGCAAACCACTGAATTTGTCACTGCAATGTATGATATATAACTGAGAGAAAAGACGTATATTTTCTACACTCCGGCTAGTGTGCAGCACACGACAGAATTTTGCACTGCACTGTAGTATATATAATTAAGAGAAAAAACGTAGTCTTTAGACGGTGGCTATTGTACCGCAAACCACTGAATTTGTCACTGCACTGTATGATATATAACTGAGAGAAAAGACATATATTTTCTACACTCCGGCTAGTGTGCAGCACACGACAGAATTCTGCACTGCACTGTAGTATATATAATTAAGAGAAAAAACGTAGTCTTTAGACGGCGGCTATTGTACCGCAAACCACTGAATTTGTCACTGCCCTGTATAATATATAATTGAGAGAAAAAACGTATTCCCTAAACTGCACTACAGATCCCAGCAAGCCAAGGTACAGCAGCAGCACCAGCAGCAGCAAAAATGAGTACTGAAAGGACTTTGGGAAATTTCTTTTGGGTCTGTGTGGACCACGTGCTGTCCCTGTGCACAGTGTGCAGCCAAGATGGTGGTAGCTGCACCAGAAGTCCCAGCCAGCAGGCAGGAGGAGACAAAAAAAAAAAGGTGCTTGTAGCCCTTAGATGGGCTGTTGGGTTCTTTGAGAATGACTCCTGCCTAACCAAAATCTAAATTTGGCCCTAACACTCTCCCTGACAGACAGCAGCTCTATCCCTAATCTCATGCAGGCGGCGTCTGACGCGAGCAGTGCAAGACCAGATTCTTATATTCCCAGGTCATCTGATCTGGCCAGCCAATCCCTGCTATCGACTTGTAGGGGCCCCACGTCATGCTAGGAGGTACCAAAGACTCTCCTGCATGTTGATTGGCTGAGAAAAGGCGCCTAACATGCTGGAAGAGGAAGATGCCATTTCCTCGAGGATCGCGATATGCTTGTCCGAGTAGCGAGCATATGCGAATACCCTAATGCTCGAACGAGCACCAAGCTCGAAAGAGCATGTTCGCTCATCTCTAATGGTGAGATATGGAGTCTGAAAGTCAAAGGGTCAAAACATTGCTACCCTTTTGGTCATCAGTGTAGTTCACTCTACAGTCCCTCGTATTTGTTGCCAGCCCCTCAATATCTTCTCTGGAAGATCTGAATTGGAGAACTTTCTCCTCCGGTTTTTTATAGAAGCAATCAAAGTCAAAATTAGATGTGAATTTCTTTGAGCTATTGCTAAGTCTGGCACGTAAAAAGCTGGTTATTTAAGAATAGGCCAGGAAGTGTGCATCGCCCAAGGTATATCTTGTTTTAAATTCTGAAAAGGTATCATAATGTTATTCCTACAAATTCCCTTTTACCAAATCTTTCACTATCCTTACTCCCCTCTCGGCCAGTGAGTGAAGTATTTGTTCCTAAGCCCCCCTAATTCTGGGTAGACCATAGGTGAAAGATGTTTTGACAATAGAAAGGGTAGATTATAACTGCACCATACCGCCTTCGAGGTAGCAATGGTGTCTTTAAGTAAGAGGCTCTGTTGTGTTATTGGGGGAAGATCAGGGTATTTTTTGTATATAGTAAGGCATTCAGGTTCCATGGGTGAAATAAGCTGGATTCTAATGTGAATTTAGTATAATGGTCAAGCCCCTTCAGCCAGTCAATACAGTGTCTCAAATGGCTAGCCAAGTTTTAGGATCTGAAAACACACTTTTGTGTTACCCACCTTGACCCTCTTCTCTGCATCTATGGTTAACAAGACTAGGTTTAGGTGGACGATAGGTCACATTTTAAGACATTTGGTCTTGGTCCCTTGCGTATCAGTGTTTTTGTTGTGTAAAGGTCTTGGTAAAAATCTTTCAATATAGTGTTAATGGTTGATGGCATATATTGGAGTACCCTGTGTTATCTCTCAAAGCCAATATCGGGGAATGACCATACTGGCCCTTCGAGAATCTGGTCAATAATTTCCCCTTATTATTGCCATATATAAACAATTGGAAAAATTAAAATAGATTAAAAAATATAGTCTAACCTACAATATGAAATATGTTTACAGGGAAAGTGGGTGAACTCCTTATCTCCTGGTTTAAGGAGTTGCCAGGGATCCTTAAGGTCATATGTTTCTAAAAAGATATAAGTACACGATCTCTGACCCTTGGTCCCACCCATCTTCCTGGTTCTCTCTGTCCATCCTCTTTGTGACTAAGGCTACTCTCACAGTAGCGTTTTTAAATTCCGGTTTTGAGTTCCGTCATAGCGGCTCAATAGCGGAAAAAAACGCTTCAGTTTTGTCCCCATTCATTGTCAATGGGGACAAAACTGAACTGAAGACAACGGAATGCTCCTGAAAGCATTCCGTTCCATCTTCAGACCGGAGAACAAACCGCAGCAAAACCCAAAGGAGCCAGAAGCTCCAGCATTGCCATGGGGACCGGCAGAGATCTGGCCACAACCCGGAAAATATGCAGAGAATCGGCAGGACGAAAACAGTAAGCATACAGTACATATATTTACTGGATAGCAACGAAGTACAGAGAAGTCCGGCAGGCTGTTCCCTGCCAGAACAGCTTGCCAGATGTACAAGCGCTAGTGTGAAACTAGCCTGACTTGCAGCTCCCTCTCTTAACTACTTACTAGAGACTGCGTATGGAAGCCAAGCTTTGGAGTTCAGTTTCAGAGCAGCAGGCATCAACTTCGAGATAAGTAATGTTGGCAAAATATTTTCCTTTTTCCTGAACTCTTACATTCTGCTCAGTTACAGACCTCTTAGAAGCAGTAGGGAGGCAAAATGTAGGTAATTGCTCCTGAAATGTCAAATTTGTTACTGCTTCGTAAATGATGAGTATCATTTATCTTTAATTTTTCTTAAACATGTATTTTTATTTTTTTTTAGGAATTTCTACAGTTAGAGCTTCAAAATGACTGATCTATCGAATTTGTCTAATAACTTTCATGAATGGACAAAGGATCATGTAAAGCTATGGGTTACTGAAAAACTGAAGCTTGACCCTGCAGTAGCAGACATTCTATTCGATGAAGATGTGACTGGGAACATCCTAAAAGACTTAACCAAAGAGGACTTTGTCGATATGGGCATAAAAAAAGGACCTGCCTCTTCAATAATTAATAACTTGAAAGCACTGACTGCACAAACTAAGGTCAATGACCAAAACCATCCAAGAAATATAAGTGGGCAACAAGCACAGCAGACTAATAGTGCCACACCACCTGTAGATAAAAAAGACATAAATCCTTTCAAAACAGAAGAAACTTCACACAAACAATTAGGAAATCCTGAATCAATCAGCTCCGATCAGGTTCAGGGTTTTGTAAGAGTAACACCTCACCATTTTGATACTAGCAGTGGAAGCAGATCCCATACTAAACACGCAGACTTATTTGATACGGGCGAAAAAAAAGGACCTGCCTCTTCAATATGTAATAACTTGAAAGCACTGACTGCACAACCTAAGGTCATTGACAAAAACCGTCCAATAAGTGGACAACAAGCACAGCAGACTAATAATGCCACACCACCTGTAGATAAAAAAGACATAAATCCTTTCAAAACAGAGGAAACTTCACACAAACAATTAGGAAATCCTGAATCAATCAGCTCTGATCAGGGTTTTGTAAGAGTAACACCTCACCCTTTTGATACTAACAGTGGAAGCAAATCCTATACTGAACACGCAGATAACTTGAAAGCACTAACTGCACAACTTAAGGCCAATGACCAAAACCTTCCAATGAATATAATTGGGCAACAAGCACAGCAGACTAATAGTGCCTCACCGCCTGTAGATAAAGCAGACACAAATCCTGTCAAAAGGGAAGAAACTTCACATAAAGAATTAGGAAATCCTGAATCTGATCAAGTTCAGGGTTTTGTAACAGTAACACCTCAACATTTTGATACTAGCAGTGGAAGCAGATCCCATACTAAACACGCAGATAACTTGAAAGCACTAAATGCACAACCTAAGGCCAATGACCAAAACCTTTCAATAAATATATTTGGGCAACAAGCACAGCCGACTAATAGTGCCTCACCACCTGTAGATAAAGCAGACACAAATCCTGTCAAAATGGAAGAAACTTCACATAAAGAATTAGGAAATCCTGAATCAATCAGCTCTGATCAAGTTCAGGGTTTTGTAACAGTAACACCTCACCATTTTGATACTAGCAGTGGAAGCAGATCCCATACTAAACACGCAGACTTTTTCGATATGGGCGAAAAAAAAGGACCTGCCTCTTCAACATCTAATAACTTGAAAGCACTGACTGCACAACCTAAGGTCATTGACCAAAACCTTCCAAGGAACATAAGTGGACAACAAGCACAGCAGACTAATAATGCCTCACCACCTGTAGATAAAATAGACACAAATCCTGTCAAAAAGGAAGAAACTTCACATAAAGAATTAGGAAATCCTGAATCAATCAGCTCTGATCAGGTTCAGGGTTTTGTAAGAGTAACACCTCACCCTTTTGATACTACCAGTGGAAGCAAATCCTATACTAAACACCACCTTCTACCACCTGAGTCGGGCACATTTAATTATATTGACCCAATTCATGAATTCAAGGAGTTTACCAACACATTGAATGCCACAAAAGAGGATAAAAAAATGAAATTCTGCAACGAAGTTTTTAGGTTTGCAGCTGCATGCATGAATGCACGTACAAATGGCACCATTCATTTTGGAGTGCGGGACAACCCACATGGTGAAATAATTGGTGTTCCTGTGGTCAACAGTGAAAAGTATGTCAAGTATTTAGATGAAATGATTGGCAGCTACTTCGAAAAATCTCAATTAGAGTTAGCAAAAAAATGCATACGTCCACCCCGTTTTGTCAGTGTGCTACATGAGCAGAACACTCGGTCTGATTTAGTGGTTATAGAAGTAGACGTGGTTCCTGAGCATGCTTACTGTAAGTCACAAATATTTTATATATTCCAGTATGTTTGTACAGAAAGTGTGAACAAAGTGGGCAAAGTAGACAAAAAGTGGAGAAAGAGTAAAGAAAAATACTGTTTCCTTCGAGAAGGTGGGAGTTCCAAAGATATGTTAGCAAACCTACTAAAGGATTCCAGTATGACATCACTTTTTTCTGACATGGAAGCTAGGGATAAAGATCGAAAAAGAGCAGAAGATGAGAGAAAAAAAAAGCAAAAGTGTAACCAAGTAGATGGGTTTAAACTTTCTCGCTTACTAACAGGAAACCGGAACTCATTGGATAATTCTTACTATAAATGGTACATTTTGGTTGCTAATAAATGCCACGAATCTCATAAAAACCATTTGGGCTTCATCCAGGAATTAAACTGGTTTGCTATTCTTGATTTTGATCCAGAGTCACTCACAAATGGCTTATGTAAAGTCTACCAAGAAGAGAGGAAACCAAATTTACATTTTCCTCAACAATACCCAAAAATAGAGAATTTCACACAGGAAAATATTGAAGAACTTAAACTATATCAACAGCCCAGCTGGATTTTTTGTAATGGTAGACTTGATCTTCAGAGCAAGGACTACCAACCACTAAATCACAGTACGTGGCAGGAGGAGAAGGCAGATGATGTCAGAAATCTGGTTTCCATTTTTTCCAAAAAAGACATAATGGAGCAAGGGAAATTTCTTGTTGTGTTTTTATTACTGTCTACTGTTGAAGATCCTTTGGATCCTATGAATGAAGTGTTCCGTGCATTTTTCCAGAAACTTAAAAGTATGACCGACATCTTATGTATTTGTGGAAATGAAGAAACTTTTCAGAGGTGGAAAGATCTGCAAGCAAGATTGATGGGAAGAAGTGGAGAAGAAATGGAAGAGAGGTGTATTTATAACCTTGACATTGAAAATGTAAATGGGACTATTCTTAGATTAAAATCTGCTACGCGGTCAGGTAGTCGCTTCTTGCCATCACATGGTGGTTCCTCTACCATTTTACATAGGAAAGATGAAGACCTCATGACATCTTTAGATATTCTTTGTGTAAATGAATGTCAGGATACAGAGATAGAGAGTAATACTTTAGCATTTAATGAATTTTTGAAGACTCACGAGGAGCATTTTTACAGAGGAGGGAAAGCGACATGGTGGAATTTATATTTCTCATCCAAGCAATACACTGGACCATTTATTAAAAGAGATGTCCATGAAAAATTAAAAGAACAGGTAGAATCGTCTAAATGTGAGAAACAAAGAAGTGTAAAAATAATTACCTTGTTTCATCACCCTGGATGTGGAGGTACCACAACAGCAATGCATGTCCTCTGGGAGCTGCGAGAAACGTTCCGCTGTGCCGTATTAAACACAAAGACTGATAATCTTTCAGATGTTGCAAAAGAGGTGGTCAGTCTTGCAGTTCATGGTTCACCTAGTGGCAAGGACGGTTACCCAGTCTTACTCTTAGTAGATGATTATAACGATGAGGAAAGCGTATCTATCTTTCGTAATAATATCCATTCAGCAATCGCAGAACGATATATAAGATTTGAGACTCCAGTTGTGATCATATTAAGTTGTGTGAGATCTCAGAACCCACAGGAAAGCGCAAAATCCAATTGCACGAGCAGTGTTGCTTTAACATATAAACTATCTGAAGTGGAACAAAGAGCGTTTGCAACAAAATTAAAAGAAATGGAAATGCAACATGAAAACCCAGATAATTTCTACTCCTTTATGATCATGAAGAATAATTTCGATAAGTCCTATATTGAAACTACAGTGCGAAACACTCTAAAAGGCTTAAACAGTGCGAGCAAGACAACCCAGCTCATTTCCTTCCTTGCCCTTCTTAATAAATATGTGCCAGATTCAACCATTTCTGCATCTATGTGTGAGGAGTTTCTTGGTATAACAGCAAAAAAAACATACTGGCAACCGGAGAGCATTGAAGATACTGTAGGCTCTTACTCTACGATATTAATTCGCACAGAAGTAGAAGAATGTGGGAGATATGAAGGACTGCGTATAATCCATCCATTGATTGCAGAACAATGTATAGAGGAGTTAAAGAGCACATATGACATACAGCAAAGTAGGATCATGTTGAATATGCTGCAAACCAATGTATTTCATGATACTGGAATTGGCAGAGAATTTTTAATGCAAAACATGCAAAGTATGCTGGTCACAAGATATCGGAAGGAACATGGAGCTGAAGCCAATACTTTGTTTTCCCCTTTAATTGAGGATATACAGAAGACCGAAGGGAGCTCAATAGTTGAACATATTCTAAAAGAAGGCACAATGAGATTTAACAAGAACCCTGTCATCTGCCAAGCATTAGCAAGGCACTTCTACATTAGGGACAAGAACTACACTGATGCCTTTGTGTGGGCAGAAAAGGCAGTAAGCATTGCACCTACAAATTCCTTTATTTTAGACACTTTAGGTCAGATCTACAAGAAGAAGTTAAAAGAGATGAAGGCCACAATAACCAAAGACAATCCCATATCACCAGAACAACTTGACAACCTACTAAAAACTGCTTACAGTGCATCAAAGACCTTTGAGGAGTGTCAAGAACAAACCGAAAAGACAGAAATAGAAAGATCTGAATCTGAAAAATCTAAAGGTAGACATTACAGTGTGTACAACACAGCAGGGTATCTGGGCCAGATTGAGGTTTGCCTGTACACAGTACAGATTCTTCTCTATCTACCATGGTTCAACTCAAATGACAGCCTGTCTCGTAAACACCTGACACAGTACTTGTCTGGTAAGTGGGATATTTCAGTAGACAATGCCAGTGAAGCTTATGAGGAGTTCCATAGTGTTCTCACTGACCATAGACCATTTCTGATAAAACTAAAATCTTGTTTAAAAAAAGCGTTTGACTTCTTCCAAGATTATTACGTGTACATGAAGCTAAAGAATGTTAATAAGGAAAGCACCGAGTTTAAAATCCGTGTCAGAGTCTCTGACTATCGTAAAACATACAACCGTTACTTCTATGATCATGATTTAATGCAGATTACCAATGAAGAAGACCAAAGAAAGAAGAGCCCTCTACTACGTAAAGAGGAGTACAGGGCAGGTTTGGAAAAATACAAAGCCGATAGGTTCTCGGGAATCTTAGAATATCTTACAGAGCATGAAATGGATGTTAAAAAGATGGAAAGCATTGTCAAAACATACAAGTATTTGCTAGAGAACTCCACATATGACTCACAAATGCTTCTCAGAGACAAACAAAATTTCATCTTAGCAAATATCATACTTCATTGCATTTCTCCAAAATCTACTGAAATTAAACCAGTGGAAACTCTGGAAAAGCAGCTTAAAGAGATAATCAATAACATTGGGCTTGATCACAAATACCCAGAACCCTATTTCTTGGCCTCACTACTTTTCTGGCCACAAAACCCTCAGAAACTGGATTCCAATTCTAAGCTCATAGCCGATTATGTCATCTCTATGAGAAAGTCTTTCAGAGGCAAATATAGGCACATGAGCCGTGCCAAGCAACCTTTAGCACATTTCTATCTCGGTAAAAATTCTGGTTTAAAAAGGATAATTCACAAAGGAAAAATAGATCAATACTTTTCTGACATACCCATATCAGATTTAAATTCTCTCTGGCTGAATGGAGAAATATGGAAAAAGTCAGCGATTAAAGATCTCCTCCTCCGTGTAAACGGCAGAACTGAAGAAGACGACAAGATCTATGTGGAGTACAGCAATAAAATCAGTATTCCAGTTCGCCCGGTTTATCTCGGGCAGCTTAGAAGTGGCAGAAGTATTGAGAGAGTGACTTTCTACTTGGGATTCTCCCTAGATGGACTAATTGCTTATGACATAGAAATCATGAAATAATTTGTTGGATTGCTTGTTCTCTTTTCCAGTCCAGCTGAAGAACCCCTTGAACTTCTAAGAGTAAGATCACCTACGTTATGTGTTTCACAAGTGCTCGAGGGGGGTACTGCTTGAGTAACATCTTTTGCAGCTAAATTTTATTAGTCTATAGAGAAAAATATACATTTAAAGTTTAATGAGACACTACCATCATTTTAAGGCTAGGGTATGTATTTTTTTTTCTCTAAAAACCAGGTGATTAGATTTCCGGATGTAATTTTTTTAAGTCACTCCATTATACTACTTCTTGTCCCGTCTCGATCACTTGCTTTTTATTTGGACTTCAAGCATGGCAAACAGTCTCGCTTAAAGGGGTTATCCAATTACTAATGTAAAAAATGAAAATCAAACATCATATAGGACATGACAACCTCTTTGTAACAAAGCTACAACCACTCCTGTACCTCACATGGATCCCGAGAGCTTCACATTCATTTCTCTGCTAGATTTATATCAAGATGACAGCTCAAGGGGAGTGTCTTTTCTGCTGCAGCTAAGTGGGCGTGTCTCAGCTCTCCCTATCACAGCTCAGGAGGCGTGTCTCAGCTCTCCCTATCACAGCTAAGTAGGCAGTTGAAAAATGAAACTGAGCATGTGCGGCCTTCTCAGTGAGCCAGACAAAGAAATAAGAAAAAAAAACAGATGCATTTATTGGATAACTCAGTGGCTATGCTAATTTTTTTATTAAATGTGATTACAAAAGAATTTAGATCCAGGCACTGGTTTGAAAAATGTAGAATATTTTTCATGGGACAACCCCTTTAACACTCTCACTTAGACCATCTCTGTAGTAAATTGAATGGAACATCACATATTACACTGATACATGCAATACTCCTCTGTGGGCATCTTTATCTAGGCTTCTCAAGAGAACAATAGAGCGGTCATATAATGTTTTGCAAATTCTACACCTACTATTATAATGAGGATTGCCCTGCAGATAGCATATTCCCTTCACAGTAGCAGTAAGTTAACAATGGATTACCTATTCATATAGAAGTTTTAGCTCTCTGTGCTGACTGCTATAGAAAGACATTATTTTGTACTTAACTTTCAATGGCATAGTACAGTGGAACTGAAAAAGAAAAACTGCTAATAATTTTACAAAAAAAGTAGTTCTATGAATTTTGAGTTAAAATACCCCTTTCTGATGGAAGTGTCCCATTTACAAACATCTAATGTGGTCTACTAAGTAAATTAATCATATTTAACTTTTCTACTAATCAATTGCATTTATATTTATATTCAACATTATATTCTATGCAGTGTGTGATTTCAAATTTAGCCTACTTAAAGAAGGATTTCTTGTATTTAGATGTGCTAGGATAGAATTTGTGGTAGGACTCTGTTACTGCCATTCTGATGTTAAGGGGGCACCAAGATGATGCATCATTCAGATAAGGCAGCTAGGATGGTGGGAGACAGCATTGTAAACAACATAATTCTTATAGAAATCTCCTGATGTTAAAGGGAATGTCTTTTGTGATCCAGTCCACACTACTTCATTATGTGAACATGTTCACATTGATGCGATAATAAAGCACTGAACTGCAACTGTTAAAGGGAATGCGTCATCAGAAAATTACCTATTGTTTAAATCATATTTTTAAAGAATTTGATATTTTTAATTTTCTTGCTTTCCTATACACAGAGGTGATATCATTACAGGCAGGATTAGAATGACAGATACAACAGGATTCACTATTCACAAAAGATGATTGTCAAAGCTTATCCTTTACTTATATAATGATCTCTGCACAGATCACAGAGTATGCCTAGAAAACTGTACTATAGAAGTCAATAAGGTGCCCTCATATTTATTGTGTCTACTGCTCATGTGGCTGCTATAAAGCAATTTTCTTAATGCTTTCTAAATGCTGTTAGGAACAACTAAGGCAAGATGGCTTCTGCCATAATCATGTTCAGGAAGGAGAATACAAAAATATGTAATAAAAAAATAAAAACAGATTTAAAAAAGGATACATGTTGCTATCTGGTTTTAACTGGGAGATAAAATTTTGGTGACATATTTCCTTTAAATATTAAAAAAGGCAACAACTTTTCCACAAATTTACTTTAAAAAATAAATAAGCAATAAAATAAATTAATTAATTAAACTGGTATCATTGTGTTCACAAACATGCAAACTATTAAAATATAAAAATGTTTATTGGGTGCAGTGAACACCATAATTGAAGAAATTTTGCCATTTTTAGTACCTCGCCCATCAAAACAAATTAAATAAAAAGTGATCAAAAAGTCATATTAACCCCAAAATGTTAGTTTTACTGTGAATTCTAAGATCCAGGAATAAGATAGGCTTACATGGGCTAGGTGAATTAAACAGCTTACTAAGTGTGATTAAATACATAAAATATAAAACGGAAAACTCACATAGTAAAAACAATCACTCTGACCTGTCACAACAGGAACACAAGGGATTAGTGAGCCCTGTCTGAACCCCACCTCTGTCCCTGCCTACTTACAGTATAGACCCTAGGTAGCCAATCCGTAACTGGGCGGCGGTTCCTATACTGCCGCCGGCCTCCCGTGACAGACCTCTGTTCACTGGACTAGCTCCCTCATTAACAATGCTGGCATAATCTATAGCTGACACTCTATTTTGGCACAGGCACATAGCTGAAGGAACACAAGAAGGACAGCTTTCTGACATCCTTCCTTTCCGATGTTCCACTCCATGTGCTACATCTGTATTTCTGTTCCACAGCCCCACAAAAAAAGATAGAGCATGTCCTATTCTTGTCCATTTTGTGGACAAAAATAGGCATTTTTGCAATGGGTCCGCAAAAAAAAAAAGCAACATGAATCTCACATGGATCCATGTTTTGCGGACAGCAAAATACATATGGTCGTGTGAATGCCCTTGGGCGAATCTTACTCCAGTGCAAGGAGATCGAAACTGACGTATGAGAATGTCAGTCTTTATAAATCTCCCCCAATGTCCCCAGTACCTGCACATTATCCAGTGTATTCATGAAAGTAGATTTATGGAAATTTTTGCAAAGTTTTATGGAAACTAATTTATAGGATAAACTGATCTGGTTTGTGAAAAGTTGTCATGGACGTTCCTGCAACAGGTGGCAGGAGGTCAGTGAGACTGGCAACACATGGTATAATTTGACTTGTTTTCCTTTTTATCAATGGACGTCTGTGTTGTAGCTGGCATTTACTCACACCCTTTTCCCTCAGGTGTTGCTGGTGTGGTAATTGTCCCTCCTCTATTTATTGCTGCTTCTCCCACAGTTCCTTGCAGTTTATAGCTTCAGTGGTTATTGTGGTGAGCTGGTGCTTGGTTCTCGGCTGAGAGCCAGGTGCTTCCTTCTATTCATTGAAGATAAGTGTCCTCTTTCCCTTTTGTAGTGATTTATTTGTGTGTTTCGTTATATTTCCCTGTTGTTTGTGTTTAGGCCTGAGGGAGACTCCTGTTCGTCCTTCCTTGTGGAGGAACAGGTAGACTCATTCCTGACATTAGTTCCAGGGTCCTTTAGGGTCAGATTGGATCTTAGGTTTCCTGTGTATGAACTTGCCTACATTTGAGGCCTGTTTATAATGGTAGTTAGTCAGGATTTGAGTTAGGGTTTCCTTTAGGAGGTGTCCATCTTCCTTCTAGTTTCCTAGTTTCCAGGCCTAATTTCCATTCCCTTCTACGCTCAGTGTGGTTTGTCCTCCCACACCTAAGCATGACAAAAGTACTTGCCACCTATATAACATGCACTTACAGCAACTCTCACAGGGCATGTTAATGTTATCACTATGTAAACCCTTACTAAACGTTCCAGGGTTGGGTCCCTAGCAAGTGCTTTGATGCTAAGGACATGCACAGAACTACCAAGCAGACCAATGCAATGTGTTTGTTATGGACTGGAGGCAGAGGCGCAAGTTGAATCTCCCAAGACAAGTAACTTACATGGAAGAAGAAGAATTTGATGTTGAGGGTTTGTGGCAGTCATAATAATACTCCACTAATCCGCCAACGTGGGAACTCACCCCAGGCTGACAGTACAAAGTGCTACAAAAGCCCGGTGAGGTGCAATAACAACCGTCAAGGTAAAGTGAACACCTGGATCCATGTCTTACAGCAAAGACTAGAGGGACAAGAGTAAGGATCCAAGTAGCTGAGATCAACCAGTCAGCAGCACCCCAGTGTTGGTTACAGCATGACCAGCCAGACACCACAAAAGAGTGGGTTACCCAAAGGGTGAAGTGCAGAAGAGGGTAAAAATGTACAGCACTGATTAGACCTGTTGAGGTGGACATAAACCTGTCCTTTCTGGAATTCAGTCAGTCATTCCGAATTGTTTTGAACACGGGTGCGCACAATAATTAAGGACAAAACACAGATTTATGATTCCAGTATTAAGTCCTTTGGCCGTGCTTCTGTGGCAAAATCATTACAGCCTCTGGCTTGTTTCTTTATTAACACACGTACTTATTCGATACAAAAAGGAAAGGGGGCGTAAGCATGCAAATAGCAAACAATATAATCCTTGATTGGATAGAAGTTGCATTCCATTCTACGTCACTAGCTTGAAAAAGTCATTTTGATAAGAGTACGGGGGCCATCTTGGACTAGTTAAATATATACATATATTATACGCAAGCTTTATAAAAGTTACAAAGTATAAAAATATAATATAAAAAGTATATATAAATATACACACATTCCTTTGTGACACACCGCACCGCAGCATCTTGGACACAATACCAGGATATAGACATTCTATACAGCTGCATAAGCATTTACAAAGCTGAGATATATATATATATATTTGTATAGCATTAAATACATGTATCTACAAATGACATAACACTGTGAGGGGAAAATTCAGTATTTCGACCGGTCTACCTTCACAGTCCCCCCTAAAGACTGAATTTTCCCTAATCTTTGATTTTCTAATTGTTAAGAGTGTCTAGACGGACATGGGGGAAAAGGTAGTCTTCACCAAGGCTGAAACCCAACAGGTACCCCCCTGTGTACTTGGGCTTATCCTAATCATTTGACAGAAACCTATTTGTGGATCACTGGATTTCTAAAAAAAACAAAAACTGTGTGTTGGACTAACAAGAAGTGTCTCTCTGTGGTCGTCTTCTCTTCGATCTTCTTGGATGATAACAAAAGTCTCTGGTGCAAAGTCAATTGTCCATCACTTAATGCTTGTTATTACAAAGTTCAGTCTATGACCCCTCCTTATGTATGTGAAGGGGTTGCAGGTGTAGGTGTCAGTGTAGATGTTAGAGCCTCTTATCAGTGGGTGATAAACAGTCTGTTACCTTGACTGTGGGAGAAGCTTTGACACAAGGACCTCCCACCCTCACTGGTCTGCATCAGCTCTGCTGGTTAGGCACATAGATTACCGTTAAGGTCCACCCCTGGACAGCCGTAGTACGAACAGCAAGGCCTTGTGCAGCATGGCTGACCCGTGATCGGAGTTGTTTCTTGTTGGGTTACTGACAACTGTGTCTTACCACACCTTGTAGACTTGACGTAGCAGCTCCTGGACTTTCCCCGAGGTTGTTAGTCCCAGCTCTTTGTAGCTACACACAGGAAAGATGCACCGGAACAGTTCCACACAATCAAAAAGTCAACTCAAAAAACTCAGTTCATGTTAGAATAAGCCGTTACTGAGGTGGTTTCCTCTCCATCATTGATCAAATAAACAAATGTCCTTAGAACATTTGTCGGTCCAACACTGTATGTAAATAACACTTACCAATGACACCAAAGAGGTCTTCTGTCAAATCAAAAAGGACTTTTGTGAGACTCTAAATCTGATCTAATTAAAGGATACTTAAAAACAAACTTTCATAATATTTTGACAAATGATCCTGCATATTTCAATACATTAATCAATAGCAATGCCCGGGTATCTTGTGTACTGTAAACCTTTTGAACCAAATAAAACACAACACCATTAATTTTTTTATTAATAACCACCCTTCTTGAGATACCTAACATGTTTTGATGCTTACTAAACGTGTGATATTGTGTATTCTGCACATTTTGTAGCAGTACCCAACTTTTCTGGATGTGGAAATGATTAGACCCTCTTTTTTTTTTTTTGAATGAACAGAGTACTCGTAACTAGGAGATGTGCACAAGGGCTGTCTTCGTATCTGTGACGTCAGCATTGTCCTCCTCCCTCCCCCCTTAGTCCACACTGTGAGCTTCCCTGTTTGAGTCAGTCTTGTCTCGGTTGTCCATGAGGTCAGATCTCTGATGTTAGTACATTAGACATACAACAAGTCGACAAAAAGCAAACATAGAGACAAACAGATCAGACAATACAGACACAAAACATGAAGGGCCCATAAACGTTTCATTGCCTTGTTTTCAAAAAATAAAATGTAGAGTTTGGTCAAAATATTTGGTACCAAGGAAAAAAATAAAAATCCCCAATGCGCATATAAAGAAAAACAAACGTAGTACATCATACACATTCCTTCATTTTCTCTGCTGCATCCACGCACAGTCCACGCACAAGTACAACTTCAAGCTACATTCATTCACATTCCACTGAATGAGTCAACTCTCAGAGACACAGCTTTCCTGGATACGGATACACACAGAAAACCATCCTGTACGGGGGGAGTAGAAAGAAACATTAAGTGAATCAATTGCCGGCACATAATACCATTGTCTTCGGTTGTTCACTCCTACAACACATTGTTAAACTATTGTCTCGACTCTTGAACATTTACAAGCTGCTAGAAAGAGAAAAAGGAAAGTTATTAATTTATAAAATTTCTGATTTCTAATTAGACAATATTAACTAATTACAGTTATATTTATATCCCTCATTTACTAAGTCGAGTACTCGTTGTGCTTCTACTTGCATCTATGTGCATTGTTTCCCACTTGTAGCCGTGTCATGGAGAATACCAGTAACTAAGATGGCCGCTGGGCGGGGACTGATGTTCCCTCAGTTAAGATGGCCACCTGGAAAGGAAGTTGCAGGAGTTAAGATGGCCACCGGAGTGGGAATGGGATTAGTTAAGATGGCTGCTGGAACGGAAATTGGGACGCGTAGGACGTGCTATCTTGTATGATAACTGAATACAAGGAGGTGAGCCGCGGGCGTGGTTTTGGCACTGACGTTCTTTACAGGTCCACCCCTCTGAAGAGAGAGACTGAGGGGGGCTAGTGAGATGGCGGGGGATGTGTCTGCATCGGGAGCGCGGTTGGGTCCTCCTGTACCATCTTAGGGGCCGTGCTGACAGCATGTAAAAGTAATCATTTGTCTTTTCATTATACATTTCTGCCCAGACTAATTTCTTATATTTTAATAATTTTCCGCTTCTGCTCGCATTGTTCTCTTTTCACAAAATCTAGAATATAATGTAAATTCAAGGCCGAATGTCCAGTGTTCACTCCTTTTTGGCCTAATGCCAGAACACTTCCCTGTGAGCGATGATTTCTTCCATTCTCAACTTAACCCTTAATTTGGCCTCATCATCACATCAGTAGAGCAGATATCGCTCACAGTAAACTTGGCTGTGTGACCTTCATCTACTAGTCGGTTCTCTGGCAACACACAAGGTCAGATTTCTGGTCCACACAGACATAACAAGTGGATTATCACAGTCATAAATTCCAAAGGGGGGGCTGAAACTGAAAACTGCAAAGCTGAGCTAACACTGAAGAAAATCCTTTTTTTTTCCTTTTTTTTTTTTTTCCCAAATCCGCCATTTTGCAGCTTTCTATAAATCACTTACATAAACCATATCAACCATTTTTTTCCTGCACCAACCTATTACACTTCTAATCACTTTTTCTTTCCCTTCAATTCACTTTCCACAGTCCATCTTTTTTCTTTTTTTTTCCTGATTTGAAGCAGTTCTATAGAAGGCTCTTGCTACATCGATCAAACTTTCACTGGGCTGTAATCTGCCTCCTGGAGGCATCCCAATTATCTTAAACAAGCTTTTCACATCCTTTACATATCTTTTTGCCTTCTTTGTTCCACCAGACTGAAAGCATTCTGAGCACCAGTCGGGAGACTGTGCTGGGTTTTTGAACACTTGAAGCATATTTTACAGTGCCCTATTGGCGCGGCCGTCTTCGCCAACCTGAGTTAACCGTCCTCCGACTAACCAATCATTCACGGAGGGAGGGGAAAGAGACCACACTACAATTTCCCCGGGGAGAGAGAGACACCCGCTACTATCTCCCCAATTTAGACGCCGACTCAAGCGGCGAAACTTCAAACTTCAAACAACGCTTCGCCCGTGAGGGAGTTGCAACAATGGGCACGACGGTTATCACTCAGCGCACAACCTAACAACTAACTAACTGGTCTGAGACTCGGGTAACTTGTCGGTATACCCGAGGCTCGCGCTCTGGATAACTTGTCAGTATATCCAGGCGTCACCAAATCCCAGGCGCACACTCCGGGTAACTTGTCGGTATACCCAGGCGCCGCCCAAATCCCTAGTCTAGACGCACGCTCTGAGTAACTTGGCGGTATACCCAGGCGCCGCCTAGATGACTACTCTAAGTGTTTAGGCGCACACTCTGGGTAACTGGTCCGTAACGTGTCGGAATACCCAGGCGCCACCTAAATCACTACTTCAAAGTGTTCTCACAGCCGCTGCCAGTCTGGGTCCCTAACATGATCTGACTGAATACCCACGTGACCTTTCCTGAGGGGCTGTAGGTTTCCGGAATCCCCGGCGGAGACCACCAGGCGTCTGGTCACATGACGTTTCACTCAGGCCCCACAAAACCTAAACCCCAGACTACCACTCCCCCTCGAGCCACAGGTAAGTTATCACATACAGTGTATATATAACTTACCGTGGTCGGTTAGGGTGATCAGTCCCCTTCGGGAAGGAGTGGTGCCCGTGGCATCGGTCGAGGGTTGGGACACCGAGCGAGTCCTGGTGCTCCTTTCGGGGGCCCCGCGGGTTGGGCGCCAGCTGTTGAGGTGGACATAAACCTGTCCTTTCTGGAATTCAGTCAGTCATTCCGAATTGTTTTGAACACGGGTGCGCACAATAATTAAGGACAAAACACAGACTTATGATTCCAGTATTAAGTCCTTTGGCCGTGCTTCTGTGGCAAAATCATTACAGCCTCTGGCTTGTTTCTTTATTAACACACGTACTTATTCGATACAAAAAGGAAAGGGGGCGTAAGCATGCAAATAGCAAACAATATAATCCTTGATTGGATAGAAGTTGCATTCCATTCTACGTCACTAGCTTGAAAAAGTCATTTTGATAAGAGTACGGGGGCCATCTTGGACTAGTTAAATATATACATATATTATACGCAAGCTTTATAAAAGTTACAAAGTATAAAAATATAATATAAAAAGTATATATAAATATACACACATTCCTTTGTGACACACCGCACCGCAGCATCTTGGACACAATACCAGGATATAGACATTCTATACAGCTGCATAAGCATTTACAAAGCTGAGATATATATATATATATATTTGTATAGCATTAAATACATGTATCTACAAATGACATAACACTGTGAGGGGAAAATTCAGTATTTCGACCGGTCTACCTTCACAGACCCAACCCTGAAAGAAAATCTGTGTTTGGTGAAGGTTTTATATTACTAATTGTGGCCCTGTGGTTTAGGTTTATAATCATAATGAATGTAAATAAATCCTTGTACCACAAACTAGAAGGTCAGCAAACATTTTATGTTTAAACAGTTTTTATTAAACTTTTTTCCAAGAGAAAAACCAAGCACGAATCACAACAACAATCTCCATGAGAAGTGAGAAATTATCATCCAAGAGTACAGTTTTGGTACATATGAGACAGTATACATTGCACATAATGAGAACATTATAAAATAACCATGAAGTAGAAATTCCCTGTAGGGAAAAGAAGATTATTAATTTAAGTAATATTAAAGAAGAAGGATAAAAAGAAGAAGAGAGCAAAGTAAAAAGAGAAAGAAAGAAAAAAAATATATGGCGGGGAGGGGGAGGACACATCTTCTGGTAAGTATGGACTGAAAGCCCGGGTTCTCCAGAAAATTGATCCATGGGGACCAGATCTTAAGGTGCTTAAGAGACCTATCTGAAGCTTCCGCTGAGATTTCTTCCATGCGGTCAATATACAACATTTCTTGGTACTATTCAGTTATTTCAGGAGCTTGTGCCGATCGCCAGGTGTAACTGACCGAGCAGCAGAGATACAGAATCTCAGCAGGCTCTTCTTTTTGGTCGAAATAGAACCTGGTAGGATGAAAAGGAGCACCACATTGTGAGAGCTCTCCACCCGTCTCCCCGAAAATTTTGTGAAATATTTCAAAGACCTTCTCCCAAAAGGGTTTGATCAGGTCACAGCTCCACCAAATGTGTAGCATTGTGCCGCTATCTCTATTGCATCTCCAAAAAATCCTGTGTAAGCGTACAGGATACCTGTACCACCTGGACAATACTTTATAGCTTTTTTATTGAGCAGCGCATGCCATTGATACCTTATGTGTAAACAAAAATGCTTTTTGTTGATCTTCTTGCTCAATTGTGGTGCCTAGTTCCTGCTCCCAACCCGAGAGAAATCCTGGACCTCCCTCCTCCGAACCAGTCAATATAGAATGATATAATAGGGAAACTAAGTGGGGTGGCGGAGAAGTCAATTGAAAAATTTTTCAGTCTCAGTTAAAGAATCTTCAAAGTGACTGCGCTCTCCTTCTGATGTATGACCTCAACTGTCGATATTCTATCCAGGAAATCCGCTTATCCGGATATTTTGTAATTAAATCAGAGAAGGAAGGCAAGGGAGCCCCCAAAAGCAGATGGCAGAAACGAGGGTCATCTGCAATTTGAAGTCCTAAGAAAGAATCTCTGCCTACACCAGCTGGGAAAGCAGGAGTGTTGAGTATCGGAGTAAGTGGGCTAAGCCTGCTAGAGCATATTTTTTTGGGGTTCAAGAGTCCCAGGCCTTCAGAGTCTGTAGAAGGGAATTTAAGCTACCAAGTTGTGGTCTCTTTTCTGGGGCAATCCATGGGGCGTGTATGAGAGAGAGGGGATAAAAGGCCTGTTCTAATTTCACCCATTGCTTTGAATCACTATGATAATGCCAGTCAAAAAGCCGTACTATGGAGGATGCTAAATGATATGTTTTAAAGTCAGGGAGGCCAATTCCTCCTAAGGATTTCGATCTTGTTAAAGTAGAAAAGCTAATCCGTGGGCTGAGGTGACCCCAAACTCTAAAATCTAATAATTGCTGTTCTCTGTTTCTGGAAAAATGAGGCAGGTGGGATAAGAGGAGTCACTTGGAAGATATATAAAAATCTGGGTAGGATGTCCATTTTAATGACATTTACATGGCCAAACCAGGATAACCCCTTCTTATTAAATGCAGTAAGGTCCTTTATTGTGCGATTAAGCAAAGGAATATAGTTCAGGAGAAATATTTGATTCGGGTCCACTGGAATCTGTATCCCTAGATATTTAATTGAGGATGGTTGGTGTCTGAATGGGAATGATGAAAGGAGTCTGGCAAACTCTGAATGTGAAGTGGATATGTTTAATATTTCCGATTTGCTGTAATTGACTTTGAAGTTGCTTAAGTGACCAAACCTCTCAAATTCCTTCAAAATTGATGGAAGAGATATTTGAGGTTGAGTAACATATAACAAGAGATCATCTGCGTATAGCGCTGTTTTGTAATGCATACCTTTAAGCCTAAGCCCATGGATGGAGGAGTTTTGACGAAGTGCATTAGCTAAATGTTCCATCACAAGAACATATAATAATGGGAATAGCAGACATCCTTGCCCCGTGCCATTTCGAATGGATATGGGGCGTGAGAGTAGGCCATTTACCCTAACCTTAGCGGTAGGGCGAGAATATAGTGCAAGGACCCTATCAAGGAACTTAGAGCCTAACTCAATTTGCCTCAAGGAGGAATCTAAAAAAGTCCAGTGAACCTGGTCAAATGCCTTTTTGGCATCTACTGATAAAAGGCACAGAGGGGAGCCATTAGTCCTAGCTGCATTTGTAAGTAATAGAGTTTTAATTGTGTTGTTTTGTGCTTCACGTTCACGAACAAAGCCTACTTGGTCGGTATGTATAGACTGAGGGAGCAGTGGGGCCAGTCTGTGGGCTAAAATCCTAGAATATAGCTTAATATCAATGTTAATCAGAGAAATAGGATGATAGTTCGAAGAAAGGGAGGTATCCTTGCTTGGTTTTGGTAAGACGCTAATATGTGCCTCAAGAGATTGTGTAGCGAATGGTGATAGTGGACCAATGCTATTAAACATCTTAGTAATGAAGGGAGAAATATTGTCATTGAAACACTTATAAAAAGCAGGGGTAAACCCGTCCAGGCCAGGACTCTTCCCAGTAGGGGAGTTTTTAATAGCAGTTTTGACAGCAGCCTCTGAAAAGTCTTCATCTAAAGAATCTCTATCCTGAGTCTATATTGTAGGCAATGCCATCTCAGATATATAGTCGTCTATACGAGTCTGAAGGGATGAGGTAGGCAAGTCAAAGAATTGACCATTAATGTTGTATTAATGGGAATAGGAAGATTGAAATACCTCTAGTATTTCCAGAGGATTGTGTGTGACAGTGCCATCAGGTTTCTTGATATGTGGGATATACTTTGAGAAGATCTAGGATGTATTAGGCGAGCTAGTGGTCTTCCACACTTATTGGAATATTCATTAAAAAATAGTTTCCCCCTATCAAGAAATCGTTTATATTGTTGGTCCACTAACTTTTTAATAGAGTCTCTAATAGTCAATAATTCTACATATGTTGTATCTGAGAGTGTGCGTTTATGTAATATCTCTAAGTCGCGGGCTTGAACAAGGAGCTGGGAAAGTTTATATGCTTTTTCTTTTTTTAGGCGTGTGCCATGCTTATGAAAGTGCCTCGAAGGACACATTTCAGGGCTTCCCACTGTATGGGTAGTGAAGTGGAATCATTGTCGTGTATTTTCAAGAAGTCTTCTAATACTGTTTTAATATCAGCGACACAGACAGAGTCCTTGAGAATGTTATCATTTAGCCTCCAGTTCCATGGCTTATTAACAGTATTGGGTAATTCTATAGAGAAGTAAATTGGGGCGTGATCACAGAATAGAATATCCCCTATGGACGCCCTTGGATTCCATGTTAACATGTGGTGACTAACAAGGAAAAGATCTATATGGCTATAAGTGTTGTGAGGAGGAGAGAAAAAGGTATAATCTTTGTCTCGCGGATGGAGGACCCGCCATATATCAACAATCTGCAGGGAATAAAATTGGGAAAGTAGAGATCTCAACCCTTGACCCGGGGGAGAACTCTGTCTGCTTGTAGAGTCTAAAACTGGATCAAATGTGAAATTGAAATCTCCGCCAACCACAATTTGTCCCTCAGCAAACTCATACAAGTAGGTAGAGAGCTGTCTCTGGTTAGGTAGGTACCAGTTGACTATATTAAATAATGAAGAAAATATCCTTAACTTTAGAAAAATGTAGCGCCCCTCTCCATCCATTTTGACATCTACCACAGCTCCCTGCAACAACCTATGCAAGGCCACAGAAACACCTCTGGACCTGGAGTCTGGGCTTGTGATACCATTGCGAGAAATACCAGTCTCTGAGAACAGGCACATGCCCCTGCTTAAAATGTGTTTCCTGTAAAAGCAGAATTTGTACTTTCTGTTTATGCATATTGTAGAGAATTTGAGATCTTTTCTGAGGAGTGCGGAAACCCTGAACGTTCAGTTCAGAAGAGGAAGTAGGTAGGTCAGCGTCTAGACAAACTAGTGCTCGCAATGAAAGAAAAAGAGAAGAGTGGAGTTAAGATAAGTAGGAAAGAGTAAGATGAAATAAAGACGAACTAAAGTTCACAATCAAGCGGTAGGACCCTATAGGAAGGGAATTATAGTATCTCTCGCCAAGAATGAGAGTCCCAGTTAGGAGCGGACTTTCAAAGGAGGAGCTACCCCCCTGGACAGGAAGAGACCCAATAACAGATAGAATACAAAGAAAGTCAGGTATATTTGTTGGATATAAACTATATGCTACCATAGTAAAATCTTATAAAATATGGAAACCTACATATATTCTGACAAATACTGTTAAAGAAGAACTCCCACAAAAATTTTTATGCTCTGACCTGTTAGAAAGGTGCATGATATAATCTGTAGTGAATGTCATTTTCTTATCAGAGGCTGAAATTGAATTTCCACTCTCTTCTTATTGTAGCTGGGTCATGTGACCAACTCCCTGACCTCCAACTGACCCAGGACAGGAAGCCAGTTACTGCTCTATTCATTCCTATGAGACTGAAAGTGAGGCTCCCATAGGAATGCATAGAAAATTAGACTTCCTGTCCACACATAAGTTTCTGTGTGAGTTAGTGGGTCTAATTCCTAGTCACATGACACAGATAAGAAACTTCAGGATGATATAACTCAAAAATTCAGCTACTGGTAAGAAAATGACATTCACTACATATTACATCATGTACATTTCTAGCAGGACATGGAATAACATTTTTTGCAGGAGTTCTTCTTTAAAGCCTTAGAACACATTCAACTTTGGTTTAGGATAGGTTGTAAGGAACCATCAAACATTAACATAAAAAAGTCTCCTGATCTGACCCCCTTACACTTTTATCTTTGGGGTCATCTGAAGACAATTGTCTATGCTGTGAAGATACGAGATGTGCAGCACCTGAAACTATGGATACTGGAAGCCTGTGCTAGCATTTCTTCTGCGGTGTTGCTATCAGTGTGTGAAGAGTGGGAGAAGAGGGTTGCATTGACAATCCAACACAATCGGCAGCACTTTGAAAACATTTTATAAGTGGTCAGAAACTTGTAAATAACTCATGAAACCAAGCACACCATTGTTTTTATTGTGAAATTCTCAATAAGTATGATGTGTCACATGACCCTCTTCCCATTGAAAAAAATAAAGTTGGATCCAAAATGGCCGACTTCAAAATGACCACCATGGTCACCACCCATCTTGAAAAGTTTCCCCCCTCCCATATACTAATGTGCCGCAAACAGGAAGTTAATATCACCAACCATTCCCATTTTATTTAGGTGTATCCATATAAATGGCCAACTCTGTATAGGACTCCATATCATCCTTAGTGGGTATGGACGTGAGTTTAGCACGTAAGTCCTTTAATTCAGATAAAGTGGATGTCTTAATGTCAGGTTGAGAAATGTTTTGCCGCCCAACAAATGTATCAATCGGGGGAGAGATAGGAAAGAGGACTGGAGTAGAAGGGCGAGAATGCTGGTGGTCTGACTTAGGAGAGTTCTCCCATTCCCCATCTCCCCACTCACTTGATGGCGCGGTCGTAATAGCGGATTCCCGCGCTTGAGATTCTAGGCCACATGGCGGCGGCGTCTGAGGGATGCCTGAGATGTTCGGCTCCAATGTCTCACTTGCCGGGGATGTATCAGCTGCGGGCCTCATGTTTCCCTCTTGACTAGCTGGAGCGGCTAGGTCTGAGGCTTCCAGCGTAGGTGAATGAAGTAGCTGGGACGTGACATGTTGCTTGTCTCTTTGGAAGATGGCGTGTGCGGGGAGCGCTGGGATCCCGGGGTCAGAAACTTCTGCTTCTGCTTCAGAAACCTGCATGTTCTTCTTCTTCCGGGTGGTGTGGTGAGGTGATGATCACTTTTCTTGTTTAGATTTTATATACCATTTTCTGCATTTTTATGTGCCTTTGTGTAACAGAGGCATGGGAGCTATTGAATAATCAATTGTCATTAATGTATTCTAGGTAGTATGTATAGGATTGCTAGAATGGGATTTAAGTTATGACTCTAGTACAGGGTTGCAAACCAGAATTTTTATTTTTTCCCAAAGTCATGGACAGCCAACAAATTGACAAAACCATAGTGAATGATAAAGATTATGAGTAGTACATGTCTATAGCTCAATATACTTTTTTTTACCAAAATTTTATTGGTTTTAATAAACATATAACAAAGGAATTTGCCTTATTGTTCACAAGAATTACAAGCATTTTATGTGTATCTGTATTGGCAATACAAATAAAATACAAAATAAAATAAAATTACAAATATAACAAAACTGTGGACGACATGTGAATAATTTCTAATAGGTAATAGAATTACAATGAAAAATTGTACCGACCTTTATAGAATGGATTAAAAGTTATCCCAGCTTATTATACCATCTCTTTATCTTTATTATATGGGGAAGCAATCCAAACATCCCAGTTATTTAGGAAGCAATTAATTTTATGCTGGCTATAAGCAGTCATTTTCTCATACATACAGTTAACATTAACATAATTAATTATTTCAGCTATAGAAGGGAGAGACGGGTTTCTCCAATATTTAGCTATTTTAAGCCTCGTAGCTATCAAAACATGTGTAATGACAAAGATGTGAGTTTCGGGGAAAATAACTAGATCTAAAGATGGTAGGGCCTGGTGTACTGATAAAGTAACCGGAAAATGAGAAATCCTCGAGATTAAGGCCTCAATTGCTTTCCAAAGTGGATTGATTTGAGAACAACTCCACCAAACATGAAGCATATCTGCTTTTTCCTCTTTACATCTCCAACATATATCTAGGTGGTCTTTATATATTACAGATAATCTGTGAGGAGTTAAATACCATCTGTATCGTATCTTCATAGCATTTTCAAGGTGGGAGATACATTTGGAGACTTTAGGAATGATCTTATACGATTCCATCCATCTCTCAAGGGAGATATCAGGACCAATTTGGGAGTTCCATTTGGTTAAATGAGCGAAGTTAGTATGAGAGGTCTCAATTAAAATATTGTAAGCCGCAAAGAGTGCCTTTATATGAGTGTTTTTATTAGACAGAAGAGAAATTATCTTAGACTCTTCTGATGTTCTCGGAAGATTCGTTCTACGGAGAATAGACTTAATTTGCATATATTGAAGTGAGTTATAGGCGGGAAGCCCAAATTTTTGTTGTAGGTCACAAAAAGGGAGAATATCCTGATCCTCTACCAAGTCACTTAAATTAGAAATTCCGCGTTTAATCCAATCAGACATGTTGAGGTTGGAAATACCCAACTCCAATACTTTAGAAGAAATATGTTGTATAGTGGGGATAACAACTAATTTCTTTATAGAAAGAACCTTCCACACTACCACACAAGCTTTAATGGTTTCAGGTATCATAGAATAATGGAAGCCAAACATCTGAGAACCATAAAAGAATGATGGGATGTGTTTAGTTGGGATCAAATTACATTCCAATTCTACCCACAACTTATTTGGATCGTTAAGCCAAAGAGTGCGAAATTGGTCTAGAGTACAGGCTCTATAATATTGTACCACCGATGGGCAACCCATCCCCCCATTCCTTATAGCGTGGAACAATACATCTGCTTGGATTCTCGCTCTTTTATTATTCCATATGTACAGCCATAATAATCTATGTAATTCTTTAAGATGCTTCATGGGAAAATGAATTGGTAAATTACGGAACATATAAAGAATAACTGGTAGTATCATCGTTTTGACCGTGGCAATTCGTCCCATCTAGGAGATCCCTGTCTTGTCATATTTGCGAAGATCCTCTTTTACCCTTTTAAGTAGATCACCATAGTTAACTGAGAATAGTTTGCATGAGGGAAATGTTAATTTAATACCTAAGTAGGTAATGGAATCAGTGTTCCATTGGAATTGATACACAGTTTTCAATGAATTAATAATGGAGTTTTTGAGTCCCATACTGAGGACTTGGCATTTATTAATATTAAGTTTGTAATAAGACACAGTGCCAAATCGGTGCAAGATTTCCATCGCTGCCGGTAGAGATTTTTGAGGATCCAATAATATTAATATAGTGTCGTCAGCGAAGAGGCCTATCTTATGCTGTTTACTTCCAACTTTTAATCCAGAGACCTCCTGAGAGGAGCGAATGTATTCTGCTAGGGGTTCTATGGTCAAAACGAAAATTAAAGGGGAAAGCGGGCACCCCTGTCTCGTCCCGTTAGATATGTTGAAATCTTTGGATAGAAATCCTGAGGTGAATATTTGTGCAGAAGGTTCAGTGTACAGAGAAGAAATAGCATTAAAAATGTTCCCCTCAAATCCGAACTTGCGTAAAACAGCATCTAAGTAACTCCAATGTACCCGCCGGGTTTCAGCCACATGTATAAGGTCCAAGATCCTTCTGGTACTATCTAAGGTTTGTCTAGTCTTAACAAAGCCAGTTTGGTCATTCTGAACCAATAATGGTATTACATCTGAGAGCCTGTTTGCAATGAGTTTGGCATAAATCTTTAGATCAGTATTAAGCAAAGAAATTGGCCGAAAATTAGCGGGTGAATCTGTAGATTTACCTGGTTTAGGTAGCGTTACAATGGTAGCCTTTAACATTTCTTTGGCTATATACTTTTGGGAAACGATTACATTGAACATTTTATAGAGATATGGAACAAGAATTTTAGAGTATGTTCTATAATATTCATTAGTAAAACCGTCAGGCCCTGGGGATTTAGCTAATTTTAAGGATTTGATGATATTACTGATTTCACTTTCTGTTATAGGAGCGTTTAATGTAGTTAAATGATTGGGCTCTATTATAGGGAGGTGAATTTTGGATAGAAAAGAGTCGATTTTTTCACAACAGGGTTGGGTAGTTTCCTTATCATCCTTTAAATTATAAAGAGATGCGTAATATTGAGCAAAGGTGTCAGCTATTTCTTTAGGGTTTATAATTTTTTCTTTCTTCGAGTTGTAGATGTAGGGAATTTTGTGTTTTATCAATCTGTTCCTAAACTTATTGGCCATGGTTTTAGTCGCTCTGTTGCCTTGACTATAAAAGGTGGCCCAGTTTCTCCTCATATAGAATTCTAGTTGATAACTATGAAGTTGGTATAGCTTGTATCTGAGGTCTCTAAGGTCCTTGGTATTATTATATGAGTAACATTTTTTATTATTTTCTTCTAATTCAGCTATTTTAGACACCAAATTTTTGGACATTTCTGACCTCTTTTTTTATCATAGGAAGCCAATCTGATAAAGTTACCTCTCATCTCGTAGGGGAAAGATAGGGGTAGTAGAGTTGGGCAGGTGCTGAGATTGTCTGCACCTAGAGACCCAGGAGTCAACTGGGCTCTGCTGGTATTTGGGTTGCCAGCGCTTGTGCCCGCACTCCTTTTCCTTCCCTCAGACCCTGAGGTGCCATGCGGTAGTGAAACGGCGCCATCTTTGTTTCGCTCATTGAAGAGCGCTGTAAGTTTGACCGGGACGGTTCCCCTCTTCCTCGGCTTACCCATGTCTGTAGACTGTACCGGAGGACTCCACAGGTATTCCGGTAGCTCTGTGTGCCTTTTCTTTAGCAGGTCGGTGAATCACCCTTTGAGCTGCTTATTAACGGGTGAGCTGCAGAGCGAACAGGACCCGCGTCTGCCTAGCTCCGCATCCGGCCACGCCCCCGTCTATAGCTCAATATACTAATAAACCTCATTACCAGTATTTACAGTGAGCTATAAAATGATTATATCTCCCACAAAAATGCACATGACAGTGCACATGACACAACACACAACAAACATATAAAATGCAGTTAAACAGTATTAAACGGGGCACGTTAACCCTTCTAAGTGAAATAGTAAAGTAAGAAGTTTATAACTTTGCATAGAGGAAACAGGGAAAAATGTCCACAAATGTCCAGACTTTACAGTATCCCTGCTTCACTTGAGTATCAAGACGTAACAATTGATCAACAATACCTTGCCATATGCGAGGCTTCAAGCAGGATGTTCTCTGATGGAAGTGGCCACTGAGCTTAGGGTGTCATTAGCAGGTTGTATCAGACATACAGTACAGAGAGACTGGAAGAGTCACAGAAAGGCATATAGTAAAAGTGGACGTCCTTTGGTCACATCCCACACTGATGAGTGTTTCATTGTGAACAATGCCCTGCCGAACTGGATGATAAATGCCACACAACTCTAGGCACATTTAAGGGAGGTGAAAGGCACCCAAGTGTCACGTCAGACCATTCAAAACCGTTTACATTAGCGTGATCTGCGTGCTAGATGACCTGCAAGGGTATCTGACCACACCACCAGGCATAGGAGTCGTCTTGCATGGACCAGGGAAAATCTATGCTGGATAAGCAACGGCTGGGGGACTGCAAATGGGGTGGCCTGCACTTTCTCCAGACCTGAATCCTGTTGAAAACCTATGGGATCAGCTGAGTTGCCGTGTAGAGGCTCGTAACCCCAGAACCTCAATGACCTGAGGACCGCCCTTCAAGAAGAGTGGGATGCCATGCCTCAGCAGATAATAAGTCGACTTGTGAACAGCAGGAGACGTCGTTGTCAAGCTGTAATTGATGCTCAAGGCCACATGACAAGTTTTTGAGACATTGACATTTTTATGGCGGTATACCCAGCACTGGTGTGGGCTTTTGTTTCAATAAATTGTTTGAGATGAGGAAATCACCATTGCTGCTTCTACTGAAATGCCCTACTTTTCATCATATAATATCACTGGAGAGATAACTTTTTACTTTTTCCATAAATTCCACCGAAAGCCAAATATCCCTAATTTTTTGTGAGTAGTGTAGCTACAAGATAACCTGTAGCCTGTTGTTCGAATTAAACCATCACTGCATTAAAGACTGGTCCTCTGTGGACCAAGTGGAATATGTAACTTCTAAAGAGCAATAGATTCATGTTGGTTCTGTTCCTAGCTGCAGAAATAACCCAACATTCCAGCCTATGCAAATTTTTATGGGTCCTTTGAGAGGGTACATTTTTAGAATCATAAACTCTATAAAGAGAACATCATACTATATGGTACATACATCCATTGAAAAATAACGCTCTTAGAAATGTCAGACTGCTGCAAAACTTGTCCTGCAAATATGTCTCAGGCAGATATGTAAATGATTACAGGTGTGATCTCATTCGACACTGGGTCTTGCCACAAAAGGGAATAAAAGTCCTTCCCCCGCTGCCCTATAAAAAGACTCTCAGGGGCTACTTTTGGGCAGTGTACTTCTTGGTGAGAGTTAATTGACTTCTAGACATGCCTCTACAACACACTGGAAGACATTTTGCCCAGTTAACAGATTTTGAGAAGGGGAGAATCACTGGACTGAGAGAAGCAGGACAGTCGTTTCGACAAATTAGCCACCATTTATCTAATTCTAACCTAGTTGCTACAAGTTGTTCGGAGCAGTGGTTACGTGAGGGCACATGCTGTAGCAAACAGGCTCCTGGCAGCCCAAACAGACCACCGTAGAGAATTGTTTGCTCTGCCGACAAGCATGAGCTGCTCTCACAGTTTAGTTGTCCACCAAGCAGATACAGGGTGCACCTTTATTACACACCTGTGTCTCTGCCCAGACCATTTCCAGGTGCTTAGTAGAAGGAAATTTGGTGTTATGGTGTCCATTACATGTCCTGCTATTGACAGCCAGACACTGTTGCCTTCATTTGCAGTAGTGTTGTGAACAAGAAACCTGGACTTCTATGAACTGGAACCATATTTTCTTTATTTATGAATCCAGGTTCTGTTTGTGATTTGAAGACAGTCAGGTTCAAATATGGGGGCCTTGTGTTTGTGCGCTTCAATCTTGCTTTTGCTGTGGAGCGACACACTGACCCAACTGCTGGTGTGATGATCAGGGGAGCCATTGCATATGACAGTTGGATACCCCTAGTGATACGGGCAGGAAATTCTGTGGCCACATGTGTTCCTCTCATAGCAGGGCTTCCAACTGCCATTTTCTGCAGGATAATGCTCACCCACACACAGCAAGGGTTTCCCAGGAATTTCTCCTCCAGAGTACACTCATTGGCTGCCCGATCACCAGCTTTATCACCAATCCAGCTTCCATGGGATCAGCTGGGACACCAGCTTCACCAACCTACAAGTGTGTAGGATCTACAGGCCCAGATGTAACATCTGTGGGCAAATGTTCCGGGGGTACCATACAGAATCTGTATGCCTCCATGTCCAGGCTAGAGGTTGTATCTCATCTTGTATCCAGGCTAGAGGCTGTATCTCATTTTGTATCCAGGCTAGAGGCTGTATCTCATCTTGTATCCAGGCTAGAGGCTGTAGCTCATCTTGTATCCAGACTACAGGCTGTATCTCATCTAGTATCCAGGCTGGAGGCCGTATCTCATCTTATATCTAGGCTATAGAGCATATCGCATCTTGTATCCAGGCTATAGGCCATATTGCATCTTGTATCCAGGCTAGAGGCAGTATCTCATCTTGTATCCAGGCTACAGGCCGTATATCATCTTGTATCCAGGCTAGAGGCAGTATCTCATCTTGTATCCAGGCTAGAGGCAGTATCTCATCTTGTATCCAGGCTAGAGGCTGTAGCTCATCTTGTATCCAGGCTAGAGGTCCGTATCTCATCTTGTATCCAGGCTAGAGGCCTTATCTCATCTTGTATCCAGGCTAGAGGCCGTATCTCATCTTATATCCAGGCTATAGGCCATATCACATCTTGTATCCAGGCTAGGAGCAGTATCTCATCTTGTATCCAGGCTACAGACCGTATGTCATCTTGTAATATTTTTATTAGAATTTTTTTACCTTGTTAATGCAACATATGTTAGAACAAGTACAATAGATCATCTACATGACCGCCGAATTGGGTGCATCACATACAGGCGATAGCAAACACAAATACTTATTAGACTTTATAGATTTTACTAAAGCTGTGGCGCAACCAAAAGAACAAGTGGACACTCCATGTGGGATTTAAACTGGCCACAGCTTTATTAAATAATAAAACCAAACTCCAAAAACAATATGCCTGTTGCAGCGAGTCGCTGCAGGCACGATATTATAACCCAACTCACAAGAGTCTCCTATCGAGAGATGAACCCATGAGTTACCACGTCTCAGTATTAACTACCCAAATTCCATAAGTTCTGGCCTCACAACCCCGCCAACGTCTTGAAGGTTAAACTTAACCTGAGAGACGGCCCCCCCCAGGCCAGAATCCAGTCAATACCATTCTGAAAATCCATATTCAATATATCTAGGCCTATAGGGTTCAAATGGACGCCATCCAGTCTTTTTAAGGAATTACCACCACTCTCAATCTCCCTATGTCTAATGGAAAAACCGCCTATGCAGCGGACAAATGCTGAGACTGCCATACTGCCAGTTTTTTTACGGCACCTCTCCATGGCGGAATATTTTTTTAGCTGCAGGCCAGGTAGATCTAGAAACTATTTCCGACCAAACCAGCAAAACACCATTAACTAGGGCACAACATCTGGCTAAATCTGCTTTATGGTGTGTATAAATTGGACATTGTTCTGAGAGCCAAGGTCATTCCCCCCGGCATGTACAATGAGAATGAAGGGGGACAAAGATTCCGTATGTGGGTTACTTTTGGGTAAATCTGGGACCAACGGAGTTCCCTCATGCCCCTCCATCTCACCTGAACTTGAGCCAGAGGGAATCCTAAGTTGTGGCCTTAAGGCCTCATAGCTGCTCCAGAGGAAATCCTAAGTTGAAGGGATTCTTAAAGGGATTCTGTCACCAGGATTTGGCCTATAAAGTTATTCACACTACCGGATAGGGCTGGTTGCGGTCCATGTAAAAAAGTTATTCTTATTGATCCTACAGATGTATTTGATGTTAAAAGCCGGAATTAGACTTACCGGTAATTCATTTTCCATGAAACCACCATGACGGCATATACACGAGAGATGACCCCTGACCTCTGTAGGGGCAGGAAACAGAGAAGAGGTTAAATAGCCCCCTCCCACCACCAACACCAGTGTTTAACTGATCACCTAGGCACCAACATCGTGAAGACAACACTCACTTTTTTTTTTTTTTTTGGTAAGTATATATAAATATATATATATATATATATATTTTTTTTTTTTTTTTTTTTTTGGGGGGGGGGATACTGGTGCCGTCATGGTGGTTTCATGGAAAATGAATTACCGGTAAGTCTAATTCCGGCTTTCCATTTCACCACCATGACGGCATATACACGAGATCTAACAGATCACATCTTAAGGGGGGGCTACAGCTTGTAAAACCTTCCTGCCGAAAGAAAGATCAGCCGAGGCCGAAAGGTCTAATCTGTAATGCTTAACAAATGTGTTTGAACTCGACCAGGTTGCAGCCCGACAGATCTGGTCTAGAGATGCTCCTGCTTTCTCAGCATAGGAAGCAGACATCGCTCTTGTGGAGTGTGCCCGCACTTTAATAGGGCACTGGAGATTCTGAGATTTATAACAGGTAAGAATTGTTTGCTTTATCCATCTTGCAATAGATGATCTTGAGACAGTCTTCCCCTTATTTCTTCCCGAAAACTGAATAAGGAGACTATCGGAATGTCTGAACCCCTTAGTAACATCCAAGTATTTGATGACGGATTTTCTTACATCTAATGAGTGAAAATCTTTTTCTTTGTCGTTTTTGGGGTTGTTACAAAATGTAGGTAGGATAATTTCCTGACTTTTATGGAAATCTGATAAGACTTTTGGTAGAAAACCTGGGTCTAGTCTTAAGGTTATTCTGTCGTCACTAATAGAAAAATAGGTTTCTCGTATGGATAAGGCCTGAATCTCTCCTAGGCGTCTTGCTGATGAGATTGCAATAAGGAAGGCTGTTTTTAATGTCAGGTTTTTCAAAGAACAGCTATCCAAGGGCTCAAATGGTGATTTTGTAAGTCCTACCAGGACTATATTCAAATCCCAGGAGGGAATCCTAGATATTATGTTAGGTTTTAACCTAGAAGCTCCCTTAATAAATCTATTAATCCACCTATGGTCGGCTAATTTTGTGTCTAGGAAGGCACTGAGCGCAGAAATCTGTACCTTCAAGGTTGAAGGTCTTAGTCCCATTTCTAGACCATGTTGGAGGAAGTCTAGAATTTTATGTATGTTAGGTCTCGTTGGAAGAGAATCACCTGAAAAGGTACAGAACTTTTTCCATATTTTGAGGTATATTGCCGAAGTCACCGGCTTCCTGCATGCTTTCAAGGTGAAGATTACGCTGCCAGACAGACCCTTGTTTTTTAGCATCAAGGACTCAGGATCCATGCCGTTAGTCTGAAGAATTCTGGGTTCGGATGCAGTACCGGACCCTGAGAAAGGATATCTCGTCTTTGGGGAAGTATCCATGGGTCTTGAAGAGCAAGATTTTTCAGCAGGGAGAACCAGCTCCTCTTGGGCCAGAACGGTGTGATCAAGATAAGAGGAGTTTTCTCCGATACTGCTTTCTGGATGACCTTTGGAATTAGATGAAAAGGCGGAAATGCGTAAGCAAGATTCCATTCCCACTTTTGTGCGAAAACGTCCACTGCTATTGGGGAGTCTCTCGGGTTCAGAGAGTAGAACGTTGGAATCTTGTGATTTTCTCTTGTAGCAAATAGATCTATTTGGGGAAGATTCCATTTTTGAGAGATGAGATTGAAAACCTCCTGGTTCAGTGACCATTCTCCCTGGTCTAATGTTCTCCTGCTTAGGTAATCGGCCACGGTGTTCTGGCTGCCTTTCAGATGAACCGCTGAAATTGATCTTACGTTTACTTCTACCCAAGAGAAAATCTTTTTTGCTAGCCACATGAGCTTTGGGGACCTTGTGCCTCCCTGGTGTTTGAGGTATGAAACAGTCGTTACGTTGTCTGACAAGACCTTTACGTGCAGATTTTGTAGTAGTGGTCCTGCGACTTTGATGGCTTCCCAGACAGCTCTGAGCTCTCGAAAATTTGAAGACTGAAGAGATATCTCTTTGGGCCAGACCCCCTGGAAGATTTTTTCTTCTATTTTGGCGCCCCATCCTGAACGGCTTGCATCTGTCTGTATTATGATAGATGGTTCTTTTAGCCATTGTACCCCTTTGCACAGATTTTCTTGAGAGAGCCACCATAGGACGGAATTTTTTACTCGCACTGGGATACGATGCTTGGAGTCCAGGGATTTTTGTTTTCTGTCCCATTTCCTTAGGAGCCATAATTGAAGTGTTCTGTAATGTACCTGACACCACGGGACCGCTACGATGCAGGCAGACATTAGTCCTAAAAGGCTCATGCCGTCTCTGATGGAACAGGATTTTATTTTTAGGAACCACTGAACCCTGGCTTGTAAGCACTGGATTCTTTCGTCTGGTAGAAAGGACATCTGTTTCCTTGCGTCTAGGAGGACGCCTAAAAATTTTATTTTTGATGTGGGAGTGAGGCAAGATTTTGGTTCGTTCACGACCCAGCCTAGGTCCTGAATGACAGATAGAAATCTTTTTAGATCCCATCGCATTTGATGTTGAGAATGGGCGACTAGAAGAAAGTCGTCCAAGTACGGGATTATAATGAGTCCTTCCTTCCGTAGGAAAGCGATCATCTCGACTACCAGCTTTGTGAAGACTCTTGGAGCCGAGGAAATTCCGAAAGGAAGGGCAGTGAACTGAAAATGAGCAGTAGTTCCTTCTGGGTCTTTTATCGCAAATCTTAGAAATTTTTGACACGACTGTTTGATTGGAACGTGATAGTACGCATCCTTTAGATCGATGGAACATAGGAGTGCGTCTGGATGGATTAATGGAATTGTGGAGCTGATTGATTCCATCTTGAATTTCCGGTAGACAATGTATTTGTTCACATTTTTTAGATTTATTATTGTGCGGAAGGTACCGCCTGGTTTCTTTACTAGAAACAGAGGGGAATAATAACCGCGACCTTCTTGGGATTTTGGAACCGGAATTATGACCTCTGATTTTACGAGATCATGAATTCCTTCCCAGATCTTGTTTCTGAGGAAGTTTTTGGATTGTGGTTTGAAAATGGTTTGGGGGGAGAGAGGAAAATTCTATATTGTAGCCTTCTCTTATAATGTTTATGGCCCAAGGATTTGATGTTACGTTTTGCCATTGAGGAAGGTAATTCCTCAATCTCCCTCCCACTATGGCGTCATTGTTTTTCTGAGGTTTTATTCTGGGGATTAAGGAGAAAACCCCTGCCTCTGCCTCCTTTTTGGTAGCTCCAGCGACCTGTTTTACCTTTGCCCCTGTAAGATCTTTCTTGATTTGCATAGGGGCGAAAAGGAAATTTCCTTCTAGGTGGCTTCTCCTCGGGGAACCCTTTTTTCTTATCTGTAGCTTTTTCTAATATTTTGTCAAGCACGGGGCCAAACACGTATTCTCCCGAGAATGCGATGGAACAGAGTTTAAGTTTAGATGCCTTATCACCGCTCCAGGACTTCATCCACAAAGCCCGTCTCGCCGCATTTGATAATGCCGCATCTTTAGCGGAAAACCTGACCGTTTCAGCGGATGCATCAGCCAGGAATGCCGTTGCAGATTTTAAGACTGGGATAGATTCTAGTATTTCGTCCCTGGCAGTTTTATTTTTAATATGGTTTTCTAGTTCGTTTAACCAGAAATACATGGCTCTAGCAACAGAGGTGGCCGAGATATTAGTTTTCAGACTATACATTGCGGCTTCCCAAGATTTCCTGAGAAGGCTATCAGCCTTCCTTTCCATAGGGTCTCTTAGCTGAGATGAGTCCTCAAATGGAAGGGAAGTCTTTTTATTCACTTTCGCTACCTGTACATCAATTTTAGGTATCTCGTTGAACACTTTACATTCTGAAGCGTCAAATAGGAGTCTGTTTTTGAACTCTCTAGATATGCCCAATCTTTTTTCTGGTTCAGACCATTCCTCCATTATCATTTCCCTGATATTTTCATTGATAGGGAACACGCTGGGTTTTTTAGATCTAAGGCCCCCAAACATCTCCTCCTGGATAGTGAGTGGCTTTTGGACGTCCTTAATCCCCATGGTGTCTCTTACTGCTTTAAGCAGGTCATTAATCTCATGGGAAGAAAAGAAACATTTTTTGGATTCCTCTACCACTTCACCATCTGACAGCATTTCGTCCTCGTTCTCAACACGAGATGAGGAGGCATCAATATCAATCACTTCTGATTCTGAAGAAGAATCCCTTGTAACTCTTTGGCGCTTGTGCGGAAGTACACCCGGTTCCTCTCTCAAAAGCGCCAGAGAAGATCTGACTTCCTCTTGAATCATGGATTTAAACTCCTGAATCATAGAAGGTTGTTCCTCTCTGATCACACTTGCGATACATTCCTTGCATAACTTTTTAACATATGACTCCGGAAGTTTTTTGTTACACTGAATGCATCTCATAGTTTTCTTGGGCTTTTTCTGAGCCTCTTTAGAAACCTATGGGTTTAGAGGAACTACCATCAGTGGTATGGCCATCATACAGATATAGCACCACATAAAATAGAGCTCTGCAGGCATTTTTTCTTTTCTTTTTTTTTTCTTTTTCCCTCTTCCAAAATGAAGGGAGGAAAAAACACAAAACAGCAAAAGGAAGGGGAAGGAGAACGATAGCCAACATGCCTCTATGTAGCTCAGTCCCCCTTCTCCTGTGCCATAACAGAGTCCACCGTATTTACTGCTGCCACTTACGGTTTGATGTACCGGAGAACTTGGTTCTTTCATTGTGGGGCACTCAGGACCAGACATGGTGAACTTCTGTGTCCCCCAATCACACCTCAGATACACGTGGGAGGCCCGCGGTTCCATTTTATGCGCTTCGCTTCCCCGACTTCCGGGTATGGAGGCGCGCCGGAAGTGCGTCACCCGGGAGTACCGGAAGACTTCACAGGCCTCGTAACATGCCCCACATCGGACGCCCACGCACGCGCGTGGTCCGCGTCCCGCGACACCTGCTTGTCCCACGAAGGGGAAAGGAAGGTCCGGCAGCAGTGGGTAGGTACCCGATTTACAGGTACGATACCGCGTGATCCCTCCCCGCCCAGCGTTGGTCGGCACCGCGGGAGGAACGGGGAGATTGCTCCAGGCACGCATCTGCTGCGAGGGGAGCTCAAAAACCCCCGACGCAGACCTGGGCAAGTGGAAACTTCTGTTTCCATTTCACCTCCCTGACGAGCAGAGAGGACTTCTCTGTCATAGCCCTGTAGGGGCAGGAAAAACACTGGTGTTGGTGGTGGGAGGGGGCTATTTAACCTCTTCTCTGTTTCCTGCCCCTACAGAGGTCAGGGGTCATCTCTCGTGTATATGCCGTCATGGTGGTGAAATGGAAAAATCGTTTTTAGTGATATGCCAATTACTCACATAAGGAGCCCAAGGGGATGTCCCCAGCGCCGTTGGAGCCCGGCCACGTCGCAACTGTTGGAGCCCAGCACCGCCCACCTACTTATTATTCACTGCAAATCTTCTTGCAGCCCTCCTCCGGCACCAGCGTAATCCCGCGCATGCGCAGTACCTCAAGCATTCTGCGCCCGTGCGGTCTACTGGCATCGGCCTCAAGGATATTAGTGTGCATGCGTCAGCTCTCTGCGCACTTCGCTCGAGGAGGGCTGCAAGAAGATTTGCAGTGAATAATAAGTAGGTGGGCGTGCTGGACTCCAACAGTTGCGGCGTGGCAAGGCTCCAACGGCGCTGGGGACATCCCCTTGGGCTCCTTATGTGAGTAATTTGCATATCACTAAAAACGATTTTTTAACATCAAATACATCCCTAGGATTAATAAGAATAACTTTTTTACATTGACCGCAATGAGCCCTATCCGGTAGTGTGAATAACTTTATAGGCCAAAACCTGGTGACAGAATCCCTTTAAGGCCTCATAGCTGCTCACTTGCTGGCCCAGTACACGAAAACGTATGTCCCACGAGTCACACCAGAACCAGCGGTGTTCCTAAAATTACTTCTGACAAACCTTATAGAAAAGCCATGGTGGCAGCTCCTATCCAAAAAGAACGTGTAGTGAAAAGGCATTTTGACAGTCCTGTTTGGCTGCAACAGGCTGCCAGAATGTGGCAGAATTGATATAAGGAAAGAGCTGAGGCGTACCGGTGAATAAATAGTGAGTCTTTTGTTGGGGGTCTGACGGAGGTTGTGAACAGGGCAGCAACTGCCTCCAATAACGTATAATGGGATAATACGGCCATTTCCCTGCTGATCCGTTTTGGATTTTGGCAGCCAAACAAGAATGGAATCAGAAAATAGGAAGACATCATCTTTTTGTAAACCGCCTTGTAAAGTGGTCTATTGTGATATTAATTTGCTAATGCGAAAATCCCCGAAAAACAAAAGGGTTACATGCAGAACAAAAAAAAAGGAGTGTTTCGGAAGAATCAGCACACACACCTGGGAGAGCCAATAGTAGTTGATTCAAAATGGCGGGGGAAATTGGTCTGCGTTTGTCTGTTTTTGTGCAGCAGGATATTTTCCAGTCCTGAACAATTTTCTTAACCAGGAAATAAGAATGTACTTCCTTACCATTCCATTAACTGACACAGATAGGCTAGTGCGGATAGAGTCTTAGCGGCTGCTGCACTAGAGGCTCCTTGAGACCGCATGGCCTCCAATAGACCTAGAGTGGCGATCACTCTGCTATAATGATCCCGTATTTCCTGTTCCTTGTCTGCGACATCGAGCCATTGGAGCCAGGTATGGTAATAGGATCGGGAGGTGGTAGGAGCTATGGATTGCTTCACCAGGTTCAGCAATTCTCTGAAACGATGTTCCATAAGCAGGGTGGCACTGCAGTTGCTGACTGGAGCAGTGGAGCCAGACTGCGAAACTTAGTTATCTACGTACATGTTTCGCCTTAAACCAGAGATTTAGCTCTAGGCAACAAAGGATAAAATGGAGCAGAAGGGCAAGGACTGGGAGAGAGGATGAGGTAGACCTATTCAGGACATATGCCATACTAATATTGTCTGTCCAGAATACTATTTCTCATCTCCTCCCCCCAAACCTCGACCGCTGCAACTATGGGATAGAGCTCCAGACATGACAGATTACGGAGCAATGGTGACCCTTCCCACAACTGTGGCCATGCTGTAGCAAACCATTTACCCTGAAAGTAGCCCCCCATGCCCGTGTTGCCCGCTGCATCTGTAAAAAGTTCTAAATGGGTATTCGGGATCTCCTGCTCCTGCCAGCAAGAGGCACCGTTAAATTTTGACAGAAAGGAGTGCCACGCTGAAAGGTGATAGATTTTGTAATCTTTATAAAATGGTGCAACTGCTTTACACCCTTAGTAGTGAGGGACAGCGACTGCGGCAAAATGCTCTGCCCATAAGAAGCACCCTGCTGGCAAATGTGAGATGCCCTAGTAGAGACTGAACCTGTCTAAGGGTAGCCTTTTTGGAAAACAGGACTTGGGACAGGAGGCCTATTAAGTCCGTCAGTTTTTGTTGGGGTAAACGGAATACCATCCTATATGCACTGATTTTGATGCCTGAGAATGTAAGGACAGGTAGTAGCCCCTCTATTTTTACCGAGGACAGATAGTGGACCCTCTGTTTTTTTCCGAGGATGGATAGTGGACCCTCTGTTTTTTTCCGATGACAGATAGTGGACCCTCAGCAATAGGGACCTCAAAATAATTGAGCATGTGACGGAAAGTGTTTAATAAATATATAACGTTACCTCCGTACATGCTAGGCCTATGAAAAGGAAAATGTCTAAATGAAATAAAGATGGGCATCCTGGCTCCTCAGAGACCGCCCACTCTAAGAAAGAGCTAAATATATCAAAGTAGCAATAGAATATGGGACATCCCATTGGTAAGCTCATATCCTAGTAGTAGTGTCCCTGGAAAAAAAAAAAGCCTAGGAGGTGGAAGCATTTATGGTGAACCGGAGGAGACGAAAAAATGGACTCAATGTCTGATTTTGCCATCAATGCTCCTTGACCAGCTTGCCTCAATAGGTGTAGCGCCCTATCGAAGGAAGCGTAATGAACCTTTGACTCATCCTTATCTATGACATCATTGAATGATGTCCCTTTTGGGAAAGATAAGTGGTGGATAAGACAATGCCCAACAGGGATACCCTGAGGTTATGGAAGGGGGATCCAAAAAAAGGTCCTGCCATTCTGCCCCCATCAATTTCACTTTGCAATTGTTTAGCGACCACCTCTGGATGATCTTTGGCCGGTTTTAGATTGTCAGCAAAAGATGGGTCGTTGCGGTGAGTGAAGGGGGTCCAAAACCCAGATTTAAAGCTGTTATGGCTGCTTCCCTAGTTTTGGGATAGTGGGCGAGCCACAGTTCCATCCTTAGGGTGTTCACTGGCATCCTCCCTATGAGAGGGGGCAGGAGCCGCAGATTTTGCTGTGGCCAGCTTTGTTTTCTCAAAGCCTTGCACTGCTAGGTGTGCTCCTCCGCAGTGGGAACATTCGTGTCTAAAGTGGCAGAAGGTGTAATATCTTGGAATTGGCTGTGTGGGCCGATGCTCTGCTGTGCGCACCGGCCCTCCCTGGAAAGGTGTGAGATGCAGGAGTCATTATCAGGGGCAACAGATTGACGACCTGGCTATCCAAAGTTAAATCATGTCGCGCTACCATGACCTGCAGAACTGCTCATCATATTTAGCCCAGCATGAACAACCGTACACCTTGTAAGCCCCCAGATCATGTCAGGTAAGAAAACAATGGGAGCCCAATTCCAAAAGCACAGAGGGTGCTTCCAAAAATAGAGAAGCCTTAAGGCAATTCCCGATTTTATGGGGGATTATCTTATACTTGTCTACCTCCGAGTCACCTAGGTTTATCCAGATTCTTTGTCCAGCGGGACCAGGGGCGGACACAGACAGCAGAGGGCCCCTGTGCAAAAATATACCTGGACCCCCCGACCTCCCCTGGGCATTAACCCCCCACTCAGCCCCTCTGACGTTTCATACCCTGACGCTCTCCCTTGACCTGGGCTGTCTTGTTTACATTTTTACACTGCTAAGCGGAGACGTCACTGGCACTGATGGGAAGCTTTACAGGCTAGGGCGGCGCTAAAGCCTGTCTGTTAGTGCTGGTGATATCACCGGGCTCACTGCTAGGCAGAAGTCCCCCCTCCCCATAGTACCCCCAGTGGTAATAAGGCTCCCTACAGTGCCCTCAGTACTAATAAGGTGCCCCTAATAGAAATAAGGCCAATCTATAAGGCACGCCTATGGACCCTTCAGTAGTAATAACCCCCCACCACTGCCCACGGTATTTACAATGTTACCTGCAGTGCCCCCTGTAATTATAACGCCTCCTGCGTACCCCCTGGAGTTATAATCTTCTCTGTAGTGCCCCTATAAATTATAATACTCGTCCTTTCCTCCAGTCTTCTGTACCATGCAGTTCCAAGAAAATAACACCAGTTCTCTCCCACCAGTTTTCTATAAGATACAGTCTGATATAAATAACCTCTCTTCCTTAGAATCTTCTATAACATACAGTCCCATGTAAATAACATCACTTCTCTCCCTCCAGTCTTTTATACCATGCAGTCCCATGTCAATAATACCAGTCCTCTCCCACTAGTCTTCAACAATACCAGTCCCATTGTAAAATAACACAGATCATCTACCCCCCAAATCTTCTGTAACCATACAGTCCCATGTAACTAACACCCCTCCCTCCCTTCAGCCTCTCTAACATACAGTCCCAGTTAAATAACATTTCCCTATCACTAAGCAGGGAGGAGGTATAATGGGGAGAATCACATCTCCCAGCATTTCTCTGGCATTTACATGGCCTCACAGGTCTCCACTGCTAAGCGCTGCCTTTCTCTGTACTGGTCACATGATGGTGACCGCATCACAGGTCCTACCACCACTACCACTGCTGAAAAGATGACATGACTATGATGTCAGAAGGCAGAACTGGCAGCAGATTCCATTAAGTCCTGATCAGGGCCCCTTCCCTCACACCTCTGTTGACACTGGGAAGGGCCCCCCTCCCTCTCTGGGCCCCTGTGCAGCTGAACACGCTGCACAGGCGGTATGTCCGCCCCTGAGTGAGACTAAAGAATAAAGATCCTCCTACTCTTGGGCCCAGATTTTTTTCTTTTACTTTGTCAACCAGGTGCCAGCTCAGGGGCGACACCGAAATAGTGGAAGACTGGCTATCGCTGTCGGCCAACTGCTCTGGCACCGGGGTAGCAAACGAAGAGTTGGAATTACCACCAGAATGGGAGGGGGGGGGTTAGAAAACTTTTCTTAGTAAGTGCTTTTCTAATCTTCTGTGTACTATCAGTAACCGTCCTTTCCATGCCGCGTCCCAGTTGCACTCACCTAGTGAATGCTCTGGATCATAACTCATTTTGGGGGTTGAACTGGAATACTGGTAGAACTGGAGTTGCGGAGTCTGATGTCCCTCACTGTGACAGCGAGATTCTGGGGAAGGCTTTGGCAAATGCACATATAAAGCCACCGTTAAGCGGAACAGTGAGCAAATGAAGCGTTTCTTTTTTTTAATGTTTTTATTAAATTTTTCAACTTTTTGTTTTCTTTAAACAAACATCAAACAATCAGTTGTTGTTATGGCATTACAAGACAAATTGTAAGGTAATAGTACAAGAGCGTTTACATAGCAGAGAATCTTATCCTGCAAAACCTGAACTTGAGTAAGCAGTTCTTCGCCATGTTGAATTACACACATACCTTCAGCACAGCAGTAACCACAAGTCCCACTCATAGCGAAGGGAGGGGGCGGAGGCATAAGAGAAAAAAACACTTAACATGTTCTAGTCCATGATTATAACTGCGGGCCCTTCTCCTCTCCTCCCAGCAAAGTCCAACACGGCTTGCGGTATACCTTCAGTGAGAAGTAGAACAATTCACAAAACAACAAAGAAGAACTAGGGAAAGGAAACAAAAAAATGGATGCGCAGGACCGCTTGGGACCCCCCTTCGTTCTATGTCAGTGAAATAGGTTCGTCACCTACCAAGATCTGTTCCTGGTACCACGTGGTCACCGAGAAGCAGTCGTGCATAGCTGTTCTGATATGTAATGGTAAGATATTAATAAAGCTTTCCCACACCTGAAAGAATTGTTGCACTTTTTGTTCCTTCTGTTGCGACGCCTCCACATAATCCATCCTCATGATATAAGAAACTTTTTCCAAGAAAAGTTTGAGGGGAGGCGGCGCAGGATCTATCCAGACCTGTAGGATAGCCTTGACCCCAGCCGCTGCCACACAGTGGAGCAGTTTCCTGGGGTGCAATTGTATTTATCCTTGTCTAAGTATTCGAAGATAGCCCATAATGGGTCAAGCGGGGTAAAGTTTGTCAAGTGTTTGTTAGTGAAGGTAATTATTCTTTTCCAGAACTCCTTAATTCTCGGACAGTCCCACAAACAGTGATACAGACCCACATCCGGAGCTCCACACTTGAAGCAGTTAGAGGTATCATATATGCCCATATGAAATCCCCTCCTGGGGGTCAAGTAAGATCTATGGCAGATCTGCAAGACCATTTCCACGTATCGCGCGGAGGGCAAAAGTCTATATGATAACTCGAGTGCTCTGAGGATCGCCGATGGGGTAGCCTGAGGTATTTCAAGTTTCCATTTATGCCTTAGAGTCAGCATAATCAAAAAGAACATGTAGGAATTTTTAATTAGCAGTGATTTGTCTGTTTGCCGCATTGGTGCTCCAGAACCACTTCCTATAATAGGGGTTCCACTCCGCATCTCGCAGAAGTGGGAGTAATTTTGTAATGTAGCTCTTAGCCTGTAAATAGTGGAAAAACGGAAAGAACACTGTTGGAAATTCCATCTGTAATTCCGCTATCGACTTGATCGAGTTAGTTTCTGAGTTAATAAGCTTGTCTATATTAGTTATGCCCTGTGAGTGCCAGCGCTTGAATACAAGGTTGGAGGCACCATTCTGAAAAGCAGGGTTTCGCAAGAGGGTGAGATGTGTGGAGTAAGAGGGATGAGACGAGGTCAAGCTTCTAATTTTGCACCACGCCCGCCATGTTGACATGAGGAGAGGGTTTCCTTTCACCAATTGAGGAAGTCTCTCATAAGGTATATGTAGTAAGTTAGGTAAAGCTATATCTGGGGAGAAACTTTGGTCTATAGTAAAGGGAGTATAATAAGAGGAGGAGTGGAGCCAGTCCGGTACCACCCTCATGAGGATCGCAAGATTATATAACCTAACATTCGGGAAATTCAGGCCTCCGTTCAACTTCGGCTGTTGCAGAAAGTACCATGCCATCCTTGAGCGCTTTCCATTCCAGCCAAATCTTCTATATAGATAGTTTATACGCTTTTCGTCTTTCGGTCTAAGATAAATGGGCAGCATTTGTAGTATGTACAGAAGTCTCAGGAATTCTGTCATTTTAATTAAGTTAGCTCTGCCAACGTAGGAGAGTGAAAAATGCTTCCACATCTGCAAAGTAGTCTCAAGGAGGTAAGGTACGGCCACACATTATGGTAATATAGCTGAGACGGATTCCTTGATAAATTTATACCCAAATACCTCATTGTAGTGTCCCTCCACGTAAACTGAAAGTCCCTGATCCATAATGGTCTCCTCGGTCCCCTTAGGAGCAGTGCCTCCGTTTTTTCCCAGTTAATAGTGTACCCTGACAAAGAGCCCACTTCCGTCAGATCGGTTAATAGATTTCGCAGAGAGTCTCTAGGGTTTGAAATCATCAAAAGTATGTCATCGGCAAATGCTGCCGCCTTCACCTCCACTCCTCCCAGCTGCACCCTACTAAAGCTTTGTGTGGTGTGGACATAATACAACAATGGATCCAAAGATACGTTAAACAGGGGACAGAGGGCATCCCTGTCTTGTTCCTCTGAAGAGGTCAAAACCTCTAGACAACTGCCCATTTATCGTTATGGAAGTGGTTACCTCCGTATATAAACTTTCCACATAACGTCGAAAGCCCGGTCCAAAGCCTCTCGTCATCAGGTACGCGTGTAAATAAGGCCACGACACCGTATCGAATGCATTCTCCGCGTCTAAACTGAGGAGAAGCGTCGGAGGAAATGAGAAATCCTGAGCCGCCACCATTACCGCTACCGCCCGTCGCACATTACTAACCGCGTGTCTACCCCTTGTGAAACCCGATTGGGAGGGAAGGAAAGTTTGTAATCTATTGGCTATAATTTTCGCTAAAAGTTTATAGTCCCTGGATAGACAGGTGGAGTGGACACAGCAAGTAGGTGGAAGGGGCTCTGAGGGGGATTCATACAAGAAGTAGGGGGCTGGAGGTCTGTGCAAGGCAGCAGTGGGAGATAGGAGGGTGGAACAGGAGCTCTGGATACATGAGGGTGGAAAGGAGACAACAGGGGCTCCATGAGCCATGAGATAGAGAGAAGAGAAGGAAAGGATATGGGGGGAGGGCAGGTGTCATGGAGGCAAACTGCTTTATGAGGCAGTAAAACAACTGAATAGCATGAAGCTGCTGGTCTACTACAGCACCTAACAGCAGCTTATAGAGTTCCCTGACATTCCCCCTCCTGAGCAGACTCACTCACAGGCTTTCTGCCTTTCTTCACACTTCTGCTCCAGCCCTGCCGTCTCTCTCCTCCTCAGGCAGCAAATACTGTGTAGAGGAGGCGTGTCTGAAGCTCCGCAGCACAGGAGCTTGTAAGAAAGACAGCCGCAGCTGCCTCTGTATGCTGTATCCTGCTACTGCTCCCGGGCCATTTCTGCCCTCGGGCCTGAAGTAGTGGCTTCCCTGATAGCTACGCCCCTGATCTAAATACTTTGCAAGTCTCTTAAAATATGGTAGGCGCCAAAGGCTACAACCCGTTCCACATGCAGCAAAGTCCAAGTTATCTTTCTTGTCCCAGTACATGCACTGTCCTGGTCCTAAGCAGTCTGTGGAAACCTTTCCTCCAATCTGTGAGGATTATTCTCTCTGTTAAATTGTTCTTTGCCAGCTTCAAGCTCCACAGGAATGGGGTTTTTCTTGGAGAAAATTATCTTCCTTCACACAGGCTTCAGCCAGACTCAAATGAATCTGCCATTAACAACAGGCAGCACATCACTCTGGCAATTACACCACGAGGTTGCTAGATTTTTTGCTTGCCTATATTCAGCCACAAATATATAGACCTTAAAATTCAAACTAATTATTGGCCAACTATTAGCCTTTATTGCCCATAATATCTGGTGCTAATCAGTTAGAGATGTGAATAGGATTGATATCAGAGACCTACAAGAGTTATTTATTATGTCCTCTTACAGTTTCCCTTGGCAAATATTATTTAGGGCTCAAGGCTTTGTATTTTGCCCTCTTCAAAACATGAATCCACAAAAAATACGGATGACGTCCGTATGCATTCCGTATTTTGTGGAACAGAACAACTGGCCCCTAATAGAACAGTCCTATCCTTGGCCATAATGCGGACAATAAAAGGACATGTTCTATCCCTTGCGGAACAGACATACAGAAACAGAATGCAATTTTGTTTAACTTGCAATTTTTTGCGAACCCATTAAAAATTAATGGTTCCGCATATGGTCCGCAAAAAAAAAAGCAACGGACACGAAAAGAAAGTATGTTTGTGTGTATGAGCCCTTACTGTGAATTTATTTTAGGACATTTAATAGTGATGATAATGTTCACCCTTTAGATATGCTGCTGACATCTAATGGTCAGTTTGGAGTACTACACCTTTGCCCAGAAGAACCATAGGTACTATATTATATTTTATCATTGTTATGATGTGGTCTGTGCCCACTGCAACTTTGTTCTCCCTGGTCGGCACAGGTGCTGTTTTGCTGTAGCCTGGCTGTTCCTTCTTGCAGGCCACAACCTGCTTCTTTTTGGCAGTGCCTCTCCCTGTCTGGCTCTCAAAGGGCCCACATGTGTACATCCTAGTCATCCCTAGCCAATGGCCAGCCACCCAGGGGTACGTTAGCCACCCTCAGGAGGGAGCAATAGGTTCCAGTTTGCTAATGTCCTGCAAAGATGTGCTTTTCTAAGTTTGTCTGCTCGTGTATCGATCTCTGCCTGTTTTCTGGATTTGATCCTTCAATACCTGACCTCTGCCTAATATCTTTTCTGACCCTGAACTGTCCTCCCTGACCTCAGACTTTTTATCAGATTGCACAAATTCTGCCTGCCCTGAACTCAGCCTGTCCCTGACCATAGCTTTCTTGGTTGTCCAAGTTATTTTTTTGTTCTTTGTATGTTTCTAACTAATTAAATATAACACCTTTGCCATTCATTGTGCTTCTACAATTGCAGCTTTTTCAGATTTCACTCAGGGTCATATGACCTTTAATTTCAGCTTCTCTCCCTGCTCTGCTGATGTTTCGTGGACAAGCAGATAAGAGTCTGTACACGAGACGTCACTGTGCTGGCCACACCCCTTGCACTGCCGGCTGCTGCTGTCTGCTCTCTCCTTGGATTCTTTCAGACACTTTCACTTCGCGTGTACAGTGTTTCACGGTCGTCAGTGAAACACGGTTGTCTGAATGGGGCCTAAGAATAAGGAAACCTTTACATCACTCCTCGCTCCGAAGCGATCATTACTACTCAGCGATAGCGGGTACCCACGTGGGACGCCACCCTACACAGAGAAAGACGCGCAAACGCATTGTGCTGCTGGGATATACATAGACGCTCGCCAGCCTTGGACTACAGCGATCTACAACGCCGCAGCATCCCACTACAGGAGGGGGTAACATAAATGGTTCAACATACTACGATCTCATTACTACTGCAGACTGAGTTATTTTGGTTATACATCCTTTTTTTCTGGATATCCATACTGTTTATACCAAAAAGCAAGTCAAGACAGACATAGTGACATGAGAGAATATGTTTTGAAACAAATAGACAAACTGATTTTAAATGAACAAGGAAGCCACACCAAGTACAGTTGGCATATCTAACAAAAATCCATCTATTATATATACTCCTTCCATTCCATATCGACATTTTTATCGACACCTCCACTCCATAGACTGTAATTGGTGAGCCACTACCTATCTAGCATTTTATACTAAGAGACTGTCCAGCTTATGCACTGAGAAGCTAGTCATTACTATGAGGGACAACGCAGAGCTAAGTTTTGGAGGGAAAAAACCCTGTAGACATTGTTTTCATCTGGAAACTGCTTAGTCATTCCCATTAACTTGTATTTAGGCACAATACAAGTCTATGGCAACCATTAATTGCAACATTGTTTCTGTTAGGGCGCATTCACACGAGTGTAGTGTTTTATGGATCTGCAAAACACCAGCTGCGTGCGTTCTGCAATTTGGGGACCGCACATGGCCGCAACAATAATAGAATATGCCTATTGCGGACAAGAATAGGACATGCTCTATGTTTTTTTGCGGGGCCGTGGAGAGCAGCAACATGTGGTGACACTTAGAGCAACCCACCTATAAACAAAAAAAAATCACAATATACTTTATTAGTACATCAAAAATAATGAATAATGAATTGATGGTAGGTAAGCTAATAACTAGAGATGAGCGAGCATACTCGTCCGAGCTTGGTGCTCGTTCGAGTATTAGGGTACTCGTAAGTGTTCGCTGCTCGGACGAGTATCTCGCCATGCTCGAGGAAATGGCAACTTCCCCATCGTGCATTTTTGGCGCCTATAAACTCAGCCAATCACAAGCCAGGAGACTCTGCGGTACACCAAGCATCACGTGGGGCCCTTACATGTCGATAGCAGGGGTTGGCTGGCCTGATCAGGTGACCCTGGAATATACTAGTGACTGCCCGCGGTGCTCGGCTCAGATGCCGTCTGGATGTCGTTAGGGATAGAGCTGCTGCGTTTCAGGGAGAGTGTTAGGGCCTGCATTTAGTTCTTTGTTAGGCAGGAGTGATCTCAAAAGAACCCAACAGCCCTTCTAAGGGCTACAAGACATTTTTTTTTTTCTCCTGGCTTGGCTGGCTGGCTGGCACTAGTAGTGCAGCTATCGCCATATATAACCCTTTTTTTTTAATTGTTATATCTCAGTAATACAAATCCATTTCATACAGCAGTGTGGAACCATTCTGTGTGTCACAGTTCAGCTGTCCACTCACCACAATCCGTATTTTCTGTCCAGGTGACACATTCTGTACGTCACTTAATCCAACCAGGTCTTTTGCTCTCATGTATATAGCTTGATCACAAAAATCTCAGTGCGACATTTGTTCTGGGTCGCAGTCAAAATAGCCACGTCAGCAGGGTGTGAGTTAGGTCTACGATAGTTTCTGCACGTCACGTTCCAAAAAAAAAAACAAAACTAAAAAAATATATATAAAAAAAATATATAAAAAAAATAGTTTTTTTGTTGTTTTAGCTCAGTGATACGAATCCATTTCAAACAGCTGCGTGGAACTATTCTGTGTGTCACAGTTCAGCTGTCCACTCACTACAATCCGTATTTTCTGTCCAGGTGACACTTTCTGTACGTCACATAATCCAACCAGGTCTTTTGCTCTCACGTATATAGCTTGATCACAAAAATCTCTGTGCGACATTTGTCTGGGTCGCAGTCAAAATAGCCACCGTCAGCAGGGTGTGAGTTAGGTCTACGATAGTTTCTGCACGTCACGTTCTAAAAAAAACTAAACTAAAAAAAATATATATAAAAAAAATATATATTAAAAAAAATAGTTTTTTTGTTGTTTTAGCTCAGTGATACGAATCCATTTCACACAGCTGCGTGGAACCATTCTGTGTGTCACAGTTCAGCTGTACACTCACTACAATCCGTATTTTCTGTCCAGGTGACACTTTCGTACCACTTAATCCAACCAGGTCTTTTGCTCTCACCGTATATAGCTTGATCACAAAAATCTCTGTGCGACATTGTCTGGGTCGCAGTCAAAATAGCCACCGTCAGCAGGGTGTGAGTTAGGCTACAATTTTCTGCACGTCACGTTCCAAAAAACAAAACTAAAAAAAAAAATTTAAAAAAAAAATATATATAAAAAAATAGTTTTTTTGTTGTTTTAGCTCAGTGATACAAATCCATTTCACACGAGCTGCGTGGAACCATTCTGTGTGTCACAGTCAGCTGTACACTCACTACAATCCGTATTTTCTGTCCAGTGACACTTTCCGTACGTCACTTAATCCAACCAGTCTTTTGCTCTCACGTATATAGTTGATCACAAAAATCTCTGTGCGACATTTGTCGGGTCGCAGTCAAAATAGCACCGTCAGCAGAGTGTGAGTTAGGTCTACGATAGTTTCTGCACGTCACGTTCCAAAAAACAAAACTAAAA
>ONZH01010044.1:0-60597 GCA_900303285.1 Rhinella marina | reverse complement strand
GCATATGAGTGCAAACACCCCACTCAATGGAACAAGGCCGTTCACCACCTCCTGTGGGTCACACCACTGCTCTTTCCCCTGTGTCACTCGCTGCCTCTGCTAGTCAACCCCCTGCGTCACTCGCTGCCTCTGCTAGTCAACCCCCTGCCCAGGACCCCGGCACGAGCGCCTCCCGCCGGAAAACCACACCTTTGCCTCCACGATCCTCCACAGTGTCCACCAACGTGTCCCAGCGCAGCGTTCAGCTGTTTTTAAAGTAGACGCTGGAGCGCAAGAGGAAATACAGTTCCACTCACCCACATGCCCAAGCCCTCAACGTCCACATCTCCAAATTGCTTAGCCTGGAGATGCTGCCCTATAGGCTGGTAGAGACCGAGGCCTTTCGCAATCTCATGGCGGTGGCTGCCCCTCGGTATTCGGTCCCCAGCCGCCACTATTTTTCCCAATGTGCCGTCCCAGCCCTACACCAGCACGTGTCACAGAACATCATCCGTGCCCTGACCAACGCGGTTTCTGAGAAGGTCTACCTAACCACGGACACGTGGACAAGTGCTGCCGGGCAGGGACACTATATCTCACTGACGGCACATTGGGTTAACTTGGTGGAGGCTAGGACCAAGAATGACCCTGGGGCCGCTCATGTACTGCCCACACCGAGGATTGGGGGGCCTACCTCGGTCACGGTCTCTCAGACGTACTATGCCTCCTCCTCCTCCGACCCCTCCTCCTCCACTGAATTACCATCCGTGGGCACGGCGCCTTCAGTCGGTAGCTCTAGGCGCAGCAGCAGTGCCGTGGGTAAGCGCCAGCAGGCGGTGCTCAAGCTGCTGAGCTTAGGTGACAAAAGGCACACCGCCCAAGAGCTGTTACAGGGCATCACGGCGCAGACCGATCTGTGGCTGGCACCGCTGAACCTCAAGCCAGGCATGGTTGTGTGTGAAAACGGGCGTAACCTGGGTGGCGGCTCTGCAACTCGGCCAGACTGACACATGTGCCATGCCTGGCCCCACGTGTTCAATCTAATAGTTCAGCGGTTCCTCAAGACATACCCCAATCTGTCTGATTTGCTCACCAAGGTGCGCCGCATCTGTGCGCATTTCCGCAAGTCCACCACAGATGCTGCCACTCTCAGGGCAGCGCAGCGCCGCCTACAACTGCCCGCTCACCGACTGTTGTGCGACATGCCCACGAGATGGAATTCCACATTAAACATGTTATCCAGAGTTTACCAGTAGCGCAGAGCGATTGTAGACTGCCAGATGTCAACTTCCACCAGAACTGGTAGTCAGGTCAGTCAGATTCCTCAAGTCTACAATGAGGAGTGGACGTGGATGTCTGATATCTGCCAGGTGTTGAGCAACTTTGAGGAGTCAACACAAATGGTCAGCGGCGATGCCGCCATTATCAGCCTCACCATCCCGCTGCTTTGCCTGTTGAAAAACTCACTGCTCAGCATCAAGTCGGATGCTTTGCGCTTGTCACAAGAGACGGTGCAGGAAGATACGTCGCTTGATAGCCAGAGCACCCTCCGGTCTGTTTCTCAGCGCGTATCGGAGGAGGGGGATGAGGATGAGGAGGAAGAGGAGGAGAATTTCGGCGAGACAGTAGAGGGTACCAGTGCTCAGTCCTTAACTCTTGAGCGTGTATGGGCTGAAGAGGAGGACTTGGAGGAGGAGGAGGAGGAGGAAATGGAGAGTCAGGCCAGTGAGGAGAGGGAATTCTTGCGTGTTGGGACTCTGGCGCACATGGCAGACTTCATGTTAGGCTGCCTATCCCGTGACCCTCGCGTTAGAAGAATTTTTTCAAACACCGATTACTGGGTGTTCACTCTCCTGGACCCACGGTACAAGCAGAACCTTTCCACTCTCATCCCTGCAGAGGAAAGGAGTATAAGAGTGAATAGATATCAACAGGCCCTGGTGCACAAGCTGAAACAATTCTTCCCATCTGACGTCGCTAGCGTCAGTTGGCTTTCAGTTGGTAAAACCCCTTTAAATTTTATTTTTGGCCCTTGGCGTTGGTTCAGTCGGACAATGTGGCCCCCACCCAGAAAACGTTGTGCACCCCTGATCTATACTGAACGTCACTTTTAAAAATACGTCATTTTCCTCTCTTTCTCTCATTTGTCTGGGTTGCAATTAAGCAGACCACTTCTGCCTAATTTAATAGTTTCAGTGTAATTGCTCCATACTGCACGTCTTTTTCCTCTCTTTCTCTCTCTCCAAACTATTTTTCCGGATAGGTGCCGTATACGGTATTAAACTCAGAAGAATACATACCGTACCGGTTGATGCTACAGTTTTTCCAAATCCATCCGGTTGTTGTCACCACCACACACGCTAGCCCAGGGGGCACTGCTCTGGCTCTTCCAGCTCAACCTCCTTTCCCCCCAGCCTGCCCCCTACCTACAGGCCCTCTCTCCAAACAATGTACCCAGATAGGGGACGTATTAGATATTGTACTGATGTTTTTTTTTGTTCTTCTTTTAATTGCCTCCTGACCTATGATAGGCAGAGCATGGACACGTCCCCTTAGCTGCAGTAGGAAAGACACTCCCCTGGCCAGAGCAAGCTCTTTTTCTTTTTCCGTGGTCGAAAAATCCATGAAATATAGGGTCCCAAGATAGGGGACGTATACAGTATTAAACTGAGAAGAATCTATACCGTATCGGTTGATGCTACAGTTTTTCCAAATCCATCCGGCTGTTGTCACCACCACACACGCTAGCCCAGGGGGCACTCCTCTGGCTCTTCCAGCTCAACCTCCTTCCCCCCAGCCTGCCCCCCACCTACAGGCCCTCTCTCCAAACAATTTACCCGGAAAGGGACGTACTAGATATTGTACTGATGTTTTTTTTTGTTCTTCTTTTAATTGCCTCCTGAGCTGTGATAGGCAGAGCATGGACACGTCCCCTTAGCTGCAGTAGGAAAGACACTCCCCTGGCCAGAGCAAGCTCATGGATTTTTCCTGGTCGAAAAATCCATGAAATATAGGGTCCCAAGATAGGGGACGTATACGGTATTAAACTGAGAAGTATCGATACCACACATGCCCCACTAGGAGAATTTGGGGTAATGGTGGGATTAGGCAGCCTCAGAGGCATCCATGCATGCTGCCCCTGCTGTTTCCTGTCCATTTCCGTGGTGTTTCCATCATTTTCTGAGGTTTCCAGGTTTTCACCCAGCCTTCCCTAGGCAGAGCCTTGGTCCCCTGCAAAAATGCTTGAGTCTCCCATTGACTTCAATGGGGTTCGTTATTCGAAACGAGCACCCGAGCATCGAGAAAAGTTCGACTCGAATAACGAGCACCCGAGCATTTTAGTGCTCGCTCATCTCTAATAATAACCAATCAGATTCCACCTTTCACTTTCCAAAGGAGCAGTCAAAAATGAAAGGTGGAATCTTGTTGGTAGCTATGGGCAACTAAGCCAGTTCTACTTTACACCATAATGATAATGATAAATTAAGTGAAATGTTTTTGTCTTAAATAGATTGTGGTGGCTCACCCTCTTGTATATATGGATTAGAGGTGCAGTATCAGCGGTTCTACCCGTAACCGTATAATCAAGAGCAATGTGGATATCAATAAGAAAATGGTACGCACACTTTCATCTGTATATAGGTTATGTATATTTATTCTATAATATCTTTTAATCTAATATCATAAAAATAATATTAAAAATATAATTACGAATATATAGATAATACACTAAAAAAAGGTCCTAAATGAAATGAGAAGTATAGATATAAATCCTCAAATAAAATAAATAAGATAAATAACCTCAGCGCTGGGTTCTTATACTTGGTACATTTTCACACAATATAACATATCCACAGTTGAGATATAGTATGACCAGGTATATATTTGTTATATATATATATTAATTAGATCCTTATTTTACAGACTCCAAAACACCAGATTGGAGTCTGTAAAATAAGGATCTAATTAATGAAAATATATAGATATACTGCCAATATTTTGTATTGATTTTATTAAATGGATTGAGTTATATATTGACCCCAATTAGAAGCAATCCATGAGAATTTTAGGATAAGATCTGATCCAGGAATCCAGACCAGGATTATTTATTGACCCAGAAGGATTAACTACCAATTAATGGGAAAATACTTAAATAAGCCAAAATTCACATTTGTCCTAGATACCACTGAGGAAGGGGCAGGATAACATAGCCCCGAAATGCGTTTGGTGAAAAAAAGAGGACTTGTGGAAATTGGCACAATAGAAACTTGCCATATTAGCTCCTGAGACTGTACGCATATAAGAAAAATTTCCCTCGAAGGAACATACATCAAACTTTAGCCGCAACCTGCGAGCGAACAAACTCTAACATCAAACTTTAGCTGCAACCTGCGAGCGAATAAACTCCACCTGCGAGCAAATAAATTTCAGCTGGACCTCGGGTGCGAAAATACGCAAAGTTTGAAGGAATCAGCGTGAAAAAGAGCTTCAGCGAGCGCCCACGTGGGACGCCACGTGGGATGCCATAATAGAGCGCGAACATACGCGCGCACGGAAGGGACCGGCACAGCATCGCTGACCTCGGGCAGACGTACAACAAAGGAGCAGGGCCACGGAGAATCTCTGCTGGAGTGGTAAAGTACCCAACTGAGGGGACAACTAAATACACATGCTTAATGCTTAGACTATTGAATAGAAATGATTTGTTGAATAACCACTATTAAGATACAGTCCCCTAAACTTACCACATTACGAATACAGATAGAAATAGACTTATATCTATATACCCTATCTGGGAGTCACTTATAAGACAACAGGAGCAAAGACTATGTGTATATGACCATAAGAAAAGGATTGTTGGTTGCCCTAGAGACATTAGAAGGGCAACAACAACGTTTATAAAAGGGTCAAATATATACCTGGTCATACTATAGCTCAACTGTGGATATGTTATATTGTGTGAAAATGTACCAAGTATAAGAACCCAAAGCTGAGGTTATTTATCTTATTTATTTTATTTGAGGATTTATATCTATATTTCTCATTTCATTTAGGACCTTTTTTAAGTGTATTATCTATATATTCTTAATTATATTTTTTATATTATTTTTATGATATTAGATTAAAAGATATTATATAATAAATATACATAACCTATACACAGATGAAAGTGTGCGTACCATTATCTTATTGATATCCACATTGATAATGATAAATTACCCAATAAGTGTCAACTATAATTCCTGCAAGACCAAAATTTTGCAGAGAGAAGAACATTTTTTTAAAAAAAGCTGTGCAACTGTGGAAAATGTTCACTGTGCCTTATAAATTGCACATCTTTCTCCAAAACAAAAATGGAATGACAAATGTTGGCTAACAGGTTGGAACTCATTTCTCAGTAGGATCTCTTCTGAAGATTTGGTCAGAATTTAATTTTAAAGTATTTAAAGACTGTGGTCCATTTTTGATATGGCCAGGCAGAGTGCAAGGATTAAAAAAAGACTCACCTGTTATAAGCACTCTGGTTCCACTGCTGAGCTCCCCTCTCCTCTGTTTCCAGTTTCCTCTGGACCAGAAGTGTGATGTGTCTTCTATACACCAGTAATTCAGGAAAATCCGTTTAAGGCCCCATTAACACGACCATATTTTTGGTCCACGTCCAATTTGCATTTTTGCATTCATTTGAATGGGCCAGCAAAAAATGCAGACATCACACGCTGTGCTGTTTGCATCCGTAAGTCTATTCAGTAGCCCTGCAAAAAAAGATAGAACATGTCCTATTCTTGTCCGTTTTGTGAACAAGGATATGTATTATTATAATGGATCCACACAAAAAAATGAATGCAATATTTGCAGAGCATGAAAGATGGACTTTTTTGGATCTAGAGAGTATCAAAGTATAGTAATATCAACAACTGAACAGCATCATGATGTGAATGTCTCTAGATTACACGTGAAAACTATAGTGAGATATTGAAGGGCATCCCAGAAGAAACTTGTTTAGCTATAGATTGAATAGGCCAGAAGATGTCATCTTGTGAGTTCAACCCATTAACTACTAAACACTTAGCCTGCAGACCTATTTCGCCCTGCTCTGAACAATATTCCTGCAAAGTATATATTACTAATCTGTCTTTTAGCTTGCATTTCTTTTGTGCTCTCTGACCCCTGATTGTTTAATACAATGCATCCACCTAACAGAACAGTAAGTTACTGCTACTTCAGCTACATAATGTCAAGAAACAATCTTTGAAATGGCTTAATCTGTTAATCTATGTGCGACTCCTGCCAAGTCTAAAAAAATGTCAGCTTTTCTTCTGTCTAGGGAAAGTGAAGTGGCTAAGGCTACTTTCACACTAGTGTTTTTAAATTCCGGTATTGAGTTCCGTCATAGGGGCTCAACACCGGAAAAAAACGCTTCAGTTTTGTCCCCATTCATTGTCAATGGGGACAAAACTGAACTGAAGACAACAGAATGCTCCTGAAAGCATTCCGTTCCGTCTTCAGACCGGAGAACGGTTTTCTCTCCGGTCCAGGCATCCGCACCAAGACGGATCCGGAATGACCCCCAATGCAAGTCAATGGGGACGGATCCGTTTGGTGTGACCACAATGGTAAACGGATCCGCCCTCCATTGACTTTCAATGGAGTTCAGGACGGATCCGTCACCACATACAGACAGACAGGCAGACATACATATATACATACATACATACACACACATACACAGAAACACATACATAGTTACATACTCCAGGCAGGCTGCACGTCTTTATGCCCAGGAGGCGCGCTGCTATGAAGATTCCCTACAGCGCCCAGCAGAGGGCGCTGTGGGGAATCGACATAGCTGCGCGCGTCCTGGGCGTAAAGACGTGCGGCCTGTCTGCCTGGAGTATGTAAGTATGTGTGTATGTGTGTGTATGTATGTATGTCTGTATATGGTACTGTGTGACATCTGTGGGGCCGGAATGCGGTTCCGGCCCATCACATGTCTCTGCGGCAGTCCGGATCCGGCGGCACCCTTCACCTGCCGTATCCGGATTGCCGCTAGTGTTAAAGTAGCCTAACTCTTTTTGCCATTAACACCTAAAGGACCCAGCCATTTTTCACCTTAAGGACCAGGCCATGTTTAGCAAATCTGACATGTCTCACTTTATGTGGTGATAACTTTAGAACGCTTTTACTTATCCAGGCCATTCTGAGATTGTTTTCTCGTCACATATTGTACTTCATGACAGTGGTAAATTTGAGTCAAAATATTTCATTCTTATTTATAAAAAAATACCAATTTTACCAAAAATTTAGAAAAATTTGCAAATTTCCAAATGTCAATTTCTCTACTTTTAAAATACATAGTAATGCCTCCAAACATAGTTATGACTTTACATTCCCCATGTGTCTACTTTAGGTTTGGATCACTTTTAAAATTACATTTTATTTTTTTGGGACGTTAGAAGGCTTAGAAATTTAGAAGCAAATCTTGAAATTTTTCACAAAATTTCCAAAACCCACTTTTTAAGGACCAGTTCAGGTTTGAAGTCACTTTGTGAGGCTTCCATCATAGAAACCACCCAAAAATGACCCCATTTTAGAAACTACACCCCTCAAGGTATTCAAAACTGATTTAACAAACGTTATTAACCCTTTAGGTGTTCCACAAGAATTAAAGGAAAATGTAGCCAAAATTTCCGAATTTCACTTTTTTGGCAGATTTTCCATAAGAATCATTTTATTCTGAGAATAAAGCAAGGGTTAACTGCCAAACAAAACTCAGTAATTATTACCCTGATTCTGTAGTGTACAGAAATGCCCCATTTGTCATCGTAAACTGCTGTACAGGCACACGGCAGGGCGCAGAAGGAAAGGAACGCCAGAACAGATTTCACTGGAAAAAGTTTAAGTTGCCATGTCACATTTGATGCACCCCTAGAGTAGGAAACTCCAAAAAACTGACCCCATTTTGGAAACTACGGGATAAGTTGGCAGTTTTGTTAGTGCTATTTTAGGGTACATATGATTTTTGGTAGCTCTATATTACACTTTTTGTGAGGCAAGGTAACAAAAACTAGCAGTTTTGGCATTGTTTTTATTTTTTGTTATTTACAACATTCATCTGACAGGTTAGATTGTGTGATATTTTTATAGAGCAGGTCGTTACGGACGTGGCAATATCTAATATGTATACTTTTTTTATTTATTTAAGTTTTACACAATATTTTTGAAGCACAAAAAAAAAAATCACATTTTAGTGTCTCCATAGTCAGAGACCTGTATTTTTTTTATTTTTTGGGCGATTGTCTCAGGTAGGGGCTAATTTTATGCGGGATGAGATGAAGATTAGATTGGTACTATTTTTGGGGGCATACACTTTTTTGATCGCTTGGTATTACATTTTTTGTGATGAAATGTGACAAAAAATGCCTTTTTTTAGACAGTTTTTATTTTTTATTTTTTACAGTGTTCACCTGAGGGGAGAGATCATGCTATATATTTGTAGAGCAGGTTTTTACGGACGTGGCGATACCTAACATGTATACTTATTTTTATTTATTTTTTACACAATAATATCCTTTTTGAAACAAAAAAAATCATGTTTCAGTGTCTCCATAGTCAGAGAGCTGTAGTTTTTTTTATTTTTTGGGAGATTGTCTCAGGTAGGGGCTCATTTTTTGCGGGATGAGATGACGATTAGATTGGTACTATTTTTGGGGGCATACGCTTATTTGATCGCTTGGTATTACAATTTTTGTGATGAAATGTGACAAAAAAATGGCTTTTTTTAGACAGTTTTTATTTTTTATTTTTTATTTTTTACGGTGTTGACCGGGCGGGCTGGATCATGTGATATTTTAATAATGCAGGTTTTTACGGACGTGGCGATACCTAATATGTATATTTTTTATTTTTTTTCTATTTTTGTGTTTCTTTATGGGGAAGGGGCTTTTTTTATTGAAACTTTATTATTTTTTTTATTTTTTTTGTTAAAACACTTTTATTTAACTTTTTTTTTAACATTTCACTTATGTCCCAGTAAGGGACTTCAACATTTCAGGGTCTGATCCCTGATTGAATGCAGCACAATACATCTGTTTTGTGCTGCATTCAACTGTCAGCGTCTCACACTGTGAGACGCTGACCGTTGCCTAGGAGACCCAGCGCTGTGGCTGGGTCTCCTTGGCTTCCGTAGATGGGAGTCCCGATGCCTCTGGGCAAGGCATCGGGGCTTCCATCTCAACCATCGGGCCCCCCCCCACCGCCTCACGGGGACCCGATGGTTTTAAAAGCTGCCGCAATTGCCTTGTATGCCACGGTCATCGTGATCGTTAATCTGCCGGCATTAGTGTAATCACCGGTGCTGGCAGATTGCGGCAGCCGGGCAGCAGCAGCACCTTAACCCTAGGACGAGAATGCTCGTCCTAGGGCGTTAAGTAACGCCATATTAGGACGAGCATTCTCATCCTAGGTCGGCAAGGTGTTAATAGCTGCTAGGAGTTGTTGCCATTTCTTAGGCAAATGGATCAGATAAGTATTTATTTATTTCTTTTTTAACTTTTACATGCTTTCATACATATCAGATGCTGTGATCATGTATGAATGCGGCATTTGAGGGGTACAATCAGGGGCATAACTACCATAGCAGCAGACCATGCGACTGCTATGGAAACCAGGGCAAGAGGGGGCCCAGTTGGGATCATCCCCTCTTCTACTGGGGGTGAAAACTTGGTCAGGACTCTACCCTCTAAAAAGGAACAACTTTTACCAAATGAGGCAGTGGAAAAATGGCCCAGGGGTCATTGAAAGCGGTTTAGGTGGAAACCCTTCTGTCCTGTGTGGGGGGCCTGGTTTGATCCTTGTTATGGGGCCGTTACTTCTCTATGTACGCCACTGGGTAAAATGACAGGGGCGGTGCAATTGCCGCTCCCTGTTATTTCCCCCACTACTTACAAAGAAATGCGCTTCATGTTGAAGTAACTCGTCATGAATCAGAATTTTTTGTAAAATTCGGCGAAGCAGTCGAATCGAATTTTCTCAAAATCCGCTCATCTCTATTGATCAGCCATAATATTACAATAACACTGATTATCTTGTACCATTGACATTTGTGGGAGGAGTGTCCATGAATTTTGGGTCTGATCTGAGATCCCGATTAATCAATGGTGGGAAGGATGTTATAGGAATCCACATTAATTTTGGGTCTGATCTGAGGTCTGCATTTATGAGAAGGAGGTTATAGAGGATCCTGGGGTCTATATGAATTTGTGGTCTGTATAAATTTGTGGTCTTATCTGTGGTTTGTAACAACTTTCGGGTCTTAATTTTGGAAACTGGTCTGGGGTTTGATGGCTAAACTTTTCTTTTGGCCCCACCATTTACTAGTTCTGTAGATGTGTTCTTTGCCTCTTATTTTGGCAGTACAGTAATTGAGGGCATTTAGCAGCACAGTCAGTACAGTCATTTGGGCACACAGGGCAGCAGCAGGCACAGTATTGGTGGGAGAAACAGGATGGACATGTTAAAGGGGCAGCTGGATGGGGGGCTCTTTGCTGTAGTGAGTGGGAATGGACTGCAGAAGCAATGAATGAAGGCAGTGGTATAACCTAATCTCCCAGGCCCTAATGTAAAATCTGTAATAGCCCCCATCTACCATATGCTAATTATTAATCCTTGTTGTCTGAAGTGTAATCTGCTCAGCACTCGCAGGATAAGTATAAAATGCTTATTTAATCTCAGGACATAAACAAGTTAAAAACATAGCGCCGACCGGTTTCGGGCAGAGGTGCTCTTGGTCATGGCCATCATCTGACATCACCTGTAAGTAACCAGAAGTAGTACCCGTGACTGTTTTTTTTTTATAAAATGTGTATTAATCTCAATTAATCTGGGGAGAAGGGGGGATGTCACAATTTTCCTGCTCTACCTAGCGCACCAAAATATCTTGTCCTAGGCCTTGGGTGACCTGGTCTGCCTGGGGAAGAAATGGCACCAGAATGCAGTATGGGAAGAAGGCAAGTAGCCGAAGATGTTCAGAAGCTCTGGGCAATGCTCTGCTGGGAAACCTTCCTTGGATCCCTGGAATTCAAGTAGATGTTAGTTTGATACATACCACCTACCTAAATGTTGTTTCAGACCAAGTACACCCTTTCAAAAAGAGTGCTACCTCTCAAATTACGTGACTTCAAAGACCTGCTGCTATCATCTTGGTGTGAGATACCACTGGACATCTTCAGAGGTCTTGTTAAGTCCATGTCTTGATGGGTCAGAGCTGTTTTGGTGGCTTGAGAGTTATCTACACAATATTGGGCTGTTGATTTTAATATGGTTGATGGGTGTAAATTGTAAGCAGTAATATGGATAACATTGGCACATTAGACAGTGGAAATCACACCAGTCATAGCTGAGGTATTAGGCAAAATATGTACTAGAAATGAAATGATATTAGGCACAATTACACTTTTACTTCCTTAATCTGACTAAAAAGTTGCTAACTGCAAAATAAATTCCTTGAAAGGTCATACCTTACACACAAACTGGCAGCTTGACATTGCTGGTGCAATTAGTGGTTTCATAAGTTATGTTTGATCTAAGCTTCATATTTGTGAGCAAATACTAATAAATAATTAACTCATCACAATACCACAGTGTCAGCATTAAACAGCATAATCGTGTTTTATAAGCAGCCCTGAGTGCTAACGGAGGCCGTGCATCTCTTCTTTCTATTTATACATAAGATTATAGATCTCAATGCTTCCCTTGACATTGACACTGTCAACACAAACACTTGATCTATTGTATTTTCGAGTAGCTCTTTAAGGTATAAATAGATCTCAATTGTTTATTTCAAGTGCTTTTAGTGGTGCAAAAGTAGTTTAATTGTATTTAAAAACTGTCAAATATCAATGGCGATCAATGCTATCCATTGATTTGTTTGTGGAGTTAAACATGAAGAATATCAGATTCAGGTTCTAACATTAAATAGGCCTTTATTGATCTGCCACAACTATGATCCAGTCAACACAATAATGTAGGTGATTAGAGAAATCTGTCCACCTTGGCCTTGCTTTCTATTACAATGTCTTCTAGTTCGCTTGCATCGAGCAAATGCTCAAGCAAACCAGCAGAAGGCCAATATTCTTAACAAAAAAATACTCATCACCTGGGAGACAATAAATATATAGATAGATATACAGTATATAGATATATAAAACCTTTGCAAATGCGCCATGAATGAATAGACAATTGATCATTGATAACAGACATGCAATGTAACATAGTATAAGACAATAAGCAGACATTCAGCTATAGAGATATATTTAATTGGAGCATTACTGGGTCTCTATAGACCTCTCACTTTGGTTTTGTGACATGTGGCAGGAGTAATTTGAAATCCTAAGGTTCTGTTGCAAACACTTCTATCATCTTAACTACCCTGTCCCAAAATCAGTCAACCACAGTACAAGCCTGCCAGATATGCCACATAGAAGCCATGCTATCACTGCTACAAAAATAATCAGTACAGTCCCAAACAGATATTACTTTTAATCTCTTAGGGCCCAGGTACCAAGTGCAACATGAAATGGAATGTAAAATTTGATAAAAGATAGCTTAACACCTTAACGACCTAGGACGAGAATGCTCGTCCTAATATGGCGTTACTTAACGCCCTAGGACGAGCATTCTCGTCCTAGGGTTGATGTGGTGCTGCTGACGCAATCTGCCGCAGGGGCCCGGCTGATACTAACAGCCGGGCCTCTGCTGTATCCGCCAGCACCGGTGATTACACCGATGCCGGCGGATTAACCCCTTGTATGCCGCGGTCACGCTGACCGCGGCATACAAGGTAATTGCGGCAGCTGTTAAAGCCATCGGGTCCCCGTGAGGCGGTGGGGGGGGCCCGATGGCTGAGATGGAAGGCCCGATGCCTTGCACAGAGGCATCGGGACTCCCATCTACGGAAGCCCAGGAGACCCAGCCACAGCGGTGGGTCTCCTAGGCAACGGTCAGCGTCTCACAGTGTGAGACGCTGACAGTTGAATGCAGCACAATACAGATGTATTGTGCTGCATTCAATCAGGGATCAGACCCTGAAATGTTAAAGTCCCTTACTGGGACATAAGTGAAATGTAAAAAAAAAAGTTAAATAAAAGTGTTTTAATAAAAAAAATAATAAAGTTTCAATAAAAAAAAGCCCCTTCCCCATAAAGAAACACATAAAAATGGGAAAAAAAATAAAAAATATACATATTAGGTATCGCCACATCCGTAAAAACCTGCTTTATTAAAATATCACATGATCCAGCCCGCCCGGTCAACAACGTAAAAAATAAAAAATAAAAACTGTCTAAAAAAAGTCATTTTTGGTCACATTTCATCACAAAAAATGTAATACCATGCGATTAAAAAAGCGTATGCCCCCAAAAATAGTACCAATCTAACCGTCATCTCATCCCGCAAAAAATGAGCCCCTACCCGAGACAATCACCCAAAAAATAAAAAAACTACAGCTCTCTGACTATGGAGACACTGAAACATGATTTTTCTTTGTTTCTAAAAGGATATTATTGTGTAAAACTTAAATAAATAAAAATAAGTATACATGTTAGGTATCGCCACGTCCGTAAAAACCTGCTCTACAAAAATATAGCATGATCTCTCCCCTCAGGTGAACACTGTAAAAAATAAAAACTGTCTAAAAAAAGCCATTTTTTGTCACATTTCATCACAAAAATTGTAATACCAAGCGATCAAAAAAGCGTATGCCCCCAAAAATAGTGCCAATCTAATCGTCATCTCATCCCGCAAAAAATGAGCCCCTACCTGAGACAATCGCCCAAAAAATAAAAAAAAACTACAGTTCTCTGACTATGGAGACACTGAAACATGATTTTTTTTGTTTCAAAAAGCATATTATTGTGTAAAACTTAAATAAATAAAAATAAGTATACATGTTAGGTATCGCCACGTCCGTAAAAACCTGCTCTACAAAAATATAGCATGATCTCTCCCCTCAGGTGAACACTGTAAAAAATAAAAACTGTCTAAAAAAAGCCATTTTTTTGTCACATTTCATCACAAAAAATGTAATACCAAGCGATCAAAAAAGCGTATGCCCCCAAAAATAGTACCAATCTAATAGTCATCTCATCCATGAAAAAATGAGACCCTATCTTAGACAATCTCCCAAAAAATAAAAAAATTACAGCTCTCTGACTATGGAGACACTAAAATGTGATTTTTTTTTGTGCTTCAAAAATAAATAAATAAATAAATAAAAAAAAGTATACATATTAGATATTGCCGTGTCTGTAACGACCTGCTCTATAAAAATATCACATGATCTAACCTGTCAGATGAATGTTGTAAATAACAAAAAATAAAAACAATGCCAAAACTGCTAGTTTTTGTTACCTTGCCTCACAAAAAGTGTAATATAGAGCTACCAAAAATCATATGTACCCTAAAATAGCAACAAAACTGCCAACTTATCCCGTAGTTTCCAAAATGGGGTCAGATTTTTGGAGTTTCCTACTCTAGGGGTGCATCAAATGTGACATGGCAACTTAAACTTTTTCCAGTGAAATCTGCCCTGGCGTTCCTTTCCTTCTGCGCCCTGCCGTGTGCCTGTACAGCAGTTTACGATGACAAATGGGGCATTTCTGTACACTACAGAATCAGGGTAATAATTACTGAGTTTTGTTTGGCAGTTAACCCTTGCTTTATTCTCAGAATAAAATGATTCATATGGAAAATCTGTCAAAAAAGTGAAATTCAGAAATTTTGGCTACATTTTCCTTTAATTCTTGTGGAACACCTAAAGGGTTAAAAACGTTTGTAAAATCAGTTTTGAATACCTTGAGGGGTGTAGTTTCTAAAATGGGGTCATTTTTGGGTGGTTTCTATGATGGAAGCCTCACAAAGTGACTTCAAACCTGAACTGGTCCTTAAAAAGTGGGTTTTGGAAATTTTGTGAAAAATTTCAAGATTTGCTTCTAAATTTCTAAGCCTTCTAACGTCCCAAAAAAAATAAAATGTAATTTTCAAAGTGATCCAAACCTAAAGTAGACACATGGGGAATGTAAAGTCATAACTATTTTTGGAGGCATTACTATGTATTTTAAAAGTAGAGAAATTGACATTTGGAAATTTGCAAATTTTTCTAAATTTTTGGTAAATTTGGTATTTTTTTATAAATAAGAATGAAATATTTTGACTCAAATTTACCACTGTCATGAAGTACAATATGTGACGAGAAAACAATCTCAGAATGGCCTGGATAAGTAAAAGCGTTCTAAAGTTATCACCACATAAAGTGAGACATGTCAGATTTGCTAAAAATGGCCTGGTCCTTAAGGTGAAAAATGGCTGGGTCCTTAAGGGGTTAAGCACAACTGACACCACTACTATATATCAATCATCGAAGAAACAAAAAATATTGGGAAACCACATCACCTAAAATCTTCAATAACATGTATTCATAATTCAAATCAAATTTATGCTAAATTTTAGTCCAACTTGGTTGGTTGATTCAGCAAATAGAATCCAAAAATGGACTGATATCTGCACTCCTATCTCATTGGAGCCCAGATGTCTTGATGGCTGGATTAGTTCATTTATTGTCAGTAAAAGCAATGCATTTCAGGATTCTACCAGTCTCTTCTTCATGCAATACATTTACTTATATGGGTGGCTTAATGTGTAATGTCCCAGGAGAAGACTGGTACAGCCCTGAAATGTGCTGTTTCTATATACTGACAATAAATGGATTAAATCTGTCATTACAGTACCTGGACTTGGGATAGCAGCAACTGATATCAGCCCATTTTTGGATTCTTCTTGCTGATTTGGACTCTGGACATCCTCTTTGGTTGGACAACACGACAGCAGTTTCCCACCCATAGTACTTCTAGTTCTAACCTTTTGGGATGTTGTTCAACTAGTGCAACTAGATCAGGTGAGTGTACAGCATTGTACCTTTCCATCTATGTTATCAGTGGTATTGCTCTACATGCACTTTTTTTCCACTAGACACTGCTTGATTGGTTCATTGTCTGACTGTTTTGATTGGCACCAAATGCATCTTGGTGTCCAGTAGAGCATTAGGGTATTCGCATATGCTCGCTACTCGGACGAGCATATCGCGATCCTTGAGGAAATGGCAACTTACTCTTCCTGCATGTTAGCCGCCTTTTTTCAGCCAATCAACATGCAGGAGAGTCATTGGTGCCTCCTAGCATCACGTGGGGCCCCTACAAGTCGATAGCAGGGATTGGCTGGCCAGATCAGATGACCTGGGAATATAAGAATCTGGTCACGCGCTGCTCACGTCATACGCCGTCTGCATGAGATTAGGGATAGAGCTGTTGTCTGTCAGGGAGAGTGTTAGGGCCTGAATTTAGTTGTTGGTTAGGCAGGAATCACCCACAAAGAACCCAATAGCCCTTCTAAGGGCTAAAAGCACGTTTTTTTTTTTTGGTCTCCTCCTGGCTGCTGGCTGGGACTTGTAGTGCAGCTACCGCCACCTTGGCTGCACACTGTTAGGGCGTGAAATTAGAATCTGGTTAGGCAGGAATCATCCACAAAGAACCCAACGCTCCTTCTAAGGGCTACAACAACATTTTTTTGTCCTCCTCTCGGCGGCTGGCTGGGACTTGTAGTGCAGCTACCGCCATCTTGGCTGCACACTGTGCACTGGTGGCAGAAAGGGGACAGCACATGGTCCACACAGACCCCAATGAAATTGCCCAAAGTCCTCTCAGTACTCATTTTTGCTGCTGCTGTACCTTGGCTTGCTGGGATCTGTAGTGCAGTCTAGGGAATACGTTTTGTCACTCAGTTATATAAACTACAGTCCAGTGAACAATTGTGAGGTGTGCGATACACTAGACGCAGTCTAGAGAATATGTTTTTTTCAATCAATTATATAAACTACAGTCCAGTGAACAATTGTGAGGTGCGCGATACACTAGCCGCAGTCTAGAGAATATTTTTTTTCACTCAATTATATAAACTACAGTCCAGTGAACAATTGTGAGGTGTGCGATACACTAGCCGCAGTCTAGAGAATACGTTTTTTTCACTCAATTATATAAACTACAGTCCAGTGAACAATTGTGAGGTGTGCTGTACAGCAGCGTCAGTCTATAAAATACGTATTTTCTCGCAGTTATATGTCTTACAGTCCAGTGAAAAATGGATTGCTTTGCGGTAAAATAGCCGCCATATAAAGACTATGTTTTTTTCTCAGTTATATAAACTACAGTCCAGTGAACAATTGTGAGGTGTGCTGTACAGCAGCGTCAGTCTATAAAATACATATTTTCCCGCAGTTATATGTCTTACAGTCTAGTGAAAAATGGAGTGCTTTGCGGTAAAATAGCCGCCATATAAAGATTATGTTTTTTTCTCAGTTATATAAACTACAGTCCAGTGAACAATTGTGAGGTGTGCTGTACAGCAGCGTCAGTCTATAAAATACGTATTTTCTCGCAGTTATATGTCTTACAGTCCAGTGAAAAATGGATTGCTTTGCGGTAAAATAGCTGCCATATAAAGACTATGTTTTTTTCTCAGTTTTATAAACTACAGTCCAGTGAACAATTGTGAGGTGTGCTGTACAGCAGCGTCAGTCTATAAAATACATATTTTCCCGCAGTTATATGTCTTACAGTCTAGTGAAAAATGGAGTGCTTTGCGGTAAAATAGCCGCCATATAAAGATTATGTTTTTTTCTCAGTTATATAAACTACAGTCCAGTGAACAATTGTGAGGTGTGCTGTACAGCAGCGTCAGTCTATAAAATACGTATTTTCTCGAAGTTATATGTCTTACAGTCCAGTGAAAAATGGAGTGCTTTGCGGTAAAATAGCTGCCATATAAAGACTATGTTTTTTTCTCAGTTTTATAAACTACAGTCCAGTGAACAATTGTGAGGTGCGCGATACACTAGCCGCAGTCTAGAGAATATTTTTTTTCACTCAATTATATAAACTACAGTCCAGTGAACAATTGTGAGGTGTGCGATACACTAGCCGCAGTCTAGAGAATACGTTTTTTTCACTCAATTATATAAACTACAGTCCAGTGAACAATTGTGAGGTGTGCTGTACAGCAGCGTCAGTCTATAAAATACGTATTTTCTCGCAGTTATATGTCTTACAGTCCAGTGAAAAATGGATTGCTTTGCGGTAAAATAGCCGCCATATAAAGACTATGTTTTTTTCTCAGTTATATAAACTACAGTCCAGTGAACAATTGTGAGGTGTGCTGTACAGCAGCGTCAGTCTATAAAATACATATTTTCCCGCAGTTATATGTCTTACAGTCTAGTGAAAAATGGAGTGCTTTGCGGTAAAATAGCCGCCATATAAAGATTATGTTTTTTTCTCAGTTATATAAACTACAGTCCAGTGAACAATTGTGAGGTGTGCTGTACAGCAGCGTCAGTCTATAAAATACGTATTTTCTCGCAGTTATATGTCTTACAGTCCAGTGAAAAATGGATTGCTTTGCGGTAAAATAGCTGCCATATAAAGACTATGTTTTTTTCTCAGTTTTATAAACTACAGTCCAGTGAACAATTGTGAGGTGTGCTGTACAGCAGCGTCAGTCTATAAAATACATATTTTCCCGCAGTTATATGTCTTACAGTCTAGTGAAAAATGGAGTGCTTTGCGGTAAAATAGCCGCCATATAAAGATTATGTTTTTTTCTCAGTTATATAAACTACAGTCCAGTGAACAATTGTGAGGTGTGCTGTACAGCAGCGTCAGTCTATAAAATACGTATTTTCTCGAAGTTATATGTCTTACAGTCCAGTGAAAAATGGAGTGCTTTGCGGTAAAATAGCTGCCATATAAAGACTATGTTTTTTTCTCAGTTTTATAAACTACAGTCCAGTGAACAATTGTGAGGTGTGCTGTACAGCAGCGTCAGTCTATAAAATATGTATTTTCTCGCAGTTATATGTCTTACAGTCCAGTGAAAAATGGAGTGCTTTGCGGTAAAATAGCCGCCATATAAAGACTATGTTTTTTTCTCAGTTATATAAACTACAGTCCAGTGAACAATTGAGGTGTGCTGTACAGCAGCGTCAGTTTATAAAATACGTATTTTCTCGAAGTTATATGTCTTACAGTCCAGTGAAAAGTGGAGTGCTTTGCGGTAAAATAGCCGCCATATAAAGGCTATGTTTTTTTCTCAGTTATATAAACTACAGTCCAGTGAACAATTGTGAGGTGTGCTGTACAGCAGCGTCAGTCTATAAAATACATATTTTCCCGCAGTTATATGTCTTACAGTCTAGTGAAAAATGGAGTGCTTTGCGGTAAAATAGCCGCCATATAAAGATTATGTTTTTTTCTCAGTTATATAAACTACAGTCCAGTGAACAATTGTGAGGTGTGCTGTACAGCAGCGTCAGTCTATAAAATACGTATTTTCTCGAAGTTATATGTCTTACAGTCCAGTGAAAAATGGAGTGCTTTGCGGTAAAATAGCTGCCATATAAAGACTATGTTTTTTTCTCAGTTTTATAAACTACAGTCCAGTGAACAATTGTGAGGTGTGCTGTACAGCAGCGTCAGTCTATAAAATATGTATTTTCTCGCAGTTATATGTCTTACAGTCCAGTGAAAAATGGAGTGCTTTGCGGTAAAATAGCCGCCATATAAAGACTATGTTTTTTTCTCAGTTATATAAACTACAGTCCAGTGAACAATTGAGGTGTGCTGTACAGCAGCGTCAGTTTATAAAATACGTATTTTCTCGAAGTTATATGTCTTACAGTCCAGTGAAAAGTGGAGTGCTTTGCGGTAAAATAGCCGCCATATAAAGGCTATGTTTTTTTCTCAGTTATATAAACTACAGTCCAGTGAACAATTGTGAGGTGTGCTGTACAGCAGCGTCAGTCTATAAAATACATATTTTCTCGCAGTTATATGTATTACAGTCCAGTGAAAAATGGAGTGCTTTGCGGTAAAATAGCCGCAGTCTACAAATTCCTTTTTTTCTCTCAGTTATATATACTACAGTGTGGTGAACAATTCTGTCGTGTGCGGTATAGTAGCCACACTCTAGTGTTGACACCAACAAGTGACCAAGTTAGTTGAGGTAGCAGGTGAAGCACATAAAATTTTACACTGACACAGCATGGTGACACCACCAATGCCTTGGTCAGACTGAGATTGCAGTCAAATGGCTGTAGGTGAGCCTCCCAAAAATTTGTTTTGGAGTGTCTGAAGTTGACCCTCCTAAAAAATTGTTTTGGAGTGTCTGTAGTTGACCCTCCTGTAAAATTGTTTTTGAGTGTCTGTAGTTGACGCTACTAAAAAATTTATTGGAGAGAGGGCCTGTAGGTGGCCCTCCGTAAACATTGTTTGTATAGAGCGACAGTTGGCCCTCAGAAACATTGCCTGTTTGCTCAGCGTTTGTGTAAGAAGAGAAGGAGGAGGAGGAGAGGAGATGATACATAAAGAATGTTCATGTTGAGCTGCTTTCCCCCGCTGGAGATTTGCATTCCGGTGAAATCCAGGCTTTATTCATTTCAATAATAGTCAGCCTGTCAGTTGACAGGCGTGTACGCTTATCAGTGATGATGCCACCAGCTGCACTGAAGACCCGCTCTGACAACACGCTAGCGGCTGGGCAGGCCAGCACCTCCAGGGCGTACAGCGCCAGTTCGGGCAATTAGTCCAGCTGTGCAACCCAGTAGTTGTATGGAGCACAGTGATTACGCAGGATGCTGGTATGGTCACCTAGGTACTCCCTCACCATCTTTCTGAACAGCTCCCCCCCTACTGGGGGATGGGTGACAGTTTTGCTGGGGTGCCATAAAACTTGCAAAGTCCTTGGAGAGTGTTCCCCTTCCAGTGCTTGACAAGCTGCCTGCTCCCCTCCTCTCCCTCCTCTCCCCTTCCTCCTCATCCTCCTCCAATACGCGCTGAGAAACAGACCTGAGGGTGGTCTGGCTATCAAGCAACGTATCTTCTTCCCCCATCTCCTATGACAAGAGCAAAGCCTCTGACCTCATGCTGAGCAGTGACTTTTTCAGCAGACAAAGCAGCGGGATGGTGACGCTGATAATGGCGACATCGCCGCTGACCATCTGTGTTGACTCCTCAAAGTTGCTTAACACCTAACAGATATCAGACATCCACGTCCACTCCTCATTGTACACTTGAAGAAGCTGACTAACCTGACTACCAGTTCTTGTGGAAGTTGTCATCTGGCAGTCTAGAATTGCTCTTCGCTGCTGGTAACATGTGTAATGTGGAATTCCATTGTGTGGGCACGTCGCACAACAGTCAGTGAGCTGTCAGTCGTAAGCGCCGTTGCACTGCCCTGAGAGTGGCAGCATCTGTGGTTGAAAATCACGGAAAAAAATGCACTAAAACAATAGATGCAAACAATATATGGACTAAGCCCTCACTCTATAGATAAAATCTGAGACTCTTAGCCAATACATTTTGATCAAAATACATCTGTGCCCACCTACCCAGCGCCACGGTGGTCTCAGTCCAGGCAGTTCCTACGCTAAAACTTCCTATGCGGTTGTGCATCTATGTTTAGGTGCACAGACCCTGCACATATAGTGTGGTGCTCCTAGTTACCTCTGTGTGCATCAGCAACCAATGAGAGGAGGAGCACACACACCTATATGTACCACCTTAATCAAGGTCGCCTCTTAGATAGGTGGGGCAAAAGTGCACATGAATGCTACTCCCCTGGTTTATAGGAGCGCATTCACACCAGAAGGTGCCACTCCTTCCAGACACATAAAAAAATATTTACGGAAAACAGATATAAACATCTGTTTTCCGTAAATATTTTTGTTTTTGATGTGTCTGGAAGGAGTGGCACCTTCTGGTGTGAATGCGCTCCTATAAACCAGGGGAGTAGCATTCATGTGCACTTTTGCCCCACCTATCTAAGAGGCGACCTCGATTAAGGTGGTACATATAGGTGTGTGTGCTCCTCCTCTCATTGGTTGCTGATGCACACAGAGGTAACTAGGAGCACCACACTATATGTGCAGGGTCTGCGCACCTAAACATAGATGCACAAACGCATAGGAAGGTTTAGCGTAGCCCTCACTCTATAGTCAGTCGTAAGCGCCGTTGCACTGCCCTGAGAGTGGCAGCATCTGTGGTTGACTTGCGGAAATGCGCACAGATGCGTCGCACCATGGTGAGCAAATCAGACAAATTGGGGTAGGTCTTGAGGAACCGCTGAACCACAAGATTGAACACGTGGGCCAGGCAGGTTTTATATGCAGTATTTATATGGGTTGTTGTTACTTTGGGAAATAGTATCGGTGTATAATGGCACATGTGTGAGCCTGCTGAGTTGCAGAGCCGCCACCAGGTTACGCCCGTTGTCACACACAACCATGCCTGGTTTGAGTTTCAGCGGCACCAGCCAAAGATCGGTCTGCGCCGTGATGCCCTGTAACAGCTCTTGGGCGGTGTGCCTCTTGTCACCTAAGCTCAGCAGTTTCAGCACCACCTGTTGGCGCTTACCCAAGGCAGTGCTGCTGCGCCTAGAGCTACCGACTGAAGGCGCCGTGCTCACAGATTGTATTTGAGAGTAGGAGGAGGAGGGGTTGGAGGAAGAGGCATAATAAGTCTGAGAAACCATGACCGAGGTAGGCCCCGCAATCCTTGGTGTGGGCATTACATGAGCGGCCCCAGGGTCAGACTCGATCCCAGCCTCCACCAAGTTAACCCAATGTGCCGTCAGGGAGATATAGTGTCCCTGCCCGCCAGCACTTGTCCACGTGTCCGTGATTAGGTGGACCTTCTCAGTAACCGCGTTGGTCAGGGCACGGATGATGTTCTCTGACACGTGCTGGTGTAGGGCTGGGACGGCACATCCTGAAAAATAGTGGGGGACCAAATACCGAGGGACAGCCACCGCCATCAGGTTCCGGAAAGCGTCAGTCTCTACCAGTCTATATTGCAGCATCTCCAGGCTCAGCAGTTTGAAAATGTGGACGTTTAGGGCTTGTGCATGTGGGTGGGTGGGTGTAATTGTATTTGCGTTTGCGCTCCAATGTCTGATGCAAAGACAGCTGAAGGCTGCGCTGGGACACATTGGTGTAGGGTGTGGAGGATCGTGGAGGTGAAGGGGTGGTTGTAGGGCAGGAGGCGCTTGTGTCAGGGTCCTGGGCGGGGGGTTGACTCGCTGAGCCACCATGTGACAAAGGGGTAGGAGCAGTGGTGTGATACACAGGAGGTGAACAACCTTGGTTCCATTGAGTCGTGTGTTTAGCACTCATATGCCTGCGCATGCTGGTAGTGGTTAGGCTGGTAGTGGTGGCTCCCCTGCTGATCCTGGTGTGGCACAGGTTGCACACCACAGTCCGTCGGTCATCCTCACATTCTTTAAAAAACCTCCAGACTTGAGAACATCTAGGCCTCGGCACGGGAGCTTCTCCCTCTAGGCTCTGGCCCTGCTTCTCCCTCTGGCTACCCCACTGCCTCTTCCAACCTGTTCTGGTGCTGCATTTGCCTCCCCCTCAGAAGCTCTGTCTTGACTAGGCTTACCAACCCAGCTCAGGTCAGTCACCTCATCATCCACCTGCTCTTCCTCCGATTCCTCACTCTGCTCCCCCCTCGGACTTACTGCCCTGACAACAATGTCAATGTCTGACAACCGTGTCTCATCATCATCCGACACCTCTTGACGCACTACTTGCACTAAGTCCACACTCTCATCACCCACAGACTGCGAAAGTTCTAAATTTTGGGCATCGGGACAAAGCAACTGCTCAGGTTGCTGTTGAGCAGTGGTTTGTATCTTTGGGTAGGGTCCTGAAAAGACTTCCTGTGAGTATGCCGGATCTGAATCCATATTTTCCATGGGAGGGGTGTTGAGGGGTTAATAGTGAGCAAGTCTGTCTATCTGTATGTATGTATCTTTCTCTCTCTTTTTTCACATGCTGGCCAGCAAACCTTTGTCTCTGCCCACTATCATTTCCACAGACAAACTAGCTCAGTATTCCCCACCACCAAACACACAGCATTACCAGCTACTTACCTACAGGAGACTAAACCTGAGGAGAGGGTGCGCTGGCTTTATATAGGGTGCTGCTAATTATTGCCAGGTGAGGCAAAGCTGCAGCCAAACCTAGTGGGTTTATGTTCTTATGTTATGTTTGGTATAATTTGGTGAAATGTATATAGATTGTAAGCTCCTTTTTTATTTTAAAAGGAGACAGCTAGAATGCTTTGTGTTTTATGTAGTTTAATGTATGATTTATGTGCAATATTTCTGTTTTAAACCAAATGCATGTTCCTTTAAGACTGATGGATTCTGGGAACTGGTAAATTGTATATAAGTGCACTTGTATGTAGGTGGAGGAATCTTCAGTTCAGACTGGATGAGCTGAGAGCTGGGGTGCTACTTGATCCTAAGGTAGCTGCAACTTAACCCCTTATTCTCCAGAACTTTGTTTTTGTTAATTTGTTTTGTTTTTGCTCAAAAATAAACCTGAGATTATTTTTCCAAGACCTAAGTGAGGACTGTTTCTAACGGCAACGACTCCCACTCCCCAACAAGGGGCAGGCTGGGGGGAAGGAGGTTGAGCTGGAGGAGCCAGAGGTCTACTCCCTTGGCTAAAGTGGGTGGCTGTGTGGAAGACTGGGTGGAGGATAAATTACTTGGACACATTATCCGCTATCCATGTCATCACCTGTTCGCACTGTTGTGGTTTCAATAGTGGTGTACCACGTAACCTTGTAAGTTGCGAGATGAAGCTAGGGAGCGAAACTCTGCGGCGTTCCACTGCTCCCTCATCAGTAGGTACTGTGTCACCCTGCCCAGGACCACGGCCTCTGCCCCCCTACATCACTTGGACGCCCACGTCCTCGACCCTTAGCCCTTGGGTTCAACATTTTGTGTAATCACTAAACTGTCGAATTAATATCTGAGGCCACAAACGTATTCTCTAGAGTGCGGATAGTGTAACACACACCACAGAATTTTTCACTGAACTGTATTAAATGTATCTGAGAGAAAAAACTTATTCTCTAGACTGCCTCTAGTGTAACGCACACCACACAATTTTTCACTGCACTGTAGGATATATGAATGAGAGAAAAAATGTATATATTCTAGACTCCGGCTAGTGTGCAGCACACGACAGAATTTTGCACTGCACTGTATAATGTATAACTGAGACGAAAAACATATATTTTCTACACTCCGGCTAGTGTGCAGCACACGACAGAATTTTTCACTGCACTGTAGTATATATAACTCAGAGAAAAAACTTAGTCCTTAGACGGCGGCTATTGTACCGCAAATCACTCAATTTTTCACTGCACTGTATGATATATAACTGAGAGAAATACGTATATTTTCTACACTCCAGCTACTGTGCGGCACAAGACAGAATATTTCACTGCGCTGTAGGATATCTAATTGAGAGAACAAACATATACCCTAGACTGACGCTATTGTACAGCACACAACATAATTTTTCACTGGACTGTAGTATATATAACTGAGAGAAAAAACGTATTCCGAAGACTGCACTACAGATCCCAGCAAGCCAAGGTACAGCAGCAGCAAAAATGAGTACTGAGAGGACTTTGGGCAATTTCATTGGGGTCTGTGTGGACCATGTGCTGTCCCCTTTCTGCCACCAGTCGCTGTGCACAGTGTGCAGCCAAGATGGTGGTCGCTGCACCTCAAATCCCAGCCAGCAGCCAAGAGGAGGACAAAAAAAAAAGTCGTTGTAGCCCTTAGAAGGAGCGTTGGGTTCTTTGTGGATGATTTCTGCCTAACCAGATTCTAATTTCACGCCCTAACAGTGTGCAGCCAAGATGGCGGTCGCTGCACTACAAGTCTCAGCCAGCAGCCGAGAGGAGGACAAAAAAAAATTTTGTTGTAGCCCTTAGAAGGAGCGTTGGGTTCTTTGTGGATGATTCCTGCCTAACCACATTCTAATTTCACGCCCTAACAGTGTGCAGCCAAGATGGTGGTCGCTGCACTACAAGTCCCAGCCAGCAGCCAGGAGGAGGCCAAAAAAAAGGTTGTTGTAGCCCTTAGAAGGAGCGTTGGGTTCTTTGTGGATGATTCCTGCCTAACCAGATTCTAATTTCACGCCCTAACAGTGTGCAGCCAAGATGGCAGTTGCTGGACTACAAGTCCCAGCCAGCAGCCAGGAGGAGGCCAAAAAAAAAAGGTCGTTGTAGCCCTTAAAAGGAGCGCTGGGTTCTTTGTGGATGATTCCTGCCTAACCAGATTCTAATTTCACGCCCTAACAGTGTGTAGCCAAGATGGCGGTAGCTGAACTACAAGTCACAGCCAGCAGCCAGGAGGAGACCAAAAAAAAAGGTGCTTGTAGCCCTTAGAAGGGCTGTTGGGTTCTTTGTGGATGATTCCTGCCTAACCAACATCTAAATTCAGGCCCTAACACTCTCCCTGACAGACAGCAGCTCTATCCCTAATCTCATGCTGGCGGCGTCTGACGTTCACCGCCATTCCGTGTCATGGTAAAATTTTAAGTGCTTCACCTGCTACCTCAGTCTCACTTGGTCACTCTGGGTTCACCGCCATGCTGTGTCAGGGTACATTTTTGGATGGTTCACCTGCTACCTCAATCTAACTTGGTCACTTGTTGGTGTCACCACCACACTGTCATTACGCTGTGTCAGGCTTATGCCTGCGTCGTGGGGCAGGGGATAGGACAGCAGTGCCAGCATGGGCAGTGGTGTCACCCGCAGGCGGCGGTGGACCTTCGTTGCACCTAGTTGGGTGCTTTCCTAACATGTGCCAGCGCATGTGCCTTGCCCATCTAGGTCTGGGTCAGCACGATTGCCTTGAGGGTCACCACCAGGATGTTGCCCGAGAATTTGGGGTAATGGTGGGATTAGGCAGCCTCAGAGGCATCCATGCATGCTGCTTCTGCTGTTTCCTGTCCATTTCCGTGGTGTTTCCATCATTTTCTGAGGTTTCCAGGTTTTCACCCAGCCTTCCCTAGGCAGAGCTTTGGTCCCCTGAAAAAAATGCTCGAGTCTCCCATTGACTTCAATGGGGTTCGTTATTCGAAACGAGCACCCGAGCATCGGGAAAAATTCGACTCGAATAATGAGCACCCGAGCATTTTAGTGCTCGCTCATCTCTATTTATTACTTTTTGGTTTCCTGGTTAACTGTTTCTGAAGAAATTTTGTTGAGTCAAAGGGGTTTGCAAATTTCAGAATAATTTTTTGGCTGTGGTTTGTTGACTGGCTCTCACCAATCATGTTCATGTCAGATGTAGGAAAGATGCAGAAACGAAAGGAAAGTATTTCTAAGCAGCCATATTGATGTAGACTTACTTCATACCTGCATCAAAGCTATCTGCCTGGCTATTCCAGCAGAAAACAGCCCGTGTAGCGACTGCAGCATCCTGCCATAACTTTTTGGACTTGGCTAGACAAAAATCGCTGCATGCAACAGTTTTTGCCCAGCCTAATTCCGACATTTATGCTGGGAAGCGGCTGGATCCCATTATAGTCAATGGAGTTCAGCGGGCACTCAGCACTATCTGGCTATTCCAGAACTGCCATACACTGTCAGGCTGTTCTCTACCGTAACTGCCTGCCGGATAGCTTTGCTGCAAGTGTGAAGTTAGCCACAGTTGAAAACATAGGACACAGGCTAATTAAAGAAAATAACCCATACGTAAAAATATTTTTATCCATATATATTCTAGAATTATCAGCACAAAAAATGAACAAACAAAATAAGCAATAAATGTGTGGATCAGCACACCTAGTCTTCCTTAGAATGAGAAAAAAAATCATCTCCGTGCATGGACTTGGGTCCCAGGTATAAAGTAATTTGGGACACATAGAAAATTTTAATTTAGATTTAAAATCCAATTTGTCTTGGCTACTTGCATTTGAACATTTTTTATGTGTCTCAAAGTTACTGGATTTTAGCACTGAGTGCTTGATGCCTTCCACTTTTGAAGATTTAAAAAACATAATTTTTCCTCCAGTGGCAAGGTGGGTGGCCAAGTATTTTATGTCTAGAGGCTTTGCATAATGTTGTTTGGTGGCCCAGTCCCTGGTACCTGGTAGCTGAAAGGGAGTCTGTAGCACTGCCCCACAGAAGATTGCAAATGCTTTCCAAACATACTTGTTTGTATTTGTATATGTCTTTATTCCATGTCTAGGAAAAGCACTTTTAGGCCTGATGCGCACAACAGTATTTCTTATTCATTTCAATGGGGCCACAAAAAATGTGAACAGCACAACGTGTGTTGTCTGCATCAGTTTGTCTGTTCCACAGTCCCGCAAAAAAGATAGAACATGTCCTATTCTTCTCTGTTTTGGGGACAAGAATAGGCTTTCTTCATATTCGACGAATAGATTCGCTGTATTTGCGTACAAAATATACGTTGTTATGTGCTATTAGCGAACATTCGCCCACTGATAACGAACACTCTCTTAAAAAATGTACGCAACTTCTTAGAAGACGTATGCATGAGCGTACAAATCATCAGCGTACTATTGTCTATGCGATTATGTAATACGCAGGCACGTACAACGAGAGGCCGCGGCGTGCACTCCTCAGAGGCAGAGCAAATTTTAGAAAATGGCATCCAGGCGTTCCTCATCATTTAGCTCTGCTGCACTGCTGAAATACATAGTCTGGCTGATGGACCTGCAGGATTACGATTTACGAAGGCACACACCGCCACCCGAACCATCATAAAAAGGAGGTGATCCAGCAGGTGATCCGAGGCTTGCACCATCGTTTCGACACCTTGCGGACCCCGGGCCAGATCCAGCGTAAATGGTCAGATCTGAAATCGCCTTCAGAGGCAGTATGTATATTTGAGGTAGAACAAGTAAGGTGCTGTCTATCCGGCTAAGTGCATAGTACAACCATCCACCATACAATAAAGTGAATATGAGGACACATTGCGGTACCTGTAAAGAAATACACACAATGGGCAATATACTTGAAAACGTTGCTGAAAGGTAAAAACATTAGTGCAAACAATCCAGTGCAAACAATATAGTGCAAATACATTATAGGTATAATGTAAACATTTTAAATATCACCTACCTAGTATGCTCACGGACACATTTAAGTCTCTTTTCTTTTGACGCTTGCCATACAACTGGAACAGAGTCCCAAACTTTAATTTGTAATCCACATAGGTAATTGTAATCCAAATGGGTAAAAAAATAGCAGCAAAGGTTTCTTAAAAAACCCTCTTTCAAGGGGCTCCCCAATAACCTGAAAAGGGGGGAAAAAGGGATGAGGCGCACGCATGCGCAACTTGGTTAAAACTTTTTTTTTGATGGGGGAGTCCTGACAATCCATGTCCATCTGGGTGAGTACAAACGCAGGGCAACAAAAATAAAAACAAACGCCAACTAGTGCTCACCCTTCAAGTTAAGTCCACGTTGTGGCTCCCATAAAAGCTGCAGGATCCTTACTTTAGGGCCAGCAGGTCCTCTTCACTGCTGCTGGAGCTAAAAGACATGAGAGGGCGCTCCTGCCTCATGAAAGCGACACTAGCTGCGGCAGCAGACCTCCACCGACCTCTCAGGGATGGTCTTGGTAGTAACCGGGCGGTCACACTGGCAAGGGCCGTGGCTGAGCCAGCTGAAAGGACTGTGGTGTTGGTGGTGCTGGCAGTACAGGAATCAGAGGCTCAGGCTGTGGCTGTGGATTTTCCCTGAACCGGAGGACGCCATCTGGGGCCTCTTGAAGGCAGCGCAAGCATCCTGGACCTGGTGGTTCATCCGGCCACACTTCAGGTTCTGTTGTAGGTACCAGCGGCTTTGAAAGGAGGGTAACCATGGTCGCAAAGGGGCCTTTCAGGGACGCCATGGGGGTGTACTCCACCTGATCCCCCACATACAGGCTGTGCCAAGGTTGTAGCAGGTACGGCCGTTTCACCGACCTGTGGCCCTCAAAATATTCCTTTCCGTCCTCATCGTTTGCCAGGAAGCCAGACCCTCTCTCAACGGAAAACCACAGAACCGTTCCCTTTCAGCATTCCAATGCAGGATATCCCGGCCTAGGGTGGTCCAGTACCTGGATGACCCAGTCCTCCACGGTGTTTTTATAGTCCCGGAGGGTCTGCGCATGGGCCGTCACCGATGGTGGCACAATCGGGTTCTGCCTTATGGAAGGCATTGACATGGATCTCCTCCTGGGCGGTGAAGTGGACGCTCCAGCCGCCGCACGAGCCACAGCAGACGCTCCAGCCGCATCAGCCACAGCAGACGCACCAGCCGCCTGATGACGAAGAACCGCCTCACGATATGCAGCTAACTCTGCAGGCAAATAAGGGCACTGTCGGTGGTTTACTCGCCTTCAGTTCAAAGCATGACACCCTGATGTCTGGAGTGGGCGGTGGTTCAGGGAACTCGTCCCCAAAGGCCATCTGGTTCCAGTTGGGACACAGCTCTTTAGCCATGCTTGCTACATGCTCAATGTTCAGCGCTGGTCTAAACTGGTTCAGAGGAGGGTGGAGTACTGAGGGAGGAGTCTTCACTCCCTATATGTGCAAATTGTTAGATCCTGGTGGGCCGGGCTGTTTTTTTCCAGTTCTGAGGGGGGCGTATCGTCATTTTCCTGCCTCACGCAGAATGCGTACGTTTCATATGTATTGTACGTATCGTTAGCGTTCAAAATTTTGCGAAGATTTACGAATAATAAGGCCAATCTGATATTGATGACCTATCCTGAGGATAGATCTTCCATATAAAAAGCGGACAACCCCTTTAAATATTGTATAGGTTCCTGTCCCTCAGCTTTAGACTGGAATCCAGTTGTTGGACCATTATTATAAATCATTAAAGTGATCATGAATTCATTACATTTTTCATGTGCCTCTGTTTATCTGCCTCGATCTTACCTTTGCCTCAAATACGTCTGGCTTTGTGACACTTCTTTATTTTGACGCTTTAGGAGGTTTGCTAAGAAGCCAAGACACATTTAAGCTCTTGCTATTATTTGGGGTTCTTTTAGAGGAAATGAGTGTCTGCTATCAGAAGGGCCATTATTTATTGCACTGCACTAATCCTACACTTGAAAGCGGTGCAGTCATCATATACAGCTGCTTCCTCTACTTTCTCAATCCACCTTTGTTGTGCACAGATGAGTCTCTGTATTGGTCTGCTCACTTCAGCCACAACAATAGCCACACATGCTTTTTAAGGCTTTGTTCAGATGAGATCAGGCATTGCTTTATGACATGGACATCTCTGCAGTGAGCTGGTGTGGCAATTATTCACCTAATTGAAATGCAATAGAATTTGGTTTTCCAATGAGACAATCATTAAATGACACCAGGATGCAATCTAATAGTCATTTTAGGTACAAATACATACTCACCAAAAATATCACTTTAATAATGTTTACTCTATCAACAAACGATCTAAGAAGGATGTGTGTTCAGCTCTACATGATGTTTTTCATGTTATCCACAGGAGTGTAACATAAGCTTTCATATCCCTTCAACATAGAAATCTTGTTTTAACTACACATTGCCAATTAACCTAGTGTCTATTAATTATGTTGAATTTATGAGCATTGTTGGTTTCACCCCATTTTCTTCATTGCAACTGCCATCCTTTGAATTTCATGTAGTAATCCTTCATTGGAATTCTGCCTTGAATTCTTCTGCTGCATCACTTTTGCCTGTCAAAAGGGAATAAAAAACAACAGGCTATCTGTTACATGCCCAGGTCCCACCACTGTCTTCCTCTTCCTGTCCGACAATCCTGGCCACCAGAGGCTGAGGCCTAAAGTAATTCCTGATGACAATGACTTTCTCTCTGGCTTGTTAAGGGCCAGCACAGATGCACTCTAATCTCCAAATGGCTGGTTACCCTTGAGCTCACGGATGCTCAACCTGTGGTCCTCCAGCTGTTGCAAAACTACAACTCCCAGCATGCCCTAATAGCTGTAGGCTTCCAAGGCATGCTGGGAGTTGTAGTTTTGCAACAGCTGGAGGGCCACAGGTTGGGCATCCCTACTTTAGGTGCTTAAGGTGCCTGAGCAATATATTCTAGTTCACTACATTCCTGCTAAGGTGCTCCGTGTTCATTTGCCAGTTTCCTGAGCTCTGCCTGTACTCTGTTCTGACCCTGAGCTTCCTGCAGTGACCTCGGGTATGTTTATCAGATTGCATGTACTCTGCCTGCCCTGACCTTGGCCTGTCACTGCCTATTGTTGTTGCTTCCTCAACTCCTGTAGGTCAGCAGTTACTGGAATTGAGACTACTCCAAAATGTACATGCTTGTTGGTTCCTCTGCACCGATGTCCAGATTTCTGTAGAGTAGTTAAATGATGAACACCCAGGGAACCACTTAGATAACGCTATGTGAAGTAGCCCCAAGCCATATCTGTTCAAGTGATTCAGTGGATCCATACCTACTTTGTTATACCATCATGAAAGCAATTGGCAAGATACTCTGTAATGCTAAAGGGCTCATATAGTATGAAAGACTGCTGGACCTACAGTAGATGGATGACATGAAAGTCCTCAGAGTCCTCTTTGTTTTGGTTTCAAAGCCTGTGTCTTCCATTTGTAGGTTCCAAGACCTCTAAGCAAACTTGGTAGCTTATCGACTTATGGAGTGAAATTAAAATGGATCCCTAGAGGGTAAAGGGTGAGGCTGGTATGCAGATAAAGAAGTGGTAACCCCTTTGGCAACTGAAGGTTTCTCAAAAAGTTGCATCAATTTCTGTTTAATTATACCATCACAAAAAATTTCAAATTGGCATGTGACAAAACATGTCACAGGAAGTGTCACAGCAAGACATCATGAACAACCACCAATTACCAAATAATCATCAATTTATTCTACTATTGACGCAATTGCTTATCACACCTTTTTTCTGGTGTGAAGCCCACCCTCCTTCCTCCTTCATTTGAAATATACAGTACAGACCAAAAGCTTGGACACACCTTCTCATTCAAAGAGTTTTCTGTATTTTCATGACTATGAAAATTGTAGATTCACACTGAAGGCATCAAAACTATGAATTAACACATGTGGAATTATATACTTAACAAAAAGTGTGAAACAACTGAAAATATGTCTTATATTCTAGGTTCTTCAAAGTAGCCACCTTTTGCTTTGATTACTGCTTTGCACACTCTTGGCATTCTCTTGATGAGCTTCAAGAGGTAGTCACTTGAAATGGTTTTCACTTCACAGGTGTGCCCTGTCAGGTTTAATAAGTGGGATTTCTTGCCTTTTAAATGGGGTTGGGACCATGAGTTGTGTTCGGCAGAAGTCAGGTGGATACACAGCTGATAGTCCTACTGAATAGACTGTTAGAATTTGTATTATGGCAAGAAAAAAGCAGCTAAGTAAAGAAAAAGGAGTGACCATCATTACTTTAAGAAATGAAGGTCAGTCAGTCTGAAAAATTGGGAAAACTTTGAAAGTGTCCCCAAGTGCAGTCGCAAAAACCATCAAGCGCTACAGAGAAACTGGCTCACATGAGGACCGCCCCAGGAAAGGAAGACCAAGAGTCACCTCTGCTGCGGAGGATAAGTTCATCCACATCACCAGCCTCAGAAATCACAGGTTAACAGCAGCTCAGATTAGAGACCAGGTCAATGCCACACAGAGTTCTAGCAGCAGACACATCTCTACAACAACTCTTAAGAGGAGACTGCGAGTGAGTGTGCAAAGCAGTAATCAAAGCAAAAGGTGGCTACTTTGAAGAACCTAGAATATAAGACATATTTTCAGTTGTTTCACACTTTTTTGTTAAGTATATAATTCCACATGTGTTAATTCATAGTTTTGATGCCTTCAGTGTGAATCTACAATTTTCATAGTCATGAAAATACAGAAAACTCTTTGAATGAGAAGGTGTGTCCAAACATTTGGTCTGTACTGTATAAATAGGGATGTAGGAAGCATACAGTTGTACACCTCTCTAATGTTTGTTGTTCTGCTTAAAAAGATTTCTCATCATGATACTTAACCCCAAAACTGTTGTAGAATATGTAAAAATGTATTACAGGTGGTCTAGTTACATTTTAATCCTAGGTTCTCTACCAGCATTTTTAACTGGTGATCAGGTAAACCGATCGATAATCATTGGTAGTTTTATCGTCTGCTGAAATGCTTTTATTTCATTGCACCCTTCACTTCCTATGTTGCCCTCAGTTAATCTGATTAGAATGTCTATGTGTGACGCTTTATCCATTGTCAACTTCAAAACAGTAGTCCACAAGTGAACCTCTTGAGTCCTGTATTCAGTTATCACAACCACGAAGAGTGATTTGCAGGCTCCCTATGCTGTAAACAAGAACAAATTTGTTAATGTCTGGACTTATTGTCAGATAAACTGATTTTAATATTCTGAGTTAATGTGGCTATGCACATGAAACAACTGTTGGTCTTATTTGTCTGGCAGCTATGACTACCCACTGTACCATAAACAGATACTTCTGACTGTGGCTTATCTACTGCTGGAGGACAGCCGGGAGGTTTACATGCACATTAGATCATCAGCTAATCATGGGGCTCAGTTGTGAAAAAAGTGAGAGACACGAAAAAATATGAGTCTTTAGAGTGTCATACACAGATTTTCTGGCCAATTGAAGTGGTTTACCGGTTCAGCCCCAAATCAAATTTTGAGATTCACCCATTTCTAGCTAACAGCCTTTGGCTCCACATGAACACAGCAGCATTTACATGCCATCTACATACTACAGTGAAGTCATGTTGCTGTGATTACTCAATACAATGGTGGGGTTGAACTTGAAATATTGATATATTAGCACATCAGATATTTTTTAAAACACTTGGAACAACTTTTGGAAGTTGCAAACCCCCTTTTCAAAATAAACACTCTGAACCTCTTCATCTCTGAATATCTAGTGCTGAACATCTACTAGATTTTTTGAAAGAAGTAGATTTATTGCCATGTTGCACTTTATAAAGAGAGTTTGTAAGAAAAGATGCACGCATGCTATAAGGTTTTATATTACGCAGTAGAAGACATCTATGTATGATATCACTTCACTATAGTTCATTACATTATAGATTATAAAGTAGTAATTCCTAATAGGTTTTTCAGTGTTCTGGCTGTGAGGAGTCTGGGATTTTTTGACACTTTCAAATCATTTATTAAACAGCTAAAACACAAATATCCTGTCTAGAAGGAAACAACAATAAAAATCTTGGTTTGATGCTGAAGATCAGTTTTGGGAGCTGCCTAGCAATATTTGCAACAAAAAAAATCAAATGGGAGAAGTCAGTGGTGGATCAATACATAAAAGCAAACGATTATCATCTTTTCATTTCTAATGCCTTATGTATCCTGTTTCCGCATGCACTGAAGGAGCAGGAAGCCACAGAAGTGACTCCATTTAGCAGAGAGATATGTTCTTCTACTCAATCCAGAGTCTTACCAAATAGTTACAAAGAAAATTTCATCTTTCCCTTCCCTTATATGGCTTATTCTATTCACCGCCACATGCAACTTTAAAATAACATTATAGTGGTTTTTGGCATGAATAACCTTGGATATTTAGGATATCAGTGCCAAAAACAAACAAGTAAATACAATATAAAGCATGAGCTACAACATACCAACCTGGCAGCTGAAAGCCATAACATTATAAAACATTTTTTTTAAATATACAGATGAATACACATATGTTTGATATACTGAGGGCTCAAGCTGTTGTATCTATTTGTTAGTAGACTATGTTAGTGCTGTGTAAATTCAACATGGAATTAGGAATTATAGAAACTACTGCATCATTATAAAATAATGGAATTTATTATTAAATATGTGTTGCACATAAGGGATCCCCCATTAACAACATGTATCACTTATCCACAGATGGGTTATGTCTATGATCCCCTGTCTATGATCTATGGAGGTCTTACTAATATATACATATGTATCATTTATCCATTAATTTGCACTGTCCAGGTTAATTAATATACAGTATTCATTTTCCCTTCCTCCAAGACTCCCTATCAGCACTGGCTTTTTGTGCCTATAGTTAAATCTGTCCATAGGTATAGCTTATAAACCCTGGTTTAGTGGCTTGCACATATGAAATATGTACCGTATGTACTGGCTTAGACTAAAGAATGAAACAGTAGTAAAGAAATCTGTGCCTTAGGGCTCGTTTACAACAACATGCCATGTTTTGTGGTCCGCAAATTGCGGATCCACAAAACACTGATACCACCCATGTGCCTTCCGCAATTTGCGAAATGGGCAGCCCATTATAGAAATGCCTATTCTTGTCCGCAAGACGGACAAGAATAGGGCATGATCTATAATTTTTGCAGGGCCACAGAACGGAGCAACGGATGCGGACAGCACATGGAGTGCTGTCTCCATCTTTTGCGGCCCCATTGAAGTTAAAGGGGTTGTCCGAGTTATTAAAAAAAATACATAGTACTTTAAATCTGATGGGCATCAATATATAACTAAGTTAAGCAAGTTTTAGGCAAAAAAAAAATCTCTATTTCATCATTTCCCTGGTTCTCTTCTAACCTTTGTTTATCTGCAATAACAATCACTGCCCCTCCCCCCTCTCTGTAAAGGGAGTGAATACAAGTGCTGAGGGACATGTCTGTCTGCTGCAATACTCAGCAGCATGTTGTATGTGTAGGACTACAAGTCCCAGCTGTACAATGACACTGCTGCTACACACAGGTTCCCCACCCAACTGTACTTGTACTTTGCATCTCCTCCAGATCAGCTGCAGTCAGCTTTGTGTCTGTAGGGTAAGCAGAGAAGATCCTGTGTCTCTTTACATCTGCAGCTGCTGTTGTAAAGCCTTCAGTGTGTTCTGGCTAAAGGGGTTAATGTTTTATCTGAAGGAATCCAGGGAGAGAGCAGATAACAGGAGCGGCAAAGCAGAGGGGCGTGGCCAGTGACATCTTGTGTACAGACTGTTATCTGATCTCTGAGGCTTGTGCACGAAACATCACACAGCAGGAAGATAAGCTGACATCACAGGTCATGTGACCCTGAGTTAAATCTAAGAAACCAGCAGCTTTAGAAGCAGAAAGTGTATGGAAAAGCTGTTGTATTTGACTAGCTAGAAACATACAAAGGACAAAAAAATAACTCGGACAACCCCTTTAATGGGTCCGCATGCGAGCCGCAAAAAATGCGGCTCGGATGCGGAACCAAACCACGGTCATGTGAATGAGCCCTTAAAATGGATATACTAAAGGTACAAAAATATCTTCAATAATTTTCAGTAGAATGGCAAACAGCTACAGTATATCTTCTAACTCACACATACACTCCTAGTACAGTGTGTGGTTTTAATGGGAGAGAGGAGAAAGACAGTGGCAGTCATTAACCTTTAGACTCCCAGCGCCGTACATGTATGGCGCAAAAAGACGGGACACAAGTCCCAGCGCCGTACATGTACGGCGCTCTGATCGGGTGGGCGCAGGAGCTGCTCCCGCCCGATCAGCGGCGGGGGTCCAGCTGTGCCGAGGTGCCAGACCCCTGCTGAATGCGCCAGCATTGCCCTTCATGTGCCGTGGTCAGCACTGACCGCGGCACATGTGGCGTGCAGGAGTTCAGGATGGCGAACGGGGGGCCATCGGGTCCCCACGCTGCTGTGACGGGGACCCGATGGCTCGAATAGCAGCCCAATGCCTTCCTTAGTCATCGTGGCTGCTATCCCTGCGTGCCTGTGCGATCCAGCCCCCTGGATCGCACAGGAAGCAGGCTGTAAGTGTATTACATTGAGTAATACACTTACAGCCAATGCATTACAATACAAAAGTATTGTACTGCATTGTAAAGGGGATCAGACCCCCAAAAGTTAAATAAGGTAAAAAAAAAAGTAAAAAAATAAAGTTTCCTAAAAAAAATAATATAAGTACAAGTAAAAAAAAATGCCATTTTCGAAGAAAAGCTAAAAAAAATTGTAAAAAAAAGGTAAAAAAAGAAAGATAAACATATTAGGTATCGCCGTGTCCGTATCGACCGGCTCTATAAAAATATCATGTCATTCACCCCGCCAGGTGAACGCAGTATAAAAAAACAAATAAAAATGTGCCAAAACAGACATTTTTTGGTCACCTTCCCTTACAAAAAGTGTAATAGCAGGTGATCAAAAAGGCGTATTTATCCCAAAATGGTACCAATCAAACCGTCATGTTGTCCCGCAAAAATGATACCCTACCTGAGACAATTGCCCAAAAAATAAAAAAAATATGGCTCTCTGAAAATGGCAACACAACAAAAGATTTTATTCTGTTCAAAAATAAATCTAATGTGTAAAACTTTCCAAAAATAAAAAAGTTAGACATATTGGGTACCGCCACGTCCGTAACAACCTTCTCTATAATAATATTACATGAGATGGCCCCCCAGGCGAATGCTGCAAAAAATAGAAATAAAAAACTATGCCAAAACAACCATTTTTTTCCCGCTTGCCTCACAAAAAGTGTAATAGCAGGCGATCAAACAGGCCTATTTAACCCAAAATGGCACCAATCAAACCGTTATCTTGTCCCGCAAAAATGATAACCTACCTGAGACAGTCGCCCGAAAAATAAAAAAATATGGCTCTCTGAAAATGGCAACACAAAAAAAAGATTTTATTCTGTTCAAAAATAAATCTAATGTGTAAAACTTTATAAAAATAAAAAAGTTAGACATATTGGGTACAACCTGCTCTATAACAATATTACATGAGATAGCCCCCCAGGTGAATGTTGTAATTTTTTTTTTAAAAAACCATGCCAAAACAGCTATTTTTTTCACCTTGACTCATAAAAAGTGTAATACCAAGCAATCAAAAAGTCTTATGTACCCCAAAATGGTACCAATCAAACTGTCATCTCGTCCCGCAAAAAATGAGCCCCCACACAAGACAATAACTCAAAAAAATAAAAATCAATGGCTCCCGCAAACCAATCCTTCAAAATCTGTGTTGTAAAATCCATATGGCACTCCTTCTGTTTTGAGTCCTGCCATGTGCCCCCACATCAGTTTACCACCACATATGGGGTGTTGCCGTATTCAGGAGAAAATGAGTAACTAATTATGGGGTGCTTTTCTCCTGTTACCCCTTGTGAAAATGAAAAATTTGGGGCCAAAGCAACATTTTATTGGAAGACATGAAACTTTTCATTTTCACAGCCAAGTGTTTCCAAATTCCGTAAAATGCTTAGGGGGTTAAAGTGGCCAGTACCCCCCTTAATATATTCATTGAAGGGTGTAGTTTCCAAAATGGGGTCACTCTTTGAGGGTTTCCACTGTAGGGGTACGTCAGGGTCTCTCAATTATAAAATGGTGCCTAAAAACCATTCTAGCAAAATCTGCCACCAAAATCCGTATGGCGCTCCTTTCCTTCTGACCACTGCCACAAACTCATATAGACGTTTACCACCATATGGGTATTTCTGTAAACTGCAGAATCATAGTAATGTATATTGAGGTTTAGTTTGCTGTTAACCCTTGCTGTGTTGAAAGAAAAAAATTATTAACATGAATAATCTACCAAAAAAGTAAAATTTTGAAATTTCACCTCCATTTTCCTTTAATTCTTGTGGAACATCTCAAGGGTTAATAAAGTTTGTAACATCAGTTTTTCATAACTTGAGGGGTGTAGTTTCTAAAATGGGTTAATTTATGGGGGGTTTCCATTAGGTAAGCCTCACAAAATCACTTCATAACTGAATTGGTGCTCAAAAATATGGTTTTAGAAAAGTTGTTGAAAATTTGAAAAATTGCTTCTAAACTTCTAAGCCCTCTAACGTCCTAAAAAAATAAAATGACATTTACAAAATAATGCCAACATAAAGTAGACATATGGGAAATGTAAAGTAATAACTATTTTTGGAGGCATTACTATGTATTTTAAAAGTAGAGAAATTGACATTTGGAAATTTGCTAATTTTTCAAAATTTTTGGTAAATTTGGGATTTTTTCATAAATAAGGGTGAAATATATTGACTCAAATTTATGACTGTCATTAAGTACAATGTGTCACGAGAAAACAATCTCAGAATGACCTAGATAAGTAAAAGCGTTCTAAAGTTATTACCACATAAAGTGACACATGTCAGATTTGCAAAAATCGGCCTGGGATTTAAGGTGAAAAGTGGCTTGGTACTGAAAGGGTTAACATTCTTTTCTTTTAAAGTATTTGTTTATTTCCCCAACATCATCTATAGAGGAGCATAAGGAGGCCGCCACACATATACGATAGTCGTCCAGCCCCATTGGCAATGGAGGATTCAGCCATATTTGTATAATTGTTTAATGTGCATGTACATGCTCTCTCTTGATACTGTATAGATTCAGGTACAGTCAAAAATGCTCACTTTACAATATGTTGTTCTGCTAACCTAAAATAATCAGAATATGATTTATAAAGCTGTAAATATTTTAATTGATATGTAATTTATACTAGTTAGTATTCTTCCCGTAAACCACAAAATTTCACACTTGTGTGACTGGACATTCTCCAATACAAGTAATGTTATTAATACTTACAGTGAGGGGTGCAAGTTACAAAGATGCCCTTTTACTGCATACCTGAGAAATGCTTCAAGTCCATAGCAATAATATTTCTAGTTTTCATTATGCTTCACCATTATAGCACTCTTATTAATATCATTGAGAAATATACTGCACTGAGTACGCCACCATAAAACAAAAACATGTAATATCCCACAGCAGATTTATAGCTGTTAGAAAAGAAATGCTGTAGCTGGCGAAGTTGAAATAAAATATACATTAATGCAGGACCAAAATAATGATGGAAGATAATAGTTTCAGTGCTAAAATTGCTGGAATATGTTACTTGTAATATCTTGCATTTTGTGATAGTTGAGAAGGAAAGAATTTTCAGAGAGAACTCCAGGGAACTGTTTCTATTAAGCTGCTGGCAGGTGGTTTATCATGACTTCTTACATCCCATAATAAAGTCTAGCAATTCAGTAAAGTAACATTGTATTTCTTTTGTGCATCTGTATGAAAATTCATTCAGTGGTGTCAGAGGAAAAAAAAAAGAAAAAAATTATTTCATGTAGATTGTATTACAGCGAAACGTCTATTTTTCAGGAGTTATTTTATTGACGCCTTTGAAGAAAAATACACATATTGACAACATACTATTGAATGGGATACTGTAAGAAAACGGCTAGAAAATTACATCCTAGGTATGAAAGACAGTAAATCTGCATAGCAACTTTTCAGTCAATGCAAGTGGGAAACTAAAGAGGCTAAACTTCTAGAGGCTAAATAGAAGATTTATGAACTCAAAGTTTTACATGAGGAACCCCTATTGCCCTAAAAGTTCACACTGAATTATTTCTAGTGAGCCAGTAAAGGTTTTGTTAGAGTCATTGTTGATGTGAAATCATGCTTGCATGCTTATGAATCAAATGGGTTTTCTATATCTGTCCATTTTTGAGTTATTATTTATTGTTATTAATTTATATAACACCAAATTATTCATTAGAGATTGGCATCACTCAAATTGGTCCCTGTCCCTAATTGAGCTCCTAAACTAAATTCTAAATTAACCAATTAGTATGCTTTTGAAGTATGCAAGTGAACCCAAACACAGGGAGAACATGCAAATGCAGCGCCCCACTGCAGAGCAGAGGTACACTGCAAAGGGGTTAAAATATATTTTTGTATGGTAATTTTCTGCATATTCATTTCTGTATATGTATGCACAAGGTGTTATTAGGCCATAAAATTTACCACCAATCACTAGGTTTGGCTGTTTCCTTTTCCCCATAGGGAAGAATGAATTATCATAAAGCCACCATAAAACATGGTAGTCTAGTCGGAGCCAGTGAAAAGAACAGATGCAAAATGTGGTAGATGACACAGAAGCCAGCTCTGGATTAGTTGCCAGCCAGGGTCAGCCCACAAAAAAAGTTAGTGAGAAGGTCTTTAGAAAATTGACCACTGAGTTGCCATAGCCACATTTCAATGAGTTTAAAGTTTTCCAGTGTCTTGACCAGGGGCGTTGCTAGGTTAAAACATTCGGGGCTTGGGTCCCTGATGTTTTCTCCCAGGCCCCGAATGTCCTGCCTTCCTGACAGATACAACTGTATTGCCATCCTCAGGACGGCAATACAATTGAATCCAATGCACTGCAAGATCTGAAGGATCTGTGATGACATCACAGGTCATGTGATCAGTTCTGAATGCAGTAGCCGAAAAAGACCTTGGATGATGTCACAGTCATGTGACCAGTGCAGGAGAGGATGGCTCAGCATTGAAGAGAAGTCCTGGGAAGAAGCTGTGGTGAGGTCTGCTACATGAGGAAAGGTAAGTGAAGGGAGTGGCAGAGCAATGCTGGAGGTTGTAGTTATTTAACTGGGACTGTATGTTAGGGCTGAAGGGAGGGAAGTTATTTACATGGGATAGTGGGGTGTAGTGATGTTATTTACACGGGACTGCATTTTGGAGGGGGCTATAGATATAGAGGGATGTTATTTACATGGGACTGTATATAAGAGGGGATCAGAAAGATGGTGTGATGGTATTTACATGGGACTCTATGGCTTAGGGAGGGAAATAATGTTATTTACATGGGACTGCATGGTGGAGGTGCTGAGGAATTATAATTTCTGAGGACAGCAAACGGAGGAATATAACTACAGGGGGCACTTCAGGGTGAGCATTATAAATACAGGGAGGTGCTTCAGGGCGAGCATTATAACAGTAGGGGCGATATAAATACTAGGGCATTTCATGGTGAGCATTATAACAGTAGAGGGCATTATAGATACTGGGGGCACTGTGGGGGGATTTTAAATCCAGGGGACATTAGGCATTCTTAGTACTACTGGGGGCTCTATAGGAGGGACTTATAGATCTGCCTTATTTATACTAGGAGCACTATGGGGGGCCTTATTACTACTGAGGGGTCTGTAGGGAGCTTTATTACCACTGGGGAACAATAGGGGGGGGGCTTATTTTTACTGGGGGCTCTGTAAGGGCATTATTAATACTGGAGGGCTCTTCTATTAATGAGGGCACTCTTGGGGAGCACTATCACTGTTGGGGACACTTTAGGGGGCAGTATTACTAATGAGAGCATTCTAGAAGGGGATTACTATTGGTGGGACTTTGAGGAGCTCTATTACTATGGGGGCACTGATATTTCTTCAGGTTAGTATTTGGGGGTACAGAACCTTGAGGAAGCTAAGATGTGCATGTGTCACACTTTGCAGAAACGAGGCGGCTGAGACAAGTTGTCCGGACCGAATAGAGAAGATGACGACAGAGAAGATCTAAATCAGAGGAGACGTCACCTGGGAGGCCCTGGATGTGACAGGTATGTGCTGCTGTATAGCAAGTACAGCAAAATGTCTTCAGTGTTAGTGTTTGCAGGGGTGGGGGGTGCGGGCTGGTTGGTCGACTTAAAAAATTGGGCCCGGATCTTTTCAGACCCTAGCAATGCCCCTGGCCTGGACATAGATTGTTCACCTTCATAAAAAGTGCCACATCCTACAGAGTACATTGTGGATGCATACATTATAAGTATACAACTGGAACAAAAAATGTGCAGAGCATAGTCTCACTTTAGGGTTTGCCTTGATGTTACATTAATGCTTATATAAATGTGTAGAAATCTGGGTCTCACTCCCTTTTTTCTAACATTCACATCTCCACCTATCCCTTGGTTGAACCTCAGTGTTATCCTTGTTTAGATTTTTCAAACTTAAGACCCCAGCGCTACAAAGTAACAGTGTTAGCCACTAAGCCACCAATGCTACTCACTTTATAGTACATCCATAAATCCTCCACAGCTACACCACATCAGAAATTTTTGTTCACAATTTTCACTAAAAGGAACCTGAGTGCAAAAAGCCCAGTCTTATGCTAATTTGTGGATAGTTGTGTGGGTGTTCTTATATGGATTGCGGTTGGGCCTTAAAAGGAATCTGTCAGCACGTACCTCAGTATTATAACTTCTGTTTTGATGATTCAAACATTTCTGCCCCCAGATCTGCACATACATCACTGATCAATAGCAGAGAAATCATGTCTATTCTGCTATGCAAGTGAACTCTTTGTTGCAATGAGGGAGGCACCCTTGTACCTTGTCACACCAAATGTTCTGCCCAGTACCATGAATAGCACCACCTCCCCCAGCTAAGAGTGACAGGGCCAAGCTGGCTATGCAATCTTGACTGGCTCTTTATTGCATGTACCATCACTTCTGTAATCTGCGCAGCACAGCCCTGGTGCTTGACAGGGCTGCACAGTAAACTTGCTTTCTGTCAAGCAACAGGGCTTTACAGCACATGTGGCAATTCCCAAAGCATCGGCGTATGTGTGAGAATACAGGACCAGGCGTCATTACTAGTGTTGAGTGAATCAAAGTGAAACAAATTGACTTCCATCCGAATTTTCAGGAAATCATGAATCCAATTTTCCTCTCTTTTCACAGTAACAAATATTTTTTTCCTAAAATGGTGGCTACACATGTTACAAAGTGAAAGTAAGAAGCCAGCGCATAACCATTCCCTATGATGTCACAGACCTATAAAAAGCCTAATCCTGCCCGGCCATTTTACTGTAAACTGAGGGAGAGATGTGGCAAGTGCTAGGGACAGTGTTTTAGCAATCTTTTAATTGTAGAATATTGGATAGGGACTGTGAAGGGACAGTGGAGGGACAGTGTAGGGAGATCATTGGAAGAGTTTTCAGACACTGTAGAGAGAGCATAGGGAGACTACAGGGTCAGTGCAGGCTCTGTGTAACCGCTCTGTGCATGTTGTTCTACTGCTGTGCCATTCATTCTTAATCTGTTCTGTTATACATAGACTTACTGTGCATCAGATGTAGTCTAAACAGCTAGTCTAATATATAAGTGCTTGTACCTAGTTCAACTGCTGCACCATTAGTAATTAATCTGTTCAGTTATACATCGACTTACTGTGCATCAGACTCATTGTCAACAGGCGGTGTAACATATAGGCAAGTTTATATAGTTCATCTGCTGTGCCATCAGAATTAGTCACAACAACTGGTCTAATATAAAAGCGCGTGTACCCATGTCCTCTGCTGCACAATTAATAATTAATCTGCTCAGTGATACATATATGTACTGTACATGAGACTTATTGTCAACAGGCGGTGTAATATATAGGCGCCTTTTCCCTAATCTATCTGCTGCGCTATTCATACTTCATCTGTTACATTACTGATTAATTTAATATACATTATGACCAACAGACAGTTGCCTGGGCCTTCAAAAGAACCGGGCAGTGGCAAAAATGTTGCTGTAGCCAGCACAAGTAGCAGCAGAAGAAGGTGTGGTGGTAGCAGCAGCCGCAGCAACAGGACAGAGCTGCCACTGTCACCCAGCGGTCATGTTTTGATTTTTTGAATTCGGTCATTATGGAATGGGATTAATACAAATGGGGGAAAAGCATATGCCAGATCCCAATTCCATTCTAGGTCAAAAACTTCTACTGCCCACAGATTTTCTCTAGGATTTAGGGAACCAAATTGTTGAGCCTTTGCATTTGCTTCTGAATCAAAGAGGTTGATCTGCTGTGGTCCTCATCTGGCTTTTATTTTTTGAATATCTAATGGATTAAAAGACCATTCCTCTAGATCCAAAATTCTTCTGCTTGGGAAATCTGCCTCTTGGTTCTAAGACCCCTTGAGGTGTACAACTGTTAAGGATAAAACAGTGTTTTCCACCTAACAAAATATTTTTGCTGCTATGTTTGAATGTTGAAAACCTTGTTCCTCCTTGGTGTTTTAGGTAAGCAACTGTCATAGTTTTGTCTGACAGTATCTTTACATGATGGTTTTTTAACCCCTTCCTGCCCAGCGCCGTACTAGTACGGGTCTTTAAAGATGGCGCCCACTCCTGAGCAGAGCGGGCACCATAGCCGCGGGTGGACTGCTGATTCATACAGCAGACACTAGTGGCTGATGACCGCAACCGGCAGTAATGCCGATCGCGGACATTTAACCCCTCGGATGCCATGGTCAATCCTGACGACGGTATCCGAGCGCTTAAAACACCGGAAGCGTGTGCTTCCGCTGTTGCTCCGCCTCCCCCGTGTGGCGATCAGAGGAGCCGGAGTGTGTATGCAGCAGCCCCTGCCTTTGTGAACGGCAGGAGGCTGCTGCATAGTATTTCCTAAGGAGCCCTTGCCTGCAATAGGGTTCCATAGAAAAGTACTAAAATCATCATAGACTCCAATGCAATCAGAAGATTGATTGTTATAGTTCCCTATGGGAACTATAAAAAAGTGTAAAATAATTAAATAAATAAAGTTTTTAAAAATAAAAAAATAAAAAAACATAAAAATTAAAATCACTCCCTTTCCTAAAAATAAAAGTACTAAAAAAATAAAAAACATACACATCATGGGTATCACCATGTGCGAAAACGCCCATATTATAGAAATATTTAAAAGAAAATTTCCCATACGGAAAACAGCGAAACAGAAAAAAGCATCAAAATGGCCAATGGTCGCTTTATTTTCTAAAAAAAATTAATAAAAAGTGATCAAAAAGTCATACACACCCCAGAATGGTATCAATGAAAAGTTCAGATCGCGACACAAAAAATGAGCCCTCACACAGCTCCATACACATACCAAAAAGTTATAGGGGTCAAAATATGGCAAATAAAAAAAATCCAACTTTATAATTATATTATCATTATCAAAACGCAAGAAAAACTATACATATTAGATATCGTCGGATTTGTACTGACCTGTAGAATGAAAGTAACTGGTCAGTTTTAATGCACATCGCTGTAAATAAAAAACCCATAAAACTGTGGTGGAATTGCATTTTTTTTGCAACTTCACCCGATTTGTAATTTTTTTTCCGCTTCCCACTACATCATATGCAATATTAAATGGTGGTGTTGGAAAGTACAACTTGTCCCGCAAAAAAAAATCTATGTGAACAGAAAAAAAAAAGTTATGGCTCTGAAGGCAGGGAGCGCAAAACGAAAATGCAAAAACAAAAAAACCTCTGGGGGGTGAATGGATTAATAGATGTTGTGCCTCCTTTAATTTATGCCAGACTGTTTTTAGTTCTCTGTAATCTTACAGACCATGAACCTCTGGGCTACAGACCATGAAAAAAATGATTTTTTACCTTTGCACCCTAACCTGACTTGCTTGCGTCTGTCTGGATTTCTGGCCTTTTGTGCCAGGGGATTCCTTGTTGAAAATTTTTACCGTTCCTCCACCAGTTCAGATCCTGTTTGACTGACCTTGGAATGAAGATTCTTTTGTCTATGGTGGACTGTTTTTTGTTCCAGTTTTTACTTTTTAAAATATTTTATTGAAAACAAACTACAAGTGACATTACAGAAGTACAACTTGACAAGGTTGGTATAGATAGCACTGTCAGTGTGTGTACATCATAATGCTGAGAGCAGAATTACATCTGTATATCACTTAGTGCTCAAATGAAAGACATCCTGTTTTAATTTTTCCTTGTTATATCTCTCAAGAAGAAGAAAAATAAGAAAACCATCAAATATGAAAAAGTAGAACATCTAGATAGATGGACATTTGTAGTAGTCGACCTCCTGGGGAAGGGCAAATAAGAAGCTACTATCGCAATTATTACTCCATCATATTTAATTGTTCAGTTAGGGAGAAATTCCTGAACTTCTTCTATGGGCCCCAGATGAATTAAAATAGATGCGAGATGTTGGATTCTTAGCGGCTAATTGTTCTATACAGTATATTTGATCACATTTGGTTAACTACACTGATATTGATGTGGGGATGTTTGTTTTCCAACTAGCTACTATCAATAGCCTAGCTGCTGCCAATATGTGCTGATATTTCACTTGAATGTTTTTCACTGGGCTTTGCACAGTGAAGAGAAGGTCCACAGTAGAGATGAGCGAATCATGCAAAATTTTATTTCCTAAGATTCGTGTATTCGTTGAATTTGCGTACAAAATATACGTAATTATACGGCTTTTAGCGAACATTTGCGCACTAATGATGGACGTTTAGGTAAAAAGGTACACAACCTCTTTGAACACGTACGCATAAGCGTACAAAGTGCGTACTAAAATGACAGGCTTTCCTGGAGAGGAATGGTGGAGCAGGAGGAATGCTCTGAGTCTGTCCCCTGGCTTCATATGGATACTGTATCAGCAGATGACAGCAGATCATCTGTCTGAGACTGAGATGAGCGTGCCATCTATTCCACTACCTCATCCACTTTCTCCCCTACTACAATTTTGTGCCTTGGTGGGTTAGCCTGGTGGAACAACGGCCAAGTATTGCGAATACTACTAGTAGATGTTCCGCCTACAGGTCCTTTGGCACTTCTGCCCTGTGCCACCTTCTCCTTATTTTCAGAGCTCAAGGTCTGGCTGGAAATGGACCCCTTTTGCTTATCAATTCCAGACATTTTTCAATTCACTATGTGGCCCTGCAGCTGGTCTTTGTCCCTGTATCTCCCTGTCTCTCCCTATCTCTCCCTGTCTCTCTCTCCCTGCCTGATTAAATACTAGCCCTGAACTGGCCTTCAATTGCCCTGCAGTATCCCTGATATGTGTAATATGGATTTCCAGAGCAATTACATGCCAATTTTCACAAAACAGGTCTCAGAGTCACAGAACTTCACACACAGTGCTTCTGCTCATCTCAGCAGTCGCAGCAGAAGTGATGCGTCACTGGCTTACCAAGCATGAGCCAATCAGAGCAAGCCCTGCCCACTAGGTCAGGTGACCGCTTTCTTCCCGGGCTTTTGCACACGATAAACTAACTAACAGTAAAATTTCGCTAATGAATTGAATTCGTACGCAACAGTAACTTATACGTAGCAATAGCATATAATCTATAGGACAAACTACGTAGCGAATGCGTACAAAGCTGAAGCGAATCACCTAATATTCGGATTAGCTTTGCAGCTAAAAATTTCCAACATTCGATACGAATCAACGAATCGGCGAATAGATTCGCTCATCTCTAGTCCACAGGATGATAGAAGTAGTTGCTGCTCCGGGATACAACGTGAATAGGGAGACCTCCTGGCCGATGAAAGTTGTGGTGGACTTGAAGGCGAGGTGTGGAAATTAGAACAGTGTTGTTGAAGAAATTGGTGGGATAACCGATTGTGCGGTTCTCATGCTTTATAAAGTCCTGTTTACCTTGACAATATACATAGATTCTATGACATAGCATATTCATTTATTAAATATATTTAATTCATTGACTTAATTTCACTCTGGGAACGGATTCATTCTCAACAATATGTAAAGTATTAGTAAACTTCTTTCCTTGCAGTTCACATCTCAGAAAAGTGGGGAAAAAACATACTGCATTGTAGTAGATATTTTTTTTACTTGTCAAGCTCAATAGCTTGTGAAGATACAACAGTCATTGTAAAAATGCATCCAAAACAGCTCTGTGCAGGCAGATGACACAAATGTTGTCCAAGCTTTCTCAGTACAAATTATACAGTAGTATTTATTGGGGTCACAAACTGTTTTACTCAATGCTTTTGAAAATGGCTGATGTTTAGAAAAGCCCACATGGGCCCAATTTTCTACAGAGTTTGTTGTATGGTGTACATAGTGAGAACATTTTTCACTTGTATGCTACCTTTACGACACTCTTGTTTAAATAATGTGCATGGTTTCCGGAAGGCTGGAAGAGCTGATTACTTCAGGCAGAGATAAAGGGAAGCAGAAAAAGAGTTACAGATAGCTTTGTAGCTAACACTTGTAAAAGTATGGAAATTGTCAGTCTGCTAAGAGTTAATTGCACTGAAAAACACTTTTATTTTGCAAAATTGACTAAGTACAATGCTTGTGAATGAAAGAGTACGTTTAGAGAAGAATAGTTTTGCTATGGATCTGTGCAATGCATATCTGCAGACAAAATCTTTATCAAATACCCAGCGCAAAGATCATGCCTGAATATCCATATGGGGTATTGATAAACCTCATTCACTGGCATTTTACCGATTTTTGCTGTGCACTCAGCACCAGAATCTAATACAATTCTGCCATGGAATTGCCTTATTGCAAACAGATTTTAATCCCTTCCCGACGTCCACTGTACATTGTTGCTTGCAACTGCCAGCAGTATCCATGATTACAGTAGAGACATTTTTACCTCTGAGATGCTGTAGTCAATTGAAACTATGACATCTGAGAAGAAAAGTTTAAATATTGGTTAAAGTTAAACACATTGGCCCAGTTTTAATAATGAGTCTGTGCCGTGACCCAGTGGGAGTGTGGCTGTGGTAGAACTGTCGTGATGATAGTACCCGCAGTGAAGGCTATCTTACTCCCTGCATTTCCTGGGCTTTGCACAGTGAAGAGGTAGTCCACAGGATGATAGAAGTAGTTGTTGTTGATCCTCTGGGGCACATCGTGGATAACGAGATCTCTTGGCCCATGGAAGTTGGGATGGGCTTGCAGGCAAGGTGCGGAAATGACAGACACGAGACCAGTGTTGTTGAAGAAACAAAGTTAAATGAAATTCTTTTCTTGAATGGCAGATATAAAAACACAACCACACAAAATGGAGGAGGCTCAAGTATGTGTTACTCCAAATAGTTCTAGTTGAACCGTGGGTTATTTCTGGAGTTCCCACTGAGAGGCACATTTATATACAACATTAATGAATGTCCCAATCCAGCCAAGGAGTCCTATTACTAGGGTCTTAGGGACTATCAAGTGATCCAATTCTCCTATGAGACCACTACTCCAGAGAAACTGCAAGAGTACCAAGATAACTGGAACGCTACCGTGTGATGCAGACAACAGAATGACCAGCAAGTCACAGCTTTACAGACCCTGCGGCAGGTCAGGAAATATAGATCAGACACTTATCACATAGATTACACCCAGACTAGACCAACTCAAAGTGTTCATTCACAGTGGACACATATCCACAAATGCTAGTTTACAGCTGTTAGCCAGAAGTTCAAGAGAAAGTCATCTGCACAATAGCACATCCGAGATGTCATTAACTGCCACTTATCCAGCCACTATCCCTCATCCTCTGGGGATAGAAACTGTACTTTGTCCAAACTATTGCTGGATGTAGTACAAGTTATATTTTTGCACTGAGTAAAGAAAGTCTTTTATTCTTGTCCGAGTCTTCAAATCACCTTTCTACTGCACCGATTCCCAGGGATCAACGGCCTGAGGGAGTACACCATGACTCAGCTTCTTATTGGGGCCTGTCCTCTACACCAGCTCCTCAGGGGCTCGCTACACTTAGACAAATGTGTCTATCCCTGCACATTTATCATCCAGTCTGAGCTACTGTTATAAATCTGGTACAGTTCTAGACAACCTTTCTAGGTACACTGAAAATAATTCTATATTATAATACACATCAAAACTTACACCATATTTGGTTTAAAAATCTTTTATTATATATAAATGCTATACATAACACAAATGTGAACAGTACATGCCACTGCATCTATCAGATTAAGTTTGGAAACAAATTTTAGCATTCATATCATTTGGACCCCTTGAATTACTGAACTGATCACTAAACTAACCTTGGTGATAAAAGTTCTGTTCAGTGGAATTAAAGAAGGTTTGTCATCAGATTTCAGAATACAAACTGCATAGATGTCTTAGACCTGATGAGGCTAGTGTACTTATCTTGAATCTCTATTTCACAATGGATTCGTAAACAATTTTTAAATATGTTCCCATCTGATATTAACCACCTGTGTTTCTGGAGTCCAGCTCTAGTAGTGGGAAAAGTAGCTAACTGGAGGGGGAGGGCTGCTTTAGATGCTGCTATGCAACTGGTCTTATCTGAAAGCTGACAGCCCAGGCTTTCATACAAGACCAGAATGACAACTAAAGTCCTGTTTTTACTTTCACTTTCAGCTACATTCACAGCATCCCGATTCTATCAGTGATATCTTCCCCTGTGCTGAACATATTGCTGTCATTTTGGTGTTGCCTGAAAGCTTGGAATGCCAACTTTTAAACAAAACCAGTTGCATGTCAGGAGATAGCAGCATCTTAAGCAGCCCTCCCCCTCCAGTTAGCTACTTTTCCCACTGCTGGAGCTGGACTCTGGTAAAACAGTTAGGTGGTTAAAACAAACATGTCCATCTAAAGATGGAGCTCATATGTCCAGGGTATTCATGAGTCAAATAGAATTTTTGCCTATATAACCTGACTGACAAACTGCAGCTTGTACTGAGCAGTGTATGATTCCATTAACAGCATAGGAGGAGGTGTACTGAAAGGAGATTGCAAATTTAGATAAAATAACCTCAGTCACATTTGGTCTAAAAGATTTACATATTAATGTATGCAGCTTTTATTGTGAAATCTGTAAAAGATCCTTTTTAAGCGCAGGGTAATGAGTGTTGCATCCACAGTATAAATGCTAAAATATAGCTATATTATGGGCATCTATAACCAGTCCTAATATTCAGTGCATCATTATGTATAACTTTGAGGGCAAGATGTATTAACAAACAATTACGAAGTAATCATTATGGTTGAATTTACTCTTTGATCTATATATTATAAATGCTTCTGAAAACTTAATATAATGTGTTATTGTTTAATTATTTATTCTCATTTTACACGAGTTTAAACATAGAAGATCCATTTGTTATGGTTTTATATACAGCATTAATATATTTTTCATTTGTAATTTATGTTAGTATTATAAAGGTTCTTTTAACACACTTTGCAGTAACACACTTTGGACATCCAAGGGTTCTGCTTGATTTCATCTGAAAAAGAAACAAAATAAAATACATTAGAAAAGTCTAATTATATTTTTTTAGAGAAATTCTACTAATTAGATTAAATCATGTGCTTAATCCATTTCAGGCAATATTCTTGAAATGACTTACAACTAATGAAATTGGGCTTTAGATGTCACCTGCAATACTCACTATGGGTCATTTAAAGGGCATCTGTCAGCAGATTTGTACCTATGACACTGGCTGACCTGTTACATGTGCACTTAGCAGCTGAAGGCATCTGTGTTGGTCCTATGTTCATATGTGCCCACATTGCTGAGAATAATGACATTTTAAGATATGCAAATGAGCCTCTAGGAGCAACGGGGTGTTGCCATTACACCTAGAGGCTCTGCCCTCTCTACAACTGCCGCGTCCTCTGCACTTTGATTGACAGGGCCAGGCAGTGTAAATGACATGATCACTACCTGGTCCTGCCAGTTAAAGTGTAGAGGGTGTGGCAGTTGCAGAGGGAGCTCCTAGAGGCTCATTTGCATATAATAAAACATCCTTTTTCTCATCAATGCGGGAGCATATGAACATGAGACCAACACAGATGCCTTCAGCTGCCAAACGCACATGTAACAGGTCAGTCAGTGTCATAGGTACAAATCTGCTGACAGATGCCCTTTAAGAATCTCCATAAATGCTTGCAGATCAGATGATTTTTTTTATTACTACCACACCTTATTATCTCAACTGTCTATGGAATCCATATGACCATATAAGATATATAGGATGAGGCAGCCCATTTAGGACTTCATGCATACCTCCATATTATCACTCCATTCAACCTCTAATTCATAAAAAACTATAATATGGCACCTTAAGGGGTGCCTTATTATACCTTCATATGCCTCAAGTTTCATTTGCAGATGTAGATGTAGGGAATGTTAACTCCACCACCTTACTCATTGAATGCACTGCACAGTGTTTTTCTTCTTTCAGAGTCCACATACAGAAAAAAATTGTGGCACGCTCGTTGTGCACATGACTTTCCCCATAGATGTAATGCTCAGTATCATTGTGAGAAACCATGTGACTTTGTATAGGCTCTGTGCATGCTGATCTACCCTTTGCAGGATGCCTGGGTACCACTTAGCACATTCCAGGTAATATACAGTTTTACTATACCAAATGTTTTAGTCACAATCTAAATGGATTGAATTAATCGTCCCAGAAATTCAGATTTACTTTATACTGAAGCAAATGTGAAGAAGAACTTTGTATAAATATTTCTTTCTACTGTATTTGGTACAAATTAAATGAAAATACACTATAGACTTTGACACTGTTCAACAAAACAATGGTTAAAGAAATAAGAGCTACCTAGTCAATAAAAAAAAAAAAAACTCCTGAAAAAACTGTTCTGTAAAAAAAAAATTAAATTCCCACTTAAGTCTGCTTATGTTCCTAGGCCTACAAATACAACAAGATGACATCCTCAATTTCTATAGGTTTACATACAAATGCTATATAAAAGTCCCCAAGTGTGTGTGAAAAAATATTGCATCATTAGTCCTGGAATTCCAAGGTCAATGGCTGTGGATTGTTTGCCTCAGTGCTCTAGCATAATATTTGGTGCCTTATACTCTAGGTATTGTATATTCAAAAAAATCAACTAAATCAACATTTACCATAGATCTGACATAAAAAACCTTTGATACAGCTACAGCTCAAAGACAGGAGCGGTGCTGTCTTTAAAAAAGAATATCATTTTTTTTGTAATGCTCATACCAGATATGGAGAAGATGGTGATTTAGATTCACACTACTGTACATCCCTATGTCTGTGTCCATTTTTGAGTGAATACAGAGACATGAGAATTATAGGTTTGAAAAGGATCCTGATGTAAGTATGTAAATAAAAAAATGTTAATGAGAAAATAATAAGTAAATAAATATATTTCTAAACAAAGGGAACAATATGCAATCAATTATTATAAATGTTTGAGTCGTTTTCTAAATTGTATCAATACCCTTATTATAACCTATGACTGGGATAAGAGCTTGATGGAGTAAAGTTGGTCATACACATTAAATGAATGTTGACCAAACCTGTCAAATTCAGTAAGACCAGCTGACCAGCTAATGTGTATGGGAGCCTCCCAACTCTCACCATACACATTTGTGCTCAGCTGACATAAGCATACATGTGTATGGGGAGGCAGGGAGAGATACAGTAGCTGTTGGCATGACCGAACCTTTGGTCAACAGTTATTTAACAGTTATGTAAAATGCTTGGCTAGCTTTGGTGGCTACCTAGGCCACCATGCTATGGATGGAATACAAAGAGTGCCGATTGCCTGTACTCTCAATAAAAGTGGATGACACTGTCCACAGAACAGATGGGAAACAGTGAATCACTGTGGTGGAAAGCCGAAATACTACATGGGACAACCCCTTTAAGAAGGGGGGGACTTTCTGCCAGACCCCCCACATGGTCGAACCTGCTCTTCGCTGCTGTGTTCCAATTCCTTCAGTCCCCCACCACTGCTACCTCACTCCAGTCTCCTCATGTCATCATCCTGTTTGACAAAGGCCATGTGGCTGCTGCAGTGACATGTCCCCCATATGTCACGTGATTCTGTGACATGACACAAGAATGACACATTAGGGGCTGAAACCCAGCAGTGAGAAGCAAGTAAACTTGCTTCTCTCTACAAGTTCGGCTATGTGGGGGTCTGGCAAAAAGGTGCACCAAAGATGAACAACTCCTTTAAGGAATAGAGGGTGGAACAAGGTAACAAAGAGGATGGTGTCCCGCCAAGAGAATTGTTTCATCTTTATTATAATTATTACATTACTTCACAGTCCTTTTTATATTTTTTGAATTATTCATGTTCTACATTGTGTAGAATCCTTTACTAGATTTTTGATAAGGGTCCTGTATGGCCATACATGTATAACATCAAGTCATGGACAGAGGCACCTATTTTTTGCATGCAATTGACGTTTGTTTTTATAGCCATCGTCATTTTGTTACTTCACATTTAAGTGCACTATTACGTGATCAAACCTGTTTTACCTACTCTCCGATTGGAAGTGTCTTAATTTCTTATCACAGAATTTCATCCACACGGGAGCGGATAAATAATTCATGTTACTAGCTCTTTGTTGTGTGTCCCTGAACTATGCACAGAGCTCGGAGGCTGACAGCTGTGTCAGGACAAGCACCAAAGATCTAACATGACAAGTGACTAACAAGTTTCTTTCACTCTATAGTGATTGCAAACAATGGCACAAAGTACAAAAAACAAAATCCAACCAATAAAAGCTACACATTCTCAAAGTGTGTGTGTCTGCAGTAAGCTTATTTCCAACCCATAACCTCTGGTCATTTTCTGTACTGCCCACCTCTTTTATTCTTCTCACTAGTCTGGCCATTTACGCCTGTCCACGGATCAATATGAACAATTCTTGGAGAAATACGATGTCTCTATGGCAACCAAGCCACAAATTCTCAGTGGAAGGCAATGAGACCAGTTCTGAATTCTCCAGGGGTTTTCAGAGTTATAAGGAACAGTGTTTTAAAATTCAGGGATGGACACACAGGGAAGACTGAGCAATTCATTGTTTACTGCCAATATAATGATACCATATTTGAAGAATCCTATTCTCAACCAGGATCTCTGTCATCAATTTTATTCAAAGCACAAGCCTGCCTCATATATCTCTTGCAAGGGAGAATGTGGTGTGTTGGACAGAATATAGTTTAAAAAAAATAATATATCTATATATATATATATATATATATATATATATATATATATATCTTTGGACTAAAGATTTTGGAGAGTATTTACCCTTACATTTATTAAAGAATTGCATATGGGAAATTGAGTGCAAATTGAATGCTTATTGACTGAACTATTAATAGTTAATAATAATTATGTGCATGTAGGTGGTTGCCATTTAAAGTGTAGCATTTATAAAAATAAAATAAGTTTTGACTATTCTCTATATCATTAGGAATTACTGAAATGTATATAGATTACAAGTTTCAGTAAATGTAAGGAAACCAAAGTCATGCCATCTACAATTCATTATATGATATTATACATGTTCAGTGCATGTTTTCTAAAAATCGGTGAAACAGAACAGAATTTACAGGGGCAAGAAAGAACTGTATACAAAATCAAAACAGTGCGCTGGGAACCAAGTGCTACTATTTTCTATATAATACTTTTTATTTCTTATGGAAAATTCCTGCAACAAATTGACATCTATTACAAATGACAACGTGGGAAAAAAGAAAGCATATGTTTTGTTACACCACCCCCAAAATCTGAACAAAAATATCTAATTTACTTTATTACCAGATGAATAATAAAATATTTTTACTCGAATAACAACATTGGTAAACTCCTAGTAGGTTGCTTACTACCTACGCTCTCAATGTATTTATAACTCCAAGTTTTCAATTGTGGACAGTTCAAATAACTCATATTGGATAGGTATTTAGAGCATTTTGAGGTTTCTCTAATTTCAAATCTGTGTAAAAGAACAGTATTGAAGATACTTTAAATTAGTGAGAAAATCTTTGGAGCAATGTATGAAATTTCTTTGACAGAAAACTGGCCTAGGAAATCTGCAAATTTTGGAGCAAGTCCCAATTTTCTATCAAAATTTAGAACATTGCCCCCTTTTCCAACTCCCTCAGCACTAAAATGTGGGCAGGGCATAGGCAGGATGTGGCCAACTTCTGCAGCCCAACACACTTACCAATATGTGCTCCAGAAAACTGGTACACATTACCTCCTTGTTGGCATAGAGTTTGCTTTCTAGCACACAGGCCTCCAGAGGATACACCAAATGTATTAAGTAGCATTTGCTCTTAATCATTTTGTCACATTTTATGCCAACAAGCACTTCTATTGAGACTGGTGTCAGAAACATCAGTCCACATTCTCACTGTATATAACATAGGGAGACAATAGCAGCATGCATTTCAAAATCTCCCTCCAACCAACATATTAAATGGGGCCAAGTGACTTGTTGTCACTTCTAATGGATACTTTCAAGATCTATCAAAACGTGCCCCAAAACGTAGATAAACTGGGGAGATTTATCAATTTGATGTAAAGTAAAACTGGCTTAGTTGCCCATAGCAACCAATCAGAGCCCACCTTTTATATTTCACAGCTCCTTCGGAAAATGAAAGGAGTAATCTGTTTGGTTGCTATGAGAAACTAAGCCAGTTCTACTTTACACCAGTTTGATAAATCTCCCCCACTCTGTTTTACCTTTGAATATCTAAATAACATTGCTACATCTCCAAACTTTTAACCCCAGCCCATGTTTGTAAATAGCCGCACAAAACCTTAATAGTTGTGGACCACCCATAGACTTTATGGGGAACATTTATTAAGACCGGCATTTTAGATGCTGGTCTTCAAGGCCCATGGCTGGTGGTGGATCCGCCGAAGCTATGAAGACTTCAGTGCATCCAGCGCCAGTTCTAAATGTAAGACAGCTTCAGAGCTGTCTGATGTCTAGACCATTTTCTATGCCTAAAACAGGCGTATAAAATGATGAATGAGATGGACCTGCTGGCCTGTTCCCTTCCCCGCCCACGCCACATCCACAATTTTAGTCCTGTTGTGAGAGGGTAGAAGTTGCTGATAGCAACTGAAATATGCCTAATTTAGGCATATTTCAGATTAGTAAATGACTCCCTATATGTCCAAGTGGTCCATCCTCGATCTGCAAGAATGTTTTTGCAGCTGCAGGGAGCCTATTGTCAATGGCAGAGGGCTCTACATATAGAAGGACAAGACCTATTTTTAAGCACACCTGCCTTCTCAATTGCTCTATATCTATGGTCCCTGAGCATTGTCTATTGAGATCATGCAGCAGAAATGCAGCTTCCTGCTTCACTTCCAGTGAACATGTGATCACTGGGTCCCAGGTAATTACAGGAGCTGCTGGGTCTTAGCAGACCTGGATCAGCTCTGCAGTTCATGCCAGGAGACTTAATTTCCCCTCTAACTGGGACTTATAAGTCAGCACCAAGTGAAATCAGCATTAAAAAAAATACACAATGACCTTATGAGGGACACAACGGGTAAAATAAGACAATACAAATGTATTATTATTAGAGATGAGCGAGCACTAAAATGCTCGGGTGCTCGTTATTCGAGTCGAACTTTTCCCGATGCTCGAGTGCTCGTTTCGAATAACGAACCCCATTGAAGTCAATGGGAGACTCGAGCATTTTTGCGGGGGACCAAGGCTCTGCCTAGGGAAGGCTGGGTGAAAATCTGGAAACCTCAGAAAATGATGGAAACACCACGGAAATGGACAGGAAACAGCAGGGGCAGCATGCATGGATGCCTCTGAGGCTGCTTAATCCCACCATTACCCCAAATTCTCAGGCAACAGCCTGGTGGTTACCCTCATGGCAATTGTGCTCACCCAGACCAAGAAAGGCGAGGCAAATACCCATCACATGTTAGGGAAGCACCCAACTAGGTGCAACGAAGGTCCATCACCGCCTGCAGGTGACACCACTGCTCATGCTATCAGTTGCTGTGCCTGCTGGTGGTATAGTGGTGAGCATAGCTGCTTCCCAAGCAGTAGATCAATTCCTGTCTATTGCAGGAGGCAATTCAGAATCAGTACAATATCTAATACGTCCCCCTACCCGGGAAAATTGTTTGGAGAGAGGGCATGTGGGGGGGGAGGAGGTTTCGCTGGAAGAGCCAGAGGAGTGCCCCCTGGGCTAGCGTGTGTGGTGGTGACAACAGCCAGATGGATTTGGGAAAACTGTTGCTTTAACCCGTATGGTATCAATTCTTCTCAGTTTAATACAGTATACGTCCCCTATCTTGGGACCCTATATTTAATGGATTTTTCGAACACGGAAAACGGAAAAAGAGCTTGCTCTCTCCAGGGGAGTGTCTTTCCCACTGCAGCTAAGGGGACGTGTCCATGCTCTGCATATCACAGGTCAGGAGGCAGATAAAAGAAGAAAAACAAACATGAGTACAACTCCGGATACGTCCCCTATCCGGCTAAATTGTTTGTAGAGTGGGCCTGTAGGTGGGGGGGGCAGGCTGGGGCAAGGAGGTTTCGCTGGAAGAGCCAGAGGAGTGCCCCCTGGGCTAGCGTGTGTGGTGGTGACAACAGCCAGATGGATTTGGGAAAACTGTTGCTTTAATCCGTATGGTATCAATTCTTCTCAGTTTAATACCGTATACGTCCCCTTTCCGGGTAAATTGTTTGTAGAGTGGGCCTGTAGGTGGGTGGCAGGCTGGGGCAAGGAGGTTTCGCTGGAAGAGCCAGAGGAGTGCCCCCTGGGCTAGCGTGTGTGGGGGTGACAACAGCCGGGTGTAGCCAGAATGACGACGCAGGACCCCAACTTAAAAATTTAGCATCAACCGGTACAATTGTCAATTATGAGCTACATCAAGTGACTTTTAAATGGATATTGCATGTGGTCACGTACTCCCTGGAACCCCATAGTCACTCCTTCCCTGATGTGCTAGCCTAGAACATTCTCTGCCCCAATTCGCAAGACCTTTTGCTGTTTCCGTGTGCTGACAGTGGGGATTTACCAGTGTTGTCTGAGGAGGTGGTGGACAATGGCGAGACACAGGTGTCGGGGAGTGAAGTAGTTGTATGGGAAGCAAGTTACAGTGGGGACTCCTTGGGGGGGAATTTCTCAGGATGGGACAGATTCAACTTGGGTGGATCAGGCACAGGAACAGATGAATTTTTTGGGGGGTTTATTTAACTTTTATTTAGCAAAAATAACCACAGAGATATTTATTCGTTATCTTCTCTGCGCAGTCTGGCTTAGGGGTTCGTCACTTTGATGGCGAGCTGTGCCGCTCTCTCCACAATGGTCTGTAGGTTCTTAGATGGAGACTTTGTCTGCGATTTCAGTACAGAAGGACTTGTTGCTCATC
>ONZH01010043.1:0-83961 GCA_900303285.1 Rhinella marina | reverse complement strand
CCAGGTACTCCCGCAACATCCGCCGATACTTGTCCCTCCTGCTGATAGCGGGCCCCGCAGTGATGGAAGTTGCACGAGGGGGTGCTATGAACGTGTCCCACACCTTGGAGAGTGTTCCCCTGGTGGCTGTGGGCCTGATAGATGTTGTGGGACTCTGGGAGACCCTCTCCTCTCTGCCGCCAGCGATGGTGGGTGGGAAAATCTCCATCATGTTCTGCACGAGTTCCCTCTGGTATTCCAGCAATCGATTCGTCCTCTCCTCTACCGGAATAAAGAAGAGACGTTATCTTTATACCGGGGGTCCAGGATTGCGAAGACCCAGTACAGTTTGTTCTCCACTATCCGGACAACACGTGTGTCCGGGAAAAGCAGCCCAGCATGAAGTCAGCCATGTGTGCCAGACTCTGAATAGGCATGACCTCACTGCCCCCACCAGAAGGATCACTTGCCATTTCCTCCTCTTCCTCTTCCGCCTCCTCTCCGCCCCATCCGCGCTGAACCAATGGGACGCACACAGCCTGACTGCTACCCTCGCCGCCAGCATCCTCCTCCTCTTCCACAGCCACCTCCACGTCGTCCTCCTCCTCATCCTCCTCCTCCTGCAACTGCCACCGTGAAGCAGACAAAAGTGTGGTCTGACTGTGTAGCTCCGTTGCGTCTCCTCCTACCCCCGTCTCCTCTGCGTGCAATGTGTTCTCCCTTATTGCGATGAGCGATTCTTTAAGGACGCATAGGAGCGGGATGGTTACACTCACTATAGCGTCCTCGCTGCTGACCTTCTTGGTGGACTCCTCAAAGATACGCAGTACATCGCATATGTCTGCCATCCATGGCCACTCGTGGTTGGCAAACTGAGGGAGCTGAGTTGGAGGCACGCGTGGATTCATAATCTGGTACTCCATCAATGCTCTCTGCTGCTCACACACCCTGGCCAACATGGAATAGGTGGAATTCCAGCGAGTCGGCAGGTCACACAACAGCCGATGTTCAGGCAAATGGAGGCGTTGCTGGAGTTTTTTTAAGCTAGCAGCAGCTACAGTTGACTTCCGAAAGTGAGCGGCACAAGCGCCGCACTTTCACCAGTAGCTCTGCCAGGTTGGGGTAAGTCTTTAGAATTTTTGGACTACCAGATTAAAAACGTGGGCCAGGCATGGTACGTGATTGAGTTCGGCAAGCTCCAGAGCCGCCACCAGGTTACGGCCGTTATCGCACACGACCATGCTGGTCCTAGCAGCAGCGGCGACAGCCACATCTCCGTCTGCTGCAATATGGCGTCCCTCACCTCTGGGGCGCTGTGCTTCCTGTCGCCCAAGCTGATGAGCTTAAGCACCGCCTGCTGACGTCTCCCCGCGCCAGTGCTGCAAACGCTTCCAGCTAGCGGCTGAGGGGCGATGTTAAGGCAGAGGAGGAGGAGGAGGAGGAGGAGGGTTTAATCAGAACCCATGCTGGCAATCTTGGGGCGGGGGTGGTAGGTAGGCCGTCTCTCTTTGCGACCCCGTCCCCGCTTCCACTACATTCACCCAGTGTGCCGTCAAAGAGATGTAGCGTCCCTGGCCGCAAGCGCTTGTCCACGAGTCGGTTGGTCAAGTGGACCTTTGCGCTGACTGCGTACCTCAGGGCCCGCCTGATGTTACGCGACACGTGCTGGTGCAGGGCGGGGACGGCACTCCGGGAAAAGTAGTGGCGGCTAGGGACGGAATAGCGAGGTGCGGCAGCCGCCATCAGATCGCGGAAGGCCTGCGTCTCCACAAGCCTAAACGGCAACATCTCCAGGGCCAGCAGTTTGGAGATGTGGCAGTTTAAGGCTTGGCTTGGGGGTGACTCGAGGCGTACTTCCGCCTGCGGTCGAACGCCTGCGAGATGGACAGTTGATGGGACGAGGAGTGTGAAGGTGCAGGCGAAGAGGCGGGGGAAGGGAAGGCTGAAGGAGAAGGCCCCAAAGTAGCCGAGGCAGAGGCAGATGTGGAGGTGTCCTGGCTGGAGGTCTGGACCGCAGTGGCAGCACACAACAAAGGGGAAGAGGCAGTGGCAGCAGGACCGGGCGCAGGTTGTATTGCGTTTGCTCTCTCCCACTCAGCCCAGTGCTTGACTTCCAAGTGACGCCGCATGCCTGAGGTGGTCAGATTGCTCTTCTCAGAGCCCCTACTCAGTTTTGAGTGGCAGAGTGTGCAAACCGCGCTCAGTTTGTCATCCGCACAAACATTAAAAATCTCCACACCACAGAAGTACGAGGCCTCGATGGGGGAGCTTCGCGCGACTGCCCACTGCGGGAACAGCTTCGGCCGTGCTGGCTGTGGCCTCACTACTCTGTCTGGACTGTCCTCTGCCTCTGGACATCCTCTGCCTGTGGACATCCCTCTGCCTGTGGACATCCCTCTGCCTGTGGACATCCCTCTGCCTCTTGCTGCCTTTTTCGGTGCTGCGCAGACCACCACCTCTCCACTGCTTTCCCCGCTGGACATCACCCCTGGCCAAGTGGGTCGGTCATTTCGTCATCCACCACCTCCTCTTCCTCACTCTGCTCCTCCTCCTGCCCACTGGACATTCCAACAGCCTCCCTTGATGGCAACTGCGTCTCATCATCATCATCGCTCATGATAACAGATGCTGGTTCAGGGTCCACATCAGCAGGAGATGGCGAAAACTCAAGTGTTTGGGCATCACTACAAACAAATTCCTCTGCTAGCTCCTGGGATTCTTCCGGCACATCTGAAAAAGGACCCGAAAAGAGCTCCTGGGAGGGGTCAAGGGTGGGATGACTCTGTTGGCCAGGTGTGGAGGAAGGAGGGTCAGAGTGAGACTGTGTGGATGACTGGCTGGTGGACAACTGTGTGGAAGCGCTATCGGCTATCCATTGCACCACCTGTTCAACCTGCTCAGGCCTCAACAGCGGTGTAACTCGCCCCCTGCTTAACTGTCCCATAAAGGCAGGGATTCTGGATGAGTGGGATCCTGGCTGACCCTCACCAGCACGCATTGTATCCCCACTGGCTTCAACAAGGCCACCAACAGCATTTCCGCGCCCCCGTCCTCGTCCTCGTCCACGTCCGATTCCGCTAGCCCCCCTCCGCATTTTATTTTTTTTTGGTTGCAAATACAATATTTGGGTATATAATTAGGTATGTGAAATAATTTAGCAAGAGAACGCACAAAACAGTGGCCAATTAAAAGGCCTAGATATTGTATATTTCAAGGTACACAGCCGTGTAGTAACTGAACAGACGGTGGGTATTTACACCAGGTATGTGAAATAATTTAGCAAGAGAACGCACAGTACAGTGGCCAATTAAAAGGCCTAGATATTGTATATTTCAAGGTACACTGCCGTGTACTAACTGTACAGACGGTGGGTATTTACACCAGGTATGTGAAATAATTTAGCAAGAGAACGCACAGTACAGTGGCCAATTAAAAGGCCTAGATATTGTATATTTCAAGGTACACAGCCGTGTAGTAACTGAACAGACGGTGGGTATTTACACCAGGTATGTGAAATAATTTAGCAAGAGAACGCACAGTACAGTGGCCAATTAAAAGGCCTAGATATTGTATATTTCAAGGTACACTGCTGTGTACTAACTGTACAGACGGTGGGTATTTACACCAGGTATGTGAAATAATTTAGCAAGAGAACGCACAGTACAGTGGCCCAATTAAAAGGCCTAGATATTGTATATTTCAAGGTACACAGCCGTGTAGTAACTGAACAGACGGTGGGTATTTACACCAGGTATGTGAAATAATTTAGCAAGAGAACGCCACAGTACAGTGGCCAATTAATGGCCTAGATATTGTATATTTCAAGGTACACAGCCGTGTAGTAACTGAACAGACGGTGGGTATTTACACCAGGTATGTGAAATAATTTAGCAAGAGAACGCACAGTACAGTGGCCAATTAAAAGGCCTAGATATTGTATATTTCAAGGTACACAGCCGTGTAGTAACTGAACAGACGGTGGGTATTTACACCAGGTATGTGAAATAATTTAGCAAGAGAACGCACAGTACAGTGGCCAATTAAATGGCCTAGATATTGTATATTTCAAGGTACACTGCCGTGTACTAACTGTACAGACGGTGGGTATTTACACCAGGTATGTGAAATAATTTAGCAACAGAACGCACAGTACAGTGGCCAATTAAAAGGCCTAGATATTGTATATTTCAAGGTACACAGCCGTGTAGTAACTGAACAGACGGTGGGTATTTACACCAGGTATGTGATATAATTTAGCAAGAGAACGCACAGTACAGTGGCCAATTAAATGGCCTAGATATTGTATATTTCAAGGTACACAGCCGTGTACTAACTGAACAGACGGTGGGTATTTACACCAGGTATGTGAAATAATTTAGCAAGAGAACGCACAGTACAGTGGCCAATTAAAAGGCCTAGATATTGTATATTTCAAGGTACACTACCGTGTACTAACTGTACAGACGGTGGGTATTTACACAAGGTATGTGAAATAATTTAGCAAGAGAACGCACAGTACAGTGGCCAATTAAAAGGCCTAGATATTGTATATTTCAAGGTACACAGCCGTGTAGTAACTGAACAGACGGTGGGTATTTACACCAGGTATGTGAAATAATTTAGCAAGAGAACGCAACAGTACAGTGGCCAATTAAATGGCCTAGATATTGTATATTTCAAGGTACACAGCCGTGTACTAACTGAACAGACGGTGGGTATTTACACCAGGTATGTGAAATAATTTAGCAGAGAACGCACAGTACAGTGGCCAATTAAAAGGCCTAGATATGTATATTTCAAGGTACACAGCCATGTAGTAACTGAACAGATGGTGGTATTTACACCAGGTATGTGAAATAATTTAGCAACAGAACGCACAGTACAGTGGCCAATTAAATGGCCTAGATATTGTATATTTCAAGGTACACAGCCGTGTTACTAACTGAACAGACGGTGGGTATTTACACCAGGTATGTGAAATAATTTAGCAAGAGAACGCACAGTACAGTGGCCAATTAAATGGCCTAGATATTGTATATTTCAAGGTACACAGCCGTGTACTAACTGAACAGACGGTGGGTATTTACACCAGGTATGTGAAATAATTTAGCAAGAGAACGCACAGTACAGTGGCCAATTAAAAGGCCTAGATATTGTATATTTCAAGGTACACAGCAGTGTACTAACTGTACAGACGGTGGGTATTTACACCTGGAATACAAAAAGGGTATTCCAGGCACACAGAACCCAGAACACTAGAGCCAAATAAACTGTATTTAAAAAAATTAAATAAAATTCACAGCCGTATACTGCCAGATCAGATGGTGCATATACACACTAGTTATATAACAGGGTTTTTCAGCCAAAAAGAACGCTGAACAGTAGTGCCAAATATAGTTTGGTATGTAGCAGAGCACCTAATACACCACTAATGCCTCTCTCTGTCCCTACTCTAGCAGCTATCCCTGAATACGGCAGCCGTTCTCTGTAAAGTGTATCTTGTAGTAAAGCTATCACTGTAGTGCACTATAGTAGCCCTGATAAGGGCTTTTAATCACGCTCCTGCCTGTCCAACTGCTAAAACCTGTCTGTCCCTTCTCCAGCCTCTGTCCCTGACTAAGTTCACGCAGCATATGCGTACGAGCAGGAAGAGCTGAGTTTTTAATATTCGAGGTCACATGGTTTTTCCAGCCAATCCATGTAGACGCTGTTTTCGCGCTGCCAGCGTGCTCAGCGTGCCTGTCATACCCCCCCTGCATGTTGATTGGTGGAAAAAGAGCGCCAGGGAAGGTGGGAGGGGAAACGAATTCTAAGTGCGCCATCGCCGTTATACTCGATTGAAATCGAGTATGCCGAATAGCGTAGTATTCGATCGAATACCGGCTCGATCGAACACTACTCGCTCATCTCTAAAGAAGACATGTCTGACCACATCTCACACACACACACACAATGACAATTAGGGGTGGGGTCTATTTGCTTTCCCCTTTGCCTATGCCATCTGTGGTTGTCATAGGCAACGTGATTTTAAGGGGTGCAGAATTTTATCTTCTTTTTTGTCTAGTTTGGCTTGGGGTCCATGGCAATGTAGAGGAAAGAAGGTTTCCTTGTATGGTCTCACTTTACAGAGAGGTTACATTGTCTTTGGAGTGTATTGTTGAGAGGCTGTGATAGTGGCGTAATAGTGCGACTTGGGCGCGTTATATGCACCCAGACATGCTTCCCCTGCTGTCCCAGTTGCATTCCAGCAGTGTTGGCATCCTTTTCTGAGGTTTCAGGGTGGACTTGGTGACCTCCAAGTGGTCGAATTGAGATTTCCAAGTGGCGAGCATTTTTTTCCCATAGACTATAATGGGATTCGATAGTCGGTCGAATAGTCGAATTTCGCGGTCTATTCGAATCGAATTTCGAACTTTCGAATATTTCACTACTCGCTCATCTCTAGACATCTCTTTTTAAAATTTACTCCTGGTTTTGGCTATCAAAAACTGCATGCAGAAACCTTACTGTGTGGCCATACCCTTACTTTTACACGGCGTGTACAGTGTTTCACTGTACGTCAGCGGCCTCAGGAAGCGCACGGCATCATAGCAACCAATGACGCCGTGCACTCCCGTCCTCTGGGGTAGCACAGGCCAGGCTTTGCGGCCCGTATACGGCCGTGAAACACGGTCGTCTGAATGGGGCCTAAATCTCATGACCATAAAATGATGGTCTATTTACCTACAAATGTTAATTTAGCAGCTTTTATGATACAGAGCATAATAAATATGTGTGCCACATTTGTATAGTCTACATTATATATGTTCTATACAGAAATATATGATAAATGTATACACAGAAAGCGTAATGTGACACTTCTATTCAGGTTCTAGTAATGCTGTTTGTGAATGGTTGAACACACAATGCTGGGACTGATATATGCAGACATAAGAGATGCATAACCCATAAAGAGAGTAGACAACATGGGACACATAAATTCTGAACATGAGGACATTTTTAGAACATGCTAGAGTATCTGAAATTGAGAAAATAAAATATAGTCTTCATTTCGTTATCACTGAATATAGAACATAACTGTTTTTTTGCAAATTATTGGCTCTTAGACTTGAACACTCATTGTTGTCACTTTATATTTTTATTTTTGTATAGAATGTAGTATTTGAAAAATTGTATGTACTTTTATTTTTCTTTTTTTTTTTGTCTCTGTCTTACTCTAACCTGCAGAAAAAGGCTTGGACTTACACCTATAGCAGATCTTACTGCGATCAGACACTGACATAATAATGTTCCTTGTGATCCTTATGAAAACACTGCTGATTACTTTTCATTGGTCTTTTATTAACCATCCATAGGTCATCCCTGTGCACCTTTTTGTACCACACTTTTTCCTTCCACTTAACTTTCCATTAATGTGCTTGGATACAGGACTCTCTGACCAGCCAGCTTCTTTAAGCCTCCTTTTTTGGCTTACCCTCCTTTTGGAGGGTGTTAATGACTGTCTTCTGGACAACTATCAAGTCAGCCTTCCTCATGATTGTGTAGCCTACTGAACCAGGCTGTGGGATCATTTAAAGGCTTAGTAAACCTTTGTAAACCTTTGACATGACAACATGAGTCTACAATATTTAACTTTTAAATTTTTTGAAATACTAACTGGTTTTTATTAGCTGTAAGCCATAGTCATGGCTAAAACACTACAAGGAATAAATGCTTGAACTAGGTCACTCTGAATGTAATGAATCTACAAATATATGAGTTCCACTTTTTGAAATGAATTATTGAAATAAATTAAGTTTTCTAATTTATTGTAATGCGTCTGTACCTAATGATAATATGGGGACATTTTACCTTCTGGAAAAGAGTTATTTTAAAAAAAAATAAAAAGAAAGAAAAGTAAACATAGTTTATAAGCCTGAAAAAATACTTAAAGAGGTTGTCTAAGTTATTTTTATTGATGACCTATCCTCACGACACTTAGAACCCCCACCGATCAGCTGGTTAGGGTTAGTCTTGATGATGATCCAAATCTGTCAATCAGATTATATCCCTGGATTAATGACCCTTCTTCAGTAATCTGGCATCTATAATTTAAGTTCTCCTGAACTCTTGTAGTGTGTTCACGATTATCACCTCTTTTGGCAGAGAGATCCATAGTTTCACTGTTCTTATAGTAAAGAATCCTCTTCTATGTTGATGTAGATGTCCTTTCATTACTGTCACAGTCCTGAGAAATCTCTATATTTGATATATTTATACATGCATAGTTATAGCTAGTGTTGAGCGAATCGGAGTATCCAAACTGGAATTCTGTTAGAAGTTTTAGAAAAATTAGAATTGTCGCAAAGCCAACTTTTCTCAAGCTTTGTGGCAATTAATCATTTTTTTGTAAAATAGTGGCTTGAGTTGTCTTAGAACAGAAAAAAAACCTTATTCACTTGATGACATCACCACGTGTGGGAGCGCACACTGACATCATCATGCAAAAGGGCTAGGCAGTGAAAATGTCATCACACCTGGCCCTGTCCATCAAAAAGATTGGAGCCTCTAAATACAATGTTAATGCCCCTGTTGCTCCTAGAGGCTCATTTGCATATATCAAAACATCATTTTTCTCAGCAATGCAGGCATATATGAACATAGGGCTATGTAAAAGGGAATATTAATTATTGGTATTTTGGGATGTACCAATAATTAATATTCATAAATAGGCGTAACCCGCTTTCGCTAGTTCCGCCTATTTATACCTATGTAATCCCTACTGCCTTTCACACGACCTAAAGGGGACTCAAAATACACGTTACAAAAATACTGTACAAACACTGTATTATAAATAATAACAATATTTATTATTTATTAACAATACAGTATAATAAAACCCTAGCTACACTACACAATCCCGTTAACTCCAACCACGTTACTACCTAAACAATACACACACACACTTATAGCAGCCCTCCCCAACCTATCTAAGTTACTGTCCCTGGGAAGCAAAAGGGTTAAATTACATTAAGAGTAAATAGGGAAAAACCGTATGGTATATGGGCAAGGGGTTGTGCAGCAGGGGTAGTGGATTGCAGAGGTTGTGGCAGGATTGCGGGGGTTGTGGAGCAGGGGTTATGGCAGGGTACAGGGCAGGGGTAAATCAGCAGTAGGGCAGGGGTTAAATCAGGGGCAGTCAACAGGGCAGTAGGGCAAGGGTTAAATCAGGGGCAGTCAACAGGGCAGTAGGGCAGGGGTTAAATCAGGGGCAGTCAACAGGGCAGTAGGGCAAGGGTTAATCAGTAGTTGACAGGGCTGGCACAGAGGTTCTGGGGTACCATAAATACAGGGCAAGGCACCAGGGGTTAATGGCAGGGCAGGAGAAAGAAGGGGTTAATCATTGGTGGTTCAGGGGGTCAGGGTTACTCAGCCTTCCAGGGGTTTCTCCAAGGGGGTTGTTGCTCGTTTCTAGGGGAGGTTGCTCATTGTAGGGGATGGTCCTCGCTTGTTGCTCGTTGTCCCAGGAATGACTCTCGCTTGCTTCAGGAGGGGGCTGCACGGCTCAACTGAAGAGCGCAGCGCGATCGGGTTATTTAAACCCAGTCGCACTCGCTCCCGTGCTCCCGCGCTGCCAGAGAGCGAGCGCACCGGCAGCATGTGCACGAGTGCCGGCGCGGTGCTATGACGTCACCGCGCCGGCCCGCACTGTTTCCCGGGCGGAGGATCTCTTTGATCCTCTGCCTGGGGAGCGCTTTGTATCTCCGGCGCTTGTAATTACGTAGGTACGCACCATGCAGAGACAGGGAAACCTATTGTTTCCCTGTCCTGTTAATTGCCCCCAGCAGCGCTGAGGGTAATTAACAGAAGGGACAAAAGATCATATCGATCTTCTGTCCCTTTGAAGTACCTGGGACTGGACTAATTAGTCCAGTCCCATGTCTCCAGCTATCCCCAGCAGATGGCCTTTGTCCATCTGCTGGGGGCTATGGGGGGGGGCACCCTGGTTGTTACATGTATATAGATACATGTACATAACTGGGGATCATGTACATGAATCTATATACTTCTGGAGGATATTAGGGGTATATATGGATCATAAACAGGGGGCAATATAGAACCAGGGGACATTATATAAAGGGGCATTATTATATAAAAAGGGGGCATACATATATATGGGGCATAAACAGGGGGACATTATATAAAGGGGCAATTATATAAATATATATAGACATAGGTGCATGTTAATGGGGGTACATGCACACATATATATATATATATATATATATATATATATATATACATACATACAGTTAGAGCACCCACACTTCCTTCTACAGGCTAACACAGATGTCTTCAGCTGCCAAATGCACATGCAATAGGCCAGTTTTATAGGTACAAATGTACTGACGGATACCCTTTAAGATGTACAATTACCTCAGATTTATGTCCCTCAGGCTCCATGACATCATTTCTAACTCCAGTTTCACATTTTCACCTCAGTGGGAGGGGCTTAGTTGTGTGCACCTGCCCACTGATATCCCACTGTGCTGAGTGGTAATTGTTATACAGCTGACTTAGTTAGGGCTGTATAACACCAGAAGATTATCTGACCAATTTCTGTCCAATCAAAACAATAGTTAGTGTGTATAACAAAATATATATGTGTGTAAACAACCAACTGACCAATGATTGGTCAGAAAATTTGTTAATCTGTTGGTGTAATACAGCCCTTAGTGGCCTTGGAGTCATTGAGTTATGAAGATAGCAGCCGTCTTGCAATGTAGAACATATGTAGTAACAGAAAATAAAGGGAGCAGAACACCTGAACAATGCAAAATTGGGGGAGACATAATATCAAGTGATGGCTGATATTTTCGTTTTGACTGGCATGATCCTTTAATTGCCAGTTAAAGATTATTAGACCATAATGTAACCACTGAATCAAACTTTTGAAAAGGTGCATTATTGTTTTTTGGAGACTGTAGGCAAGTAATCCATGTCAATCCTGTAATCAGTTCCTGGTCAGCAGAATGCATGAGAAGCTTCATGGAAAGAAGGTAATTTAGCAGGTGCAATAGTCTATGATTACAAAATAATAATTTAAATATAAAAAAACATCATACTTCCAATTTTTAACTACATTTCACATATATTTCTTTGGTAAAAAAAACTGAAACTTTTTAAAATTGTTTTATCTAATGTAGAAATATAAGCTTAACTGTACAAGCCATATCACAGATGTAGAACATCTGGAGTAGAAATTATATTATGTGTGATTGTATTGAGAAATCTCTGAATTCATTATATATCCTTAGTGCCTATTGATAATTCCTAGCACCTTCTTCTCATGTATAGCTGGTGTCCTATAACATTATGTTACATCTCACTTGCAAGATGTTATCTCAATCAATATTATATGGAGATTCTGAAAATGCCATATAAAAATAAATCACTATCTTGAGTTTAAAAGTATTTTTTACAGTAGCCAGAGTTTGCAGCATTTTCTAAACGTGTATTGTTACAAGTGTTGAGCGAATTGAAGTTAACAAGGTGGACTTCTATCCGAATTTCAGGAAAAATTTGATTCGCCGCAAAGCTGATTTTCCTCGTGCATTATTTTTACCCCCATTTCAGTGAAATAAAAATCATCAGTGAAAAAATAAAATCATACCTACCTCATCTATTTGAGTGCAAAGATGCTGTTGTGGCCATCTTACATGAAGATCCCAAGTGAAATCTTGTGCATGGCAACGTATGACCTCACCGCGCTGGCTGACATAATGACGTCATAAAGCTCCACGCAAAATTTGAGTGTTACCAGTTTGAGATTTGTCCATACACATTGTTCAATCACTGCTGACAGTGGAAAACACCCTTTTGACAAGGGGATGGGTAATACTCAATTATCAATTCATAATATTCTAGAAGGGATATCAGAGGAATGGCACAATGCAGAGTGCTGGGGATTATGTGAAGATTGCAGGAATTTATTTAAACAGACATGTAAGAAGGGGCCTAAGGTCTTCTTTAATTCAATTTATTTTCTTCCAGTATTTCAGATCTCATATTGCTGCCAGACTAGAGGGGAGAGATCGTTCTGCAGTTTGTTGTCTTTTAGCCAGACACAGTCAGGAGGAAGGAACACAGATGATCTTTTGGGGCACATCGGGAAGAATACTTTAAGGGGTTGTCTCACTTCAGTAAATGGAATTTATCACGTAGAGAAAGTTAATACAAGGCACTTACTAATGTATTGCGATTGTCCATATTGCCTCCTTTGCTGACTCGAGGGCACAATATACTGGCATACCCATTTCTCCAACGCCAGGCCTCTCCTGCCTTACAGGTGGGAGTTTTTCTTCTGCCATCTGCTTTTCCTCCTTTTCCACATCATTTAATATCGATGAGAATAAGTCATCAGGAACATCCAGCTCCTCCTCTCCCTGCTTCTTGTTGATTTTTCTGGGAAGTAAAGACAGCAATGTGATATAAAATATAATGTAAAGGAAAAATGAATCCAGCCAGCAAAGGAGGTAATATGGACAATCACAATATATTAGTAAGTGCCTTGTATTAACCTTCTCTACATGATAAATGCCATATACTGAAGTGAGGCAATTCCTTTATCACATTAGGTTGTATTTTCATTACATTTGTGAATCATTTTTTGCTCCCAGACCATACCTGAAATGTATTTAAAGGGCTTATTTACCCTGCATATGCCAAAAGAGTGCGTATTTAGACGCTATTTCAAGTACGTGTAACATTATTTCATTCAAGAAAGTCTTGCAGGTTAATATTAGTTTATCACCCAAAGAGGAGACAGATGCACTTTAACTTGCAGCTTTAGTATTCAAACCCTCAATTTCCAACATATAAAATTTTTTTTACAAGCAATACAAAAATATTACAAATATTAATTTCCTTGACAGCCTATTTGTAGTACAAGATTGCGGCATTATCCCGTTTACACATGAGCCTGTCATCTTGCTGCCCACCAGGTTTATTTGCTCTTGTAAACACTTATACCTCCTATGCATCATAAATTCAACATTATATCCATGTCAATCCTCAAAGAATAAGAAAATTGTATATTCTTACAAATAATCATTTCTAGTGGTGCATTCAAGCCTAAAGCTGGCCTTGAATGCACAAGTGTAAAATGTGGAACAGAATACATAAAGAAGAAAAAACAGCAACAGCAATATTTCATATTCAATTCGTATGTATTGACTTTAATGAGCTAAATAAGAGAGCTTTTACTTAAAGGAACACTCCAGGTTAAACTGATGCTTGTTTATGCCTAGTCTGGGGCCTGATGGAGAGGCGTTTAATTGCTGCATCTTTTTGAATCTCTTTTTGTACCATTTTATACCATCAGTTGACTTACTTTGAGGCAGAATTTTGTGTTTCAATATTGGCACATAAGCCACACACCTTTCTTATCCATCCACACCCCTTTTCTGCCAAGTCACCCCTCCTTGGCAATTTAAGTTCACAGACCATCTTTATACAGCTAGAAGCACCACATTTTGGCACAGTTCATGATGAGGTCTAGTCGCAATAACATCCTGAAATCTTCCTGTACTCTTGGTGTTTCACCTATAGCTTATGGCTGGTATGACACACTGATTTAACTTACTACAAATTCAAGTTTTGATTTCCAGTTAATACACTGACCAATAAATATAAGCAATGCAGTATTATACTGACACCACATATAAAGTTCTCATTTTACACAGTTTCTCCCAAGAACAGAAGCAATGGACTAAAAATCTAATCTGAAATCACCTAAAAAGGGTGCCAATACGTGATATAATTTCACTTACCCACAGAGATCTCTTTGGGGAAGTATACTTTTAAGAAAAAAATAAGGTTGGATTTATATATTTGTATATATTCTGATATAATATGATTTAGCTCATACCGGTCACCCGGAACCACTCTGCGGGTCAATATTCTGATAGGCACGCGTTATCGCATTCTTCTGATCATATGGCTTAGTGGAGATTATACTCTTGATACTGTTGTTCAGAAGAATAGGAGAAACAGTAGATGTTTATATGGCTGAGAATATTTACACACAATTTGGTTGGGGGTGAATGCTTTAACAAAGAGAATATTTAGCAAAATGAATCACTTGTTAAAGGGCATCTGTTAACACATTAATCCAGCTAAAATGTGAGATGTGCATGTCAGCTGAATGTAATGCTGTTGGACCCATCTCCTGCAACCTATAGAAAATCACCCCCTTATGTGCACACGCTGTACGGGGATGGAGACCACTGTGTGCCCCATCCCTGTACAGTGCATACATAGAATGTGCTCCCTGCAGACTTACATATAATAAAACAGCAATTTTCTATAGACTGTGGCCACCAAAGGAGATGGGACCAATAGTATTATACTCAGCTGACAGGCTCACATCTTGCAAGTCATCTAGATTAATGCTGATAAACATGGTGACAGATGCCCTTTAAGGAGTAATTAATTTGGCAAAATAGTGTGTTAAATTCTTCACCCTCAAACCAAACCTCATTGTATCCTTTATAAAGGATGTGTAGTATAATTAGAACTGTTCATGCTATTCAAGCTATTGTTATATTGATACTATTTTGCAATAAATGTTACATTTTGATAATTATGTGATCATTTTTTGGAGAGGTGAGGTGACCAAGTGAGCATTCTGTCATATAGTAAATTTTCTATTTTATTTTAATATATATTACATATTTTTTAAAAATGTTTTCATCTGCTTTAGTGGACTTTAACCTGCAAATGTTTTATTTCTTATACTTTACAGTGTGATAGTTCTCTGATATACTTAAGGTATAGGGATAGGGTATACAGTAACTCCTTGGTGACTGCAAATATGCCTTTTTACGAGGATTACTAAACACCCTTAGACTAGGCTACCTTCTTTTTACAGTGGCCTAGTCTAAGGACTGCACAGGTCTCCCGAGCAGCAGAGACCAGGAACTTGCATGACAACTGGGCTCACACTCTAATGGCCTGGATCAGCAGAAGGACTGATCCTGGCTAGTTAACCCCTTAAAAGCATCTAAGCAGTTTTATAGTGAAGGGTATCCCTCTGTTAAGTTACTGGTGCCTCCGCTAATGAGATTGCAGGGTACTGATGTCTATGAATGGCCTAATGATGGTACCCAGGCCTGCCCTGCATCCTATTGACAGTATAATAGACTGTTGTACATAATGAATACAGTGTATTATAGATGTAAACAAAGGATTGCATGTCAAAGTCCCCTTGTGGGACTAAAAAATAAAAGAACAAAAAAAAAGAATTCCAAGTAGTTAAAAATTACACTTTTTCAATAAAAAAAAAATTAAAATTTAATTTAATTTAAAAATTTGCAAAAATAAAATTCCCTTCACATATTTGGTATCATCCCATCCATAATGATCCACACTACTATAATGCGATCACATATTTTATCCATTATAGTGAATGCTGTTAAAAAGAACGCAGAAAAGCAATGCCAGAATTGCTATTTTTTGTTTATTTACCACCAAGAAAAAAATGAATATAAAGTGATCAATTAAGTACCCCCAAAATGATACCAATGAAAAACTACAAGTCATCCCACATAAATCAAGCCATCAGACAGCTCCTTATAAAGATTAAGCATGAGATCTAGAAAGTAAATCTGTTTTCCAGATCGGGACCACGTCGCTCCGGGACTCTCCAGCTCTGGCGGCATCGGAGTGGTAATGTACTGAAAAATATATACAAAAAATTTATACAGAGATTGCATACATTGGAGATACCCTTATTCTTCTGTAAGGAACTATCAATTGCCACTATTTTCAGCTCAATTTAATCATAAGACTGCGCTATTTATTGCCATAGGAATCCGGATATAGAGACTATATACCACACAGTTTACTATTTAACACTGTATCAAAAAGGTGAAACTATACAGCAGTAAGTTTCCTGCTGGATACAATATAATATACAAACTAACTCTGCCATAAATATCTACGTGGTACCAAACAAGGAGGACTCAGTTCTACTCTACATTTTTATCTTTATATCTTTATTTCTCATTTTTTCTATTTTATCCTTTAATTTTTAATTTTAATCTTTATTTTTATTTTATTTTTATTTTTGTTTTTACTATTTTTCCTTATTAAATTTATCTTGGTTTTATAAAATCTGGGCCCAGAGAATTATATTTAAATAAATGCTATTTTAAATTGAATACTGTTTAGCACTATAATTATCAGCACTGTTGTCACCATATGTACTAACACTATTAGCACCATCTTTGTAGAACATATACCAGATACACTTGGAGACTATTCCTCTATACAAAGACCAACCTGAATGAGAGTGTGCCCACCCATTCAACATAAATCTGTTTTCCCTTAGTCTTGTCAGCAGGGAAATTGGGAATGGGGATTCTCTGACCTGCATCTGATAGGACAGATGGAACGTTTAATTGACATCTGAAAACTATATATCAGGCGCCCCAAACTCCACCACTTGGGTATTTTAAATATTTATTGGCAGACTGACTAATATAATAGGGAGGGAGCCTTGTGCTACTGATGGGACTAAGGACAAACAGATTTACATTCTAAATCTAATGCTTTCCTTGGATCCCTAACAGCAGCACAACATACAGGGATATAACCAGTAGGACACCCTAGGGAGGGGCATCTCAAAACTGACTGAAGTCTTTTTTGAAGATCTTTAAAAAGGCTTATCCTGGGTAAATAAGAATTAGGACTTGTCAACAAAACACATTACAATTTCACTCCTATTACACAGAAAGCACTCTGCAGGCCAGGTGGAGATACAATGCAGCATAACAAGGCAATGTCACCGAAAAGTATCATCCGAAGAGGTGTCACCCTGGAGAACTGAAAGGAAATCAGCTGACTAATGTTAACAAGAAAGCATCCGTTTGAGCTTTAAAAAAACAGAAGAGACCTTGCTCTAACTTATTCCAGAAGCAATTTAAGGATCTGAATATTCTAGTACCTAAACATATCCATTGGTTCTATTAACTTTGAACCATCCTCTTATGGATCTGCTGGATAGTTTGGCAATAGCCACAAGTATTTTGGGAGCTACAGCCATGCTAGATCTCCCCTTTATCCAGGATGTTTTCTTATTTGTCAGGCCCATATTATATGATTGTGTCATCAATTTTTCACTTGAAGCCATTGCATGGTAATAGAAAGAGGCAGAGTCTTTAATTACATCAAGTTCCCTCTGTAGTTATTTACCAATACAAAAACGTGTAATTTTAATACTGTAATGAGATCTCTATGATGTTATAATGCATGCTATCAAGTGACTTCATCATTAGGTTATACATTTTAACCTTTGATCATTGATCCATGCAGGATATTTGAAACCCTGCATCAGAAATTTGATTCTCTCAAGCCCTATAAAATAATTGAACTATTTAGAAGTGGACATTCCCTTTAAATTTGTTGACCACCTTTGAAACCCCTTTTGGGCAACGCCATTCCCCTGCCAGACATATGCAGGGAAGCATCCGTCATGCTTTGCCCCTGGTCACTATTCTCATTGGCTGCAGTAGCACAGGTGACCCCATCCACTGTGGATGTTGATAAGCAGGGAACCAAATCAAAATGGACTAAAGGCATCAGAATCGAGCAGCAGGAAGTAGGGAAGAATTTTTCCTTACACAGGTTTTGTGTGGAGGAGGAAGGCCTCCCAAAAGGATTTCAAAAGTGAACAACACTTTTAAGGTGGGTTTCAAAAGGATGATATTTCCTCTCGGTGATGTCTAAGTTTAGAGAGCAGCTGGACTGAAAACTGATCCATTCAGTTGAATGGGTACATTCACATGGGCAAGATTCTGCACTCCCATCGGTCCATATTAAGAAAATAACAGCCTGCTCTTTATACTTATTTTTCCAGAAGAATTAATTCAAATGAAGTAGTCTACAGGGGAAAAGGACTGTGTGGTCCATTTTAATGTTTGTCTGTGTTCACTGTCCAACACAGTCAAATTGAAAATAGGCCTAAGAGTGAGGTGCAATTCTGCTCTGGTAAAAACTGTTTTAGCCATTAGTGCTTGAAAATGTCAGTATATCGTGAATACAATAAGAATAACGAAGGAGTAAATGGAAATCTATAGTAATAACAATCCTGTCAAATTTTTATATTCTGTATCCATATTAAATTACCTTTATTTTGACAGCTAAAGCCTTAAGGGATGTTCAGTAAAATTAATATGATTCAAACTGAATGAAAAAAAAAACTTTCACTTTCATAATATTCAGCTATTCTTAGCAGGTATTGAAATAGTGTACATGATGTTCTTGGCTGTGGAAATTAGCTGTCTTATGTGAGAAAGATACATTGAACTGTATTTAAAATCAACCAAGTCTAATTTTCTGTTCAGTTTTATCATAATGACAATCCATTAAACTTATCAACAAAATTGCTTTATACCAGTGACTTTGGAATCTTCAAAATAAATATTTCGATATTTGGTTATTTGGTTTATTAGTGGAGTACTGGGCACGTGATTCAGTGTGATTGCTTTGATGTAGCACTCTATTTCAGTATAATATTCTGAGTTGCTTTATTACCAATGTATATGTTTTACTTGGCTATGAGACCTTTGTTGAACTGCATTTGCATAAGTCATCTGAAAAGCCTGCATTGAACTACAGAAGGATCGTATAATGAAAATGCATCATTGCTTATTCTAATAATGAAATAATTGAATAAAAATTAACTCTAAGACAAGTGCTTCATAAATGGAATGTGTCATCTGAAAATGGTGCATTGTTTAAATCAGTTTTTTATGTTTAGGATATATTTATAAAGAATTTTTGATTGCGTTATTTTTCATTTTCAATATCAATATCTATCTTTAAACAAAAAACTTAAACGCCTGCAGTTTAAGTTTTAAGGGGGCGCGGTTATCCTGACTTGAAGCGAGGAGGCCACTGCCCCTTGACTTCAAACTCATTACATAGCGCCTGATGGGATTAAAGTTTATTTTCAAGATTTTGGTGCAGCTGAGCGGAGGAAGAATAGCATCTTTAGAAACATACTGCTGGCTACTTTAAGGTAATGCTGGCTGCTTGGGAGGCGTGTTTTAGGTGACAGGTTCCCATTAAGTATTAATAGACTAAAATGTTTCTCTATGGTCTTCATTGAAATTTTATCTTCTGCTCCAATTGTATCCATAATGGTTTTGTCTTTCCAAAGTCTCTTCATATGCAAAGCAACACAATGAAATACATAAACTCAAACACAAAATATAGCCAACTAATATTAAGTATATAAACGCAAAAACTATACAAGAAATATATAAATGCATTTTGCAATTAAGATCTGTTCTATTTTTCTCCTCGATATTTTGCCTGAAATTGCTCAGGTTATGTGTTTCAGGGTTTCATAAAACCGGATCTATAAAAATATCACATGATCTACCCCATCAAGTGAACGGTGTAAAAAAAATATATAAGAAATAACACCAAACAGATGGACTTCACCTCGAAAAAAATGAGATAAAAAGCGACCATAGAGCCAAATGTACCCCAAAATGGTGCCAATAAAAAGCACAGCTTGTCGTGCAAAAAATAAGCCCTCACACAGCTCAGTCAACAAAAAAAATAAAAAGTTATTACTCTTAAAAACCATGACAGAAAATTCTATGTTGGAAAATCCAGATGCTGCTCCTTCCCTTCTGAGCCCTGGCGTATGCCCAAATAACAGTTTACGACCACAATTGGGGTGCTACTGTATTCAGGGGAAAATGGTTACCACATTGTGGTAGGATATTCTTCTGTTATCTTTTGGGAAAAAGAAAGTTTGGGCCTAACGGACCATTTTCTTGTAATAAAAAAATATAATTTGCAAAATTAGGCCTGGTCAGGAAGTAGCTAATTTTGAGTTCCATCAGCTGACAGATCACATGAAGCCATATCTCTGACTTATCTCCTGACTGTATAAACACTCATTTAAGTCATAGTATTACCAGTTCGATAAGAGTTTAAAGAGTTATTGTTTTTTCTCCACCCTGATCCTTTTCATTCATTACAGCCCATTAGAGACCTCTTTGTAGCTCTTTTGAAGGCCTATAGCTTAGCGCCAGGGCATGTGCAGTAGCTCTGGAATTTTTCTATAGAGTTGCAGCATGCGGACTGTACATATTCAGTCAAGCAGCAGTATGAAGTCATCAGAACAACTTGCCTGAACTTTCATTCAAGAAAATGAGCTCCACCCACCAATTGAGCAGAGGAAAGATGAAGTAGTTGGTTGGAATACACATTTGATTTCACCTGTGGTGAATTTGCTGGAAAACTGAACACATACTGCATGGTTGGAACACTTTGTGTTCAGCTTATGCTCAAGGGAGTATTCTAACAATGAGGAATTGTTCTAAGCAGACAACGCCGTGGGTAGCATTTTTAGCATTCACTAACTGTGTAACTTTCATCTAGACATCATCAATTGTTGTGTTTGTTCCTACAAAAATGTCTAATGACCTCAGTAAGGGCTGTAAAGTCATATTTTATTTTATTGACTGCTGAAATAGGAAAAGACAAAAATCATTTGCAAGACTGTCTTCCGTTTCATTCATCGTTTTTGTCTGGTTTATCTGCTAGGAGATTCAATTATTTTTGTAGGGATACATAACTTTTTTACAAGGACTTACAGGGAAAGGGATTTATGTCTTATGGTTTACATTTTATATGGTACACTAAAGAAAGGAAGGCCTTGAACATTTGAAATTCCATTATCATTTGAAAAAGTATAGGTAAGTCAAATGACTGTCAAAGAAAAGTAGGAGAAAATAAGACAAAAAAAGGCATATAGACATATAGTTATAAAATGTCCAGTCAAATCAAATAGCTCCCATCTTTCTAATTCAATGCACTAAGCATTAAGTTAAACATAATCTCAGTCCAATCCAGAAGGTATTCAAGTGTGTTGTGTTTTATCCACAGTAGAAACCTTTTTCTAAGTACTACATAGATTGCCAACACCATCTAAAAAGCATTTTATCACAGTGATTTACTTTGCTATGTTTTCTTTTTTCCCCCATTTTTGTAGCTACAAATTGAGAAGAGATAGCCATCTTTTTGTTATATTACAATAATTTAACTTGTATAGTGCAGGAAAATTGGTAAGCACAAGGAAACTAAATGCATTTTCTTGTCAGCAGAGTGAAGCACAAATTTAAAATTACTATTAAACAGATATGATTACTTTATTAGAATATTTAACCATTCGTACTGTAATGGTTAAGAACATGTGTTTCATCAGGAAAGAACAAGGAGAATATGTTTAAACGACTTTCCAGAGTTCAGGAAAAGTTATTCACCTTGTAAATCAGTAAAGATCTCACATGTAGCCCTAATTTAAGGGTCACTAATCTATGTGGGTGCTTTAAATAACTTAAAGGTATTAAATATGTTGCCCAAAATTAGTGTTGAGCGAATTTAAGTATCTGAAGTGGACTTTGATATTAATTTCAGGAAAAATTTGATTTGTCACGAAGCCAAATTTACTCTTGTTTTGTGGTAAGGAATCAATTTTTCCTAAAATGGTGGCATAAAAAAAAAAATTCTCACTTCATCCCCTTGCTCAGAGAGAGGCCATCCACTCCTTTTTTGATTGAAGAAAACCTGTCAAAGAACCTGCACCCAGCGTGATCATGTGGTGTGTCATCACCCTTGCCAGAGGTTCTTTGGAAGGTTTTCTTCCATCAAGACAGGATTGGATGGCCTCTCTGCAATCAAATTTTTTTTTGTTTTAACCTCTGATTAACCTCTCTAAGGCTTAATGTGAGTTACAGATGTAGCGATCAGAGTTGAACGCAGCATCTGAGGAGTTAAATGAAAGAAGTGGCCTGATCGTTGTTCCCCATCATTGCTTCTGCTCCATATAGTGAAAAGCTATTTGTGATTAAGTAATTCAACAAATCAAATTTCTTGTCGAAGTTCGCGAAGCAGTCGAATCAAATTTTTCAAAGCTTCGCTCATCTCTACCCAAAATACAGCTTGTGCCACAGAAAGTTCTCATACAGTTAGTATCAACTAAAAATAAATTATATCTATCCAACTGCAGGGAGGAGTCTAACAACTGGTAAGTGTCACACAAGGGAATTCAATCACTGCACACTCCTCTCTAAAATCAATGGACTATCCATGTAATGTGTGCTCATGCTAAATCTGGAGAGAGAGAGAGATAGATTTTTTTTTTTTTTTTAACAACACTCAGCTCTGGCTTATAGTAGTTATAGTTTATAAGGCCAAAAAAAGACATCTTCCATCCAGTTCGCCCCTACAAGTTGATCCCGAGGAAGGCAAAAAACCCCTGTGAGGTAGAAGCCAATGTTCCTCACTTTAGGGGAAAAAATTCCTTCCTGACTCCAATCAGGCAATCAGAATAACTCCCTGGATCAACGACCCATCTCTAGTAGCTATAACCTGTAATATTATTACCCTTCAGAAATACATCCAGGCCCCTATTGAACTCTTTTAGTGAACTTACCATCACCACCTCCTCAGGCAGAGAGTTCCATAGTCTCACTGCTCTTACCGTAAAGAATCCTCTTCTATGTTTGTGTACAAACCTTCTTTCCTCCAGGTTCAGAGGATGCCCCCTCGTCACAGTCCTGGGGATAAATAGATCATGGGAGAGATCTCTGTACTGACCCCTGATATATTTATACATCGTTATTAGATCTCCCCTCAGTCGTCTTTTTTCTAAAGTGAATAACACTAATTCTGATAAACTTTCTGGGTACTGTAGTCCACCCATTCCAGTTATTACTTTAGTTGACCTCCTCTGAACCCTCTCCAGCTCTGCTATGTCTGCCTTGTTCACAAGAGCCCAGAACTGTACACAATACTCCATGTGTGGTCTGACTAGTGATTTTTAAAGTGGCAGGACTATGTTCTCATCACAGGCATCTATGCCTCTTTTGATGCAACCCATTATCTTATAGGCCTTGGCAGCAGCTGTCTGACACTAGTTTCTACTAGAGATGAGCGAGCACTAAAATGCTCGGGTGCTCGTTATTCGAGATGAACTTTTCCCGATGTTCGAGTAACGAACCCCATTGAAGTCAATGGGAGACTCGAGCATTTTTGCAGGTGACCAAGGCTCTACTTAGGGAAGGCTGGGTGAAAACCTGAAAACCTCAGAAAATGATGGAAACACCACGGAAATGGACAGGAAACAGCAGGGGCAGCATGCATGGATGCCTCTGAAGCTGCCTAATCCCACCATTAACCCAAATTCTCAGGCAACAGCCTGGTGGTTACCCTCATGGCAATTGTTCTCACCCAGACCAAGAAAGGCGAGGCACATACCCATCACATGTTAAGGAAGCACCCAACTAGGTGCAAAAAAAAATTGTTTAGAGAGAGGGCCTGTAGGTGGACCTCCGGAAAAATTGTTTGGAGAGAGGGCCTGTAGGTAGACCTCCCGAAAAATTGTTTAGAGAGAGGGCCTGTAGGTGGACCTCTGGAAAATTGTTTGGAGAGAGGGCCTGTAGGTGGACCTCCGGAAAAATTGTTTGCAGAGAGGGCCTGTAGGTGGACCTCCGGAAAAATAGTGGCGAAACAGTGCCAGTTGGACCTCTAAAAAATTGAGTTTTTTGGGTCAGCGTTAGGCAAAGACGACAAAGAGGAGGAGTAGTAGGAGGAGTAGAGAAGAGGAATCGGATACATAAGTAATGTTAATCTTTAGCTGCTTTCCCCCGGAGGAGATTTGAATTCCGGTTAAATCCAGGCTTTGTTAATTTTAATAAGCGTCAGCCTGTCAGCGCTGTCAGTTGACAGGCGTGTACGCTTATCAGTGATGACGCCACCAGCTGCACTGAATACCTGCTCTGACAACACGCTAGCGGGGCAGGGCAGGCCAGCACCTCCAAGGCGTACAGCGCCAGTTCAGGCCACGTGTCCAGCTTTGAAACCCAGTAGTTGTATGGAGCAGAGTGATCGGTCCGGACGTTGGTATGGTCAGCTAGGTACTCCCTCACCATCTTTCTGTAAAGCTCACCCCTACTCTGCCTAGACTGGGGACAGGTGACAGTGTCTTTCTGGGGTGACATAAAACTGGCAAAGGCCTTGGAGAGCGTTCCCCTGCCAGTGCTGGACAAGCTGCCTGCTCGCCTCCTCTCCCCCGCTACTTGGCCCACAGAACCATGCCCTCTGCCGCTAGCGGCATCAGATGGGAAGGATTGTTTCAGCTGGTGCACCAGGACCTGTTGATATTGATTCACTCTCATACTCCTTTCCTCTACAGGGATGAGAGTAGAAAGGTTCTGCTTGTACCGTGGGTCCAGGAGAGTGAACACCCAGTAATCGGTGTTTGAAAAAATGCTTCTAACGCGAGGGTCACGGGATAGGCAGCCTAACATGAAGTCTGCCATGTGCGCCAGAGTCCCAAGACGCAAGAATTCCCTCTCCTCACTGGCCTCACTCTCCATTTCCTCCTCCTCCTCCTCCAAGTTCTCCTCTTCAGCCCATACACGCTCAAGAGTTAAGGACTGAACACTGGTACCCTCTTCTGTCTCGCCGACATTCTCCTCCTCTTCCTCCTCATCCTCATCCCCCTCATCCGATACACACTGAGAAACAGACCGGAGGGTGCTCTGGCTATCAAGCGACGTTTCTTCCTCCACCATCTCTTGTGACAAGCGCAAAGCATCCGACTTCATGCTGAGCAGTGAGTTTTTCAACAGGCAAAGCAGCGGGATGGTGAGGCTGATAATGGCGGCATCGCCGCTGACCATCTGTGTTGACCCCTCAAAGTTGGTCAACACCTGGCAGATATCAGACATCCACGTCCACTCCTCATTGTAGACTTGAGGAATCTGAGTGACCTGGCTACCAGTTCTGGTGGAAGTTGACATCTGGCAGCCTACAATCGCTCTGCGCTGCTGGTAAACTCTGGATAACATGTTTAATGTCGAAATCCATCTTGTGGGCACGTCGCACAACAGTCGGTGAGCGGACAGTTGTAGGCGGCGCTGCGCTGCCCTGAGAGTGGCAGCATCTGTGGTTAACTTGTGGAAATGCGCACAGATGCTGCGCACCTTGGTGAGCAAATCAGACAGATTGGGGTATGTCTTGAGGAACCGCTGAACTATTAGATTGAACATGTGGGCCATCTCCAGGCTCAGCAATTTGGAGATGTGGACGTTGAGGGCTTGGGCATGTGGGCGGGTGGAACTGTATTTCCTCTTGCGCTCCAGCGTCTGCTGTAAAGACAGCTGAACGCTGCGCTGGGACACATTGGTGGACGCTGTGAAGGATCGTTGAGGCGAAGGTGTGGTTTTCCGGCGGGAGGCGCTTGTGCCGGGGTCCTGGGCCGGGGGCTGACTAGCAGAGGCAGCGAGTGACACAGGGGAAGGAGCAGTGGTGTTAGCCGCAGGAGGTGAACGGCCTTGGTTCCATTGAGTGGGGTGTTTAGCACTCATATGCCTGCGCATGCTGGTGGTGGTTAGGCTAGTAGTGGTGGCACCCCTGCTGATCCTGGTGTGGCACAGGTTGTACACCACAGTCCGTCGGTCATCCTCACTTTCTTTAAAGAACCTCCAGACTTGCGAACATCTAGGCCTCGCCACGGGAGCTTCACTACGTGAAACAGTTGCTGCTGATGCTCCAGCTCTGGCCCTGCTTCTCCCTCTGGCCACACCACTGCCTCTTCCAACCTGTTCTGGTGCAGCACTCGCCTCTGCCTCAGGAGCACTGTCTTCACTCGGCTTATCAACCCAGCTTGGGTCAATCACCTTGTCATCCTCCGATTCCTCAGTATGCTCCCCCCTCGGACTTCCTGCCCTGACAACAACTTTACCACTGTCTGACAACCGTGTCTCCTCATCGTCTGACACCTCTTTACACACTTCTTCCACTAAGTCAACAATGTCATCATCATCACCAACAGACTGCGACAGTTGGAAAACTTGGGCATCGGGAAAGAGGTCAGCAGCAACCTGAGAAGTGGTTTGTGATTCTGGGAAGGGTCCAGAAAACAGTTCCTCAGAGTATGCCGGATCGCATTCCAAATTTTCCTGGGAGGGGGGAGACTGGGGGGAAGGAGGTTGAGGTGGAGGAGCCAGAGGAGTGCTCCCTTGGGTAACGTGGGTGGACTGCATGGAAGACTGACTGGTGGATAAATTACCTGAAGCATTGTCCGCAATCCGCGACATCACCTGTTCGCACTGTTGTGGTTTCAACAGTCCTCTACCACGTGTCCCTGTAAGTTGAGATATGAAGCTAGTGAGTGTAGCTCTGCGGCGTTCCTTTGCTCCCTCATCAGCAGGTACTGTCTCACCCTGCCCAGGACCACGGCCTCTGCTCCCTGCAGTAATTGAATGCCCACGCCCACGCCCTCGTCCTCGACCCTTAGCCCTGGGGTTCAACATTTTCTGTATATAAGTGTATTATATAAAAAAATGAATGGACCTGCTGTACTGAAACCCACAAACTTGTTCAATCTGAACAAGAAAATATATAGATGGATAAGTTAGAGCAAAATTACGTATGTTATTACGTACCGTGCAGTATGGAGCAATTACACTGAAACTATTAGATTAGGCAGACTTGGTCTGCTTAAGTTCAACCCAGACAAATGTCGCACAGCGATTTTTGTAATGTAGCTGTATCAGTGAGAGCAAAAGACCTTTTTTAATTAAGTGACGTACAGAATGTGTCACCTGGACAGAAAATACGGATTGTGGTTTGTGGTGACTGGACAGCTGAACTGTGACACACAGAATGGTTCCACACAGCTGTATGAATGGATTTGTATCACTGAGATAAAACAACAAAAAAACTATTTTGTTTTATATATATATATATATATATATATATATATATATATATATATATATATATTTATATATTTTTTTTTATATATATATATTTTTTTTAACGCGACATGCAGAAACTATCAGAGAGCAAACTCAGCGCCTGCTGACTGTGGCTATTTTGACTGCAACCCAGACAAATGTCGCACAGAGATTTTTGTAATGTAGCTGTATCAGTGAGAGCAAAAGACCTTTTTTAATTATGTGACGTACAGAATGTGTCACCTGGACAGAAAATACGGAGTGTGGTTTTTGGTGAGTGGACAGCTGAACTGTGACACACAGAATGGTTCCACACAGCTGTATGAAATGGATTTGTATCACTGAGATAAAACAACAAAAAAACTATTTTTTTTAATTATTTAGTTTTTAAATATTTATTTTTATATATATATATTTTTTTTAACGTGACGTGCAGAAGCTATCAGAGAGCAAACTCAGCCCCTGCTGACTGTAGCTATTTTGACTGCAACCCAGACAAATGTCGCACAGAGATTTTTGTAATGTAGCTGTATCAGTGAGAGCAAAAGACCTTTTTTAATTATGTGACGTACAGAATGTGTCACCTGGACAGAAAATACGGAGTGTGGTTTGTGGTGAGTGGACAGCTGAACTGTGACACACAGAATGGTTCCACACAGCTGTATGAAATGGATTTGTATCACTGAGATAAAACAACAAAAAAACTATTTTTTTTAATTATTTAGTTTTTAAATATTTATTTTTATATATATATATTTTTTTTAACGTGACGTGCAGAAGCTATCAGAGAGCAAACTCAGCCCCTGCTGACTGTAGCTATTTTGACTGCAACCCAGACAAATGTCGCACAGAGATTTTTGTAATGTAGCTGTATCAGTGAGCGCAAAAGACCGTATTTGATTACGTGACGTACAGTATGGGTCACCTGGACAGAAAATACGGATTGTGGTTTGTGGTGAGTGGACAGCTGAACTGTGACACACAGAATGGTTCCACACTGCTGTATGAAATAGATTTGTATCACTGAGATAAAACAATAAAAAAAAAGGGTTATATATGGCGATAGCTGCACTACTAGTGCCAGCCAGCCCAGCCAGGAGACAAAAAAAAAATTTCTTGCAGCCCTTAGAAAAGGCTGTTGGGTTCTTTTGAGATCATTCCTGCCTAACAGAGAACTAAATGCAGGCCCTAACACTCTCCCTGAAACGCAGCAGCTCTGTACCTAACGAAATCCAGACAGCATCTGAGCCGAGCACCGTGGGCAGTCACTAGTATATTCCAGGGTCACCTGATCAGGCCAGCCAACCCCTGATATCGAAATGTAAGGGCCCCACATGATGCTGGGTGTACCGCAGAGTCTCCTGGCTTGTGATTGTCTGAGTTTCTAGGCGTCAAAAATTCAAAATGCGGGAGATGCCATTTCCTCGAGCATGGCGAGATACTCGTCCGAGCAGAGAGCACTTACGAGTACCGTAATACTCGAACGAGCACCAAGCTCGGACGAGCATGCTCGCTCATCTCTAGTTTCCACAGCTTAGTTTGCTGTTCACTCAAATTCCTAGGTCCTTTTGCATGTCAGAGTTACCCAATGTTTTACCATTCAGTATGTACTGGTGACTTGCATTATTCCTTCCTATATGCATAACCTTACATTTGTCAGTGTGAAACCTCATCTGCCACTTCTCTGCCCAAGCTTCCAGTCTATCTAGATCCATCTGTAGCAGTGTACTGTCCTCTTCTGTGTTAATTATTTTACACAGTTTAGTGTCACCTGCAAATATTGATATTTTACTGTGCAAGCCTTCTACAAGATCATTAATAAATATATTGAAGAGAATAGGGCCCAATACTGACCTCTGTGGTACCGCACTAGTGAAAGTGACCCAATCTGAGTATGTACCATTAATAACCACCCTCTGTTTTCTATCACTGTTACTTACCCACATACAAACATTTTCTCCCAGGCCAAGCATTTTCATTTTATATACTAACCTGTTATGTGGTACCATGTCAAACGCTTTGGAGAAGTCCAGATATACGACATCCATTGATTCGTCGCGGTCCAGTCTAGAACTTACCTCCTCATAGAAACTGATTAAATTGGTTTGACATGACCGATCCCTCATGAAGCCATGCTGATATGGAGTTATTTGCTTATTTTCATTGAGGTACTCCAAGATAGCATTTCTTAGAAAACCCTCAGTTTACCCACAAAACATGTTAAACTTACCGGCCTATAGTTTCCAGGCTCTGTTTTTGGACCCGTTTTGAATATTGGCACCACATTTGCTATGTGCCAATCCTGTGGAACACTCCCTGTCAGTATAGAGTCCTTAAATATCAGAATTAGGGTCTGGCGATGACATTACTTAATTCTCTTAGGATACGGAGGTGTATGCTATCCGGTCCTGGCGATTTGTCTATTTTAATCTTTTTAAGACACAGCTGTACTTCTTCCTGGGTCAGACAGGACACTTTTAAAAGGGAATTTACTTGTGTGTTCCACATTTCATCTGACAGTTTATTTTCCTCAGTGAATACAGTGGAGAAAAAGATATTTAGTAGCTTTGCTTTCTCCTCATCGCTTTCTTCAACTCCCCCCTCATTACTCCGTAAAGGGCCGACACCTTCAGGTTTTTACTTTTTACCATTTATATAATTAAAGAACATTTTAGGGTTAGTTTCACTCTCTTTGGCGATTAATCTCTCGGTCTCTAGTTTGACTGTTTTTATTTGTCTTTTACATATTCTATTTTTTTCCTTATAGTTTTTCAATGCTTCCTCACCCCCCTCCTGTTTTAGTGATTTAAATGCTTTCTGTTTGTCAGTTATTGCTTTCTTTACAGTTCTATTTATCCACATTGGTTTTTTCTTGTTCCTTAACCTTTTATTCCCATAAGGTATGTACCTCTCACAATTAGATATTAGGATGCTTTTAAAAATATCCCATTTGTGGCTGTATTTTTATTTTTGAGGACTTTGTCCCAGTTAGTTAGGTCTATAGCCTCTCTTAGTTGGCTAAATTTTGCTTTTTTGAAGTTTGGTATTTTTGTTCCTACCTGAAGAAATGCTCTTTTGAATGGCAATTGGAAGGTTATTATTTCATGGTCACTATTTTCCAGGTGTCCCCCAACCTGCACATGTGTTGTTCTGGCAGGTCTATTGGTTAATACTAAGTCCAGTATGGCAGTCCCTCTTGTCGGGTCCTGAACCAATTGGGAAAGGTAATTGTCTTTCGTTATTGTCAAGAACCTGTTTCTTTTATGAGATATACAGGCTTCAGTTTCCCAGTCTATATCTGGATAGTTGAAATCCCCCATAATAATGAACTCATTATGATTTGCCGCCTTGTCTATTTTGTTTAGAAGTAGATTTTCTGTGGACTCTGGTATATTGGGTGGTTTATAATAAACTCCTATTAGTATTTTATTATTGTTTTTGGTTCCATTTATTTCTACCCACAGTGACTCCATATGTTCATGTCCCTCACTTATATCTTCCCGGAGTGTGGGCTTTAGACAGGACTTTACATAAAGTCAGACCCCTCCCCCTCTACGGTTTTGGCAATCCTTTCTAAACAGACTGCACGTTAACTGCCCAGTCATCATCCAGCCATGGCTAATAGTTTAAGGTCCTGTAAAAGACATCCTGCTTTATTACTTCTAAAAGGTTATTTGAAAATGAAATTAAAAGGATGTCACAGGAGATTCCACATAAAAGCTGTGCAAGTGCACAGGGAGAAAACCCCAGCCATGGAGCTGTGTCTAGTAATGTAATGGAAGCACCCAATAAGTAAATATTGGTATATAGCAAACAGCATCCTGTGGTACAACAATCTTCTTGCTTCTTTGGAACCAGAAGACGCTGGTGAGACAAAAATCTGGATGGGTGATGCTGTTTACTATATTCTTTTAATCTACTTTATCATGTAAGTGTAATAAAGAACTTGATATACCTGGTGGTGTTCCACTATGTTCCATTTACGGTATCTTAAAGTGAGGTTGTAGTCAAGAAAGCACAGTATTGGGCACATCTGAAGTTGTTCAGTCTGTGAAACTACAATATTTCACTATATTTTCTGCCAATGGTGAAGCCGTCAAAGAAAAGTCTCCTTTGGTATTGATACATGGACTGCTTGTTTCAGGACTGTTCTGAACAGTTTTATCATAGCGACTTTTTTGGTCTGTTGGACTATATCTTTTTGCCTGCTCCACCCAGACTATAAAAAGGTTTGGTACTGTGTTAGCCAGTGATAAGAAGTCTTGATGCTCTCAAAAAGAGAAACTATAAAATATTGTAATTTGATTCTTTTAATGCATAGCCAAAAGATGTATCAGACTGTGTAATCTAATACTGCCTCCAAACGTCCGATGAATGAGCAAACACTCGTTCATCAAGCAATTTAGATTTTTGAGCCTTCTTCAAAGCAATCTCCCGCCGGGACACCGCTGCCCAGCATGGGGGCGAGTGATGGCATAACGATTGCTCCTCCCATGCCATGGAGGATATCTCTGCCTGTAATAGTAGCGGTCTCCTCTGCTAACTACCCGACAATCTTCTGCAACAACATGGTGTCTAATACATAAATAAATAATGTTGTAAGGCCAGCTTTCGAGACGTCTTCAGGCCCAAAATGAATACAAATCTCTAAAGAAACATTGAAAGAACAGAGAGGTAAAGTAATAAATTGCAATACATCAACAAAAAGAGGAATGTTCTTGGAGAAAGAGTGCTTACTTAGTTTATAGATAGAGATGAGCGAATCATTCAAAAAATTATTCGCCGAACTTTTCCTAAAATTCGTATATTTGACGAAAAGATTTGTTGTATTTGCGTACAAAATATACGTTATTATGTGCTATTAGCGAACATTCGCTCACTAATAACGAACGTTCATTTACAAAATGTACGCAACTTCTTAGAAGACGTACGCATGAGCGTACAAATAGCTTACGAATCTCAGCGTACTATTGTCTAAGCGACTACGTAATATGCAGGCACGTACGAGGAGAGGCCGCGGCGTACACTCCTCAGAGGCAGAGCGAATATTCGAGACATATATATGGTAAAGTGCAAATACATTATTTTAGGTATAATATAAAAATTTTAAATATCACCTACCTAGTATGCTCACGGACACGTTTAAGTCTCTTTTCTTCTGACGCTTGTCATAGAACTGGAGCAGAGTCCCAAACTCAGTCGCAATTTGTAATCCACATAGGTAAAATTGTAATCCAAATGGGTAAACAAAAAAAGCAGCAAAGGTTCCTTAAAAAACCCTCTTTCAAGGGGCTCCCCAAATAACCTGAAAAGGGGGAACAAGGGATGAGGCGCACAAATGTGCAACTTAATTTCCTGAGTTGCCTCGTCATCCTCCTGCGCTGGCGAAAGGGGCGGAACTACCAGGGAGGAGTCTGCATCACTGAATTGAATTCGTACGCAACAGCGTATAGAGTAACTACCAGGGAAAAGTCTGCATCACTGAATTGAATTCGCACGCAACAGCGTATAGAGTAACTAAATTATACATAGAATAGCGTATAATTTATAGGACACACTACGTAGCGAATGCGTACAAAAGCGAAGCGAATCACCTAATATTCGGATTCGCTTCGCAGCTGAAAAATCCCAAGATTCGATACGAATCTACGAAGCAGCGAATAGATTCGCTCATCTCTATTTATACATAAAATGTGTGAAAGTTTGTTTTTCTCTGACTTTAGAGAAGAGACTACCCCTTTTTTCTCCTCAGAGCCATACTATAGAAATGTGCTAGTTGTGTCCATTTGATAAATGAAAGGAATTATTTCTACTTACTGTACCAACTATGCTATACCACTTTTCATCAATAGACTAGTTGGGAGTTTCCATTATATTACCAGCAATAGCTGCACCCACGGGGGGCGCTCATAAGTGCGCTTGAACAGGTTTCATGAGGTATACTCATTTGTTTTGTTATGCTATAACAGCTGATCATGCAGCTTCATATTCAAAATGATGTACTGTACATGATAGATAGATAGATAGATAGATAGATAGATAGATAGATAGATAGATAGAGACAGATAGATGAATAATATGGAATGACTGGTTTACTGCTTACAAACCATTAGGTGCTTTTTATGATATATTAGAGATTTTAAGTTTAGTGCTTTGTCAAGTAGATATCTGGACTCTTGGAGATTTTATATAATGAGCATAGCTATGCTATCATTTATTAACGCCAAGGCAGCAGATGACTAAATACCATAGAGCCTCTCTCTGCTTTGTATGAATCTGAAAATATTATTTAGATAAATGTTTATGTCCCTGGAAGGCAGTGAAAATTTCTTTGTGCCAAGTCATTATAAAAGTATGTGATGTGAAACCTAAAATGCTCAGGAAAGCCAGTGGATATCTACCTGTGACGAATGAAAGGCCCATATCAGCAGCCATATCATGGCTTTTAACTTGCTTATGTTTTCAGGCTGTCATATAGAGGAAAGGAAATTTTATTTGCAAAATAAAATATTATGTGATAAATAGTGTTTTTCCCAGGCTACATATCGTTTCTTTATATAGTTGATAAATGTTTCCTGTACCGATATCTCATTGCAATATATCTTCTTTCTGTCATCTTACATCATTACGAATCCCCCTAAGCTGTCAGATAGATGCAAACTAATATTGGGCATACAGTAATTATTCTTTGTAATTCCAAATCATGATTCATAAATCACTACTTCTTAAAGAGAACTTGTCACAGTCAGCAGACGCTTATGCAGTGTCAAAAGACTACACCTGTGATCCATATTAGAGCATCTAATGAATTCTACAAATTACTTAAAGGGCTTGTGCCATGAAAGATATTCTACAGGGTGGGCCATTTATATGGATACACCTAAATAAAATAGGAATGGTTGGTGATATTAACTTCCTGTTTGTGGCACATTAGTATATGGGAGGGGGGAAACTTTTCAAGATGGGTGGTGACCATGGTGGCCATTTTGAAGTCGGCCATTTTGGATCCAACTTTAGTTTTTTCAATGGGAAGAGGGTCGTGTGACACATTAAACTTATTAAGAATTTCACAAGAAAAATGTATTCTTTCATGAGTTATTTACAAGTTTCTGACCACTTATAAAATGTGTTCAAAGTGCTGCCTATTGTGTTGGATTGTCAATACAACCCTCTTCTCCCACACTTCACACACTGATAGCAACACCGCAGAAGAAATGCTAGCACAGTCTAAGGGGGTCAGATCGGGAGACCTTAGGGGCCATTCAACTGCTTCAGCTGTCAGGTCCGAGCATTCCTAGATGAACAGTTTCCTGGAAAGTGGATTGGTCATCGTGGGCCAGTTGAATGGCCCCCAAGGTCTCCTGATTTGACCCCCTTAGACTTTTATCTTTGGGGTCATCTGAAGGCAATTGTCTATGCTGTGAAGATACGAGATGTGCAGCACCTGAAACTACGGATACTGGAAGCCTGTGCTAGCATTTCTTCTGTGGTGTTGCTATCAGTGTGTGAAGAGTGGGAAAAGAGGGTTGCATTGACAATCCAACACAATGGGCAGCACTTTGAACACATTTTATAAGTGGTCAGAAACTTGTAAATAACTCATTAAAAGAATAAAGTAATGTTAAAACCAAGCACACCATTGTTTTTCTTGTGGAATTCTCAATAAGTTTGATGTGTCACATGACCATCTTCCCATTGAAAAAACTAAAGTTGGATCCAAAATGGCCAACTTCAAAATGGCCACCATGGTCACCACCCATCTTGAAAAGTTTACCTCCTCCCATATACTAATGTGCCACAAACAGGAAGTTAATATCACTAACCATTCCCATTTTTTTTTAGGTGGATCCATATAAATGGCCCACCCTGTAAATTTTATAATTGCATATAATAAAAAATTTAGCATAGCCACCGAGCTCTTCGATAAAATTTATCCATATAGCGTCACCGGCTGTTTATTCATCTCCTTATTTCTTGTCCACCTCCCTGAGGTGGTCGCATATGCTCTTCAACTGTCACAAGCTGTCTGTTAGAAGCTGTTGCAGTTAACAGGAAAAGAGCTACAGCACAAAGGATACACCTCTGAGAAAGAATATACCCCTGAGCTACCAGCCTCAAAAGAAGCTAGGATAGTGATCAGAGCAATGAATGGGGAGATCTCTGGATCCATGTGAGGTACAGAGCTAGTTCTTGGTTTGTTAGAAAGAAATTGTCACATACTATATGATCTCTGATATTCATTTTTTTCCATAAATAATTTCATAAGCCCGTTAAAGGGTCTGTCCAACTTCACAAACATTTTCTTTTAATTTTCTCAAGGAAAAATATGAAAAATTAATGAAAAAAGAAGCAGCATTACAACAAGTATTCATTAAAAAATTCCCAACAGTTTTTTATCTACAGCTACTATGCCGATTCCATGGTAAGCCTTCAGTTCTGTTCTGTTCTGAGTCTGGAGTTCTGCTCCCTTCTCTCTGCCCTTTAGTTCTGGCTAAGGTACAAAATGCACATTAGCACAAAGTGAACAAATGGAAAAAAGTACAAGACTGCCAGACTGTGAAGTTATACTATGCAGAACTTGTTTGATTCCCGTTTCTATGGAAACACATTCTGCAAAATTGTTGTAGAAACAAAATGATAAGAAGTTTTAAATTAAGATTTTTTTGCTGAGTTTTTGCATGTTTCAATTTAGATGTTAGCACAATAAAGAAAAAATAGTTGCAGAGAGCGCAAATAACCTTAAAATTGGACTTTCTTTTTTCATTTTAAACATGTTCCTTACATGCTTGCAAGTGTACTTATGGTTGCAACATGGCCAATTTTGAGCATATTCCATATTTTTGCTCTTGTATAGAGATTGATTAGGGTGTGTGGAGGCCTCTGGGCAAAATATTCTAAAATTCAACAAATACTGCCATGAAATGCATAAAATAATGCCACCACAATAATTACATAGCAAAAGTAAATAATAATAATAATAATAATAATAATGTCAGCCAGTGCCCAGATAATACTGATAAGTATTCCTTTCTTGACAAGCTTACCTGTCTGCTGACTGCTTGTATTCTATTCTGATGGGGCACTAAGGCCCTGATCCAGGGACTCGGTGCTGTATTTAAACCACCTGCTGACACTACACTCTTGCCAGCTTTCCCTTGCTGTGCTCCGGTTACTATTGTCTGCTATTGGATTGCTACTATTTGGATTTGGCTTGACTTGGACTTCACTCTCTGCTTATTGATTTTGTATCCCATTTCTCATCTGGTTTGACCATTGGCTTGGATCATGTTGACCATACTCTGTCCTGTGATTTGGTTACTGTATTGACCTCCCGGCTTTTGACCCATTTCTGTATGACCATTCTCTGTGTGTGTTGGGTTCCAGTAGTGTGGTCCCCTGTGTAGTTTGTATAGGATATTGCTTATCAGGATTTGTACAGAAATAGCATATCACAGGATCTGTGGCAGATCAAAAAATATATATATAAATAACCTTGTCTTCTGACAACCATTATTGTAGCGAAAATTCAAGAAATGATTATGAGAAAATTGATGTGAAAATGGACAACTTACAACTTGCAACTTACAACAAATCATTTCACCTGAAGCCATACTGTATGTCAGTCATGAAAGAGTTAAAGGAGGGGGATAAACAGAAACGTGGTACAGTATATTGCAACTGGCTGAATATGAATGTAGACAGACATTTAGAACTGTTAGACCACATTCAAAATGCGGATCCGCAATACCACAGATGCCGCCCGGCGTGTGTTCTGCAATTTGCGGAACACATGGCCGGGCGCCCTGTTCAAAATACCTATTCTTGCCTATTCGTGATCTCCGTGCTCCGTGCCGCTGCTGCCCACTCTCATTGAAGTGAATGGGGCCGCATCTATTCTGCAAAATTGCGGAATAGATGTGGACCCGTTCACACGGTTGGTTGGGTTGGGTGACTGGGCCCTTAAAGTCATGAGTGATGAAGTATGGCTCCATCTAACGGAGTGTGGTGTGTTACAGAACAGTAGGTACTGACACACACAAAATTCACAGGCTGAAGCAACAGTTACTTCAAGATCTAAAAATCGGCATTAGGTGTGCGGTTATGAGAACATGGATTTTGGGTCCATTATTCTTTGATGAAAATGTGAATATAGCCATGTACATGGATATTTTTAAAACAATCCTTTGCACAGTTATACGATCCGAAATGTGAGTATTGTTTTTTCCACAAGACAGAGTAACTTGCCATATATCATAAGCCAAATTCAAACGGCATTCACAGAAGAACATATGGTGAGCAAAGGATTGTGATCTCCACAGTCGCCAGACCGAATGGTGTCCAACTTTCACCTCTGGGGATACATGAAGGGTAGGGTTTGTAAAACTAATTCCCAGAAAATGTACAAATCTAGTAATTCATGTGATGTTGCAAAAAGCAGTGTTCCTGAACATGATAAAACTGCACAACTTTGTATATCCACTGGTGGAAACCCACTCCAGAATCTCTAGTAAAAGGGTAAGTATGTATTTTTTCCATTATTCATTATCCTGTACAAACAACACAAAGGGAAACGAGTCTGTTTTCCGTGGACCACCCAATATAGTAAATATAAAGCTAATATGTCCAATAATGTCCAATGATGGGCAGCAACCTTGCAGACTGCTTACTTATATTTATAGTGCTTGTTCATGGAAGTCTCTTAACCTTAGAATCATTTGGAATTAAATGGTGCCATTAGAAAGTACAACTTAGGCTGAGTTCACACTTCAGTTATTTGATCAGTAATTTAATCAGTTATTATCAGCCAAAACAGTAGTGAAGCCTCCACAGAGATAAGTTATAAGGGAAAGATCTGCACATGTTCTATGTTTTGACCCAAACCTACTTTTGGCTCACAATAACTGATGAAAAAATACTGACCAAATAACTGAAGTGTGAACTCAGCCTTATCCCACAAAAAACAAGCCCTCATATGGCTATGTGAATGGAAAAATAAAAAAAAAATGATGACCCCAGAAAGCTTAGGAGGAAAAAATAGAAATCTATACATGAAAAATCTTCTGGAGCTCAATGGGGTTAAATAGATTACTTAAACAGAAGTACAAATTTTAGGATTTCACTAGGCTGTGTAACTTGTAATCAGTGAAGTCATGCCATCAAATAGCTATTCCACCTGTGAATTTTATATTATTCATTTCAAACTCAAACATTTAAAGGGCTTCAACCAAAGTCAAAACTTATTCCCTATCCACAGGACAGAAAATGACCATCTAATTGATGAGGGTTCGATTGCTGAGACCATCACCAATCATGAGAATGGGGTTTAGATTCCTCTGAATGACTAAAGCAGCAAAAACTTTAAAGGGTAGATAAAGTTAATACAAGGCACTTACTAATATATTGTTATCATCCATATTGCCTCCTTTGCTAACTTCATTTTTCCATTACATTATACACTGCTCATTTCCATGGTTACGACCACCCTGCTCGTTCTTGCATGCTACAGAAAAAGGCACTGGCCTATGTGTACTTCCATGGTCTTGACCACCAAACAGGACGGTGCTTTTGCATACAGTGTGAAGGCAAAGTAACTGCTGCTGGATTGCAGGGCCGTCGTAACCATGGAAACAAGCAGTGTATAATGTGATGGGAAAATGATTCAGCAAAGGAAGCAATATGAACAATAACTATACATTAGTAAGTGCCTTGTATTACCTTCCTCTACATAGTAAATGCTTTTTTGCTGAAGTTAGACAACCCAATTAAAGGAAATATGTCTCCAAAAATTGTATCTGCCAGTTAAAACCAAATGATAACATATTCTTTTTTCTAATGTTTTTATATTTTTTTGTAGGAATGCTCTGTGACCTGTGCAGAGGTCATTGTAGAAAGAAAGAATAGATAAGTTCTGACAATCACCTACTGTGAATCGCCTTATAGTACTGCCTTATCTATACACAGAGGTGATATCATTACAGGCAGGATTAGAATGACAGATAAGCAGGTAACTGCAGTAAAGTGATCTGTACAAACCAAGAAGTGGTTAAGTTTAGTAGACCAGTGCAAAAGCTGCCGGATTTTATGTTTTTTGTTTAAATATGGATATTGACTGGGAAATCTAAAAAAAATCATCAAAAATTCAAAAATTCTGATGACACATTCCCTTTAATGATCACTATTTACATTAATATGGAATTTTGTCATTCAAAGACTCCTACCCTTCCTCTTGCCATAAAGAAAACCTGGCATAAGTTGGAATATTGGGGGAGGAGGCAATTAATAACTTTATCATATGGTATGAATGGTACAAACTAGAGATGAGCAAGCACTAAAATGCTCGGGTGCTCGTTATTCGAGTCGAACTTTTCCCGATGCTCGGGTGCTCGTTTCGAGTAACGAACCCCATTGAAGTCAATGGGAGACTCGAGCATTTTTTGCAGGGGACCAAGGCTCTGCCTAGGGAAGGCTGCGTGAAAACCTGGAAACCTCAGAAAATGATGGAAACACCATGGAAATGGACAGGAAACAGCAGGGGCAGCATGCATGGATGCCTCTGAGGCTGCTTAATCCCACCATTTCCCCTAAATTCTCAGGCAACAGCCTGGTGGTTATCCTCATAGCAATTGTGCTCACCCAGACCAAGAAAGGCGATGCAAATACCCATCACATGTTAGGGAAGCACCCAACTAGGTGCAACGAAGGTCCATCACCGCCTGCAGGTGACACCACTGCTCATGCTGGCACTGCAGCTAAAATCAAGTTTAGTATCTGTTCTTATCAGTTGCTGTGGCTGTTGGATGTATAGTGGTGAGCATAGCTGCTTCCCAAGCATCTAAAAAATAAATCAGTACAATATCTAATACGTCCCCCTACCCGGGTAAATTGTTTGGAGAGAGGGCCTGTAGGTGGGGGGGAAGGAGGTTTCGCTGGAAGAGCCAGGGGAGTGCCCCCTGGGCTAGCGTGTGTGGTGGTGACAACAGCCGGAATGGATTTTGAAAAACTGTTGCATCAACCGGTGCGGTATCGATTCTTCTCAGTTTAATACCGTATACGTCCCCTATCTTGGGACCTTATATTTTATGGATTTTTCGACCACGGAAAATGGAAAAAGAGCTTGCTCTGGCCAGGGGAGTGTCTTTCCCACTGCAGCTAAGGGGAAGTGTCCATGCTCTGCCTATCACAGGTCAGGAGGGAAATAAAAGAAGAACCAAACAAAAATCTGTACAATATCTAAGACGTCCCCTATCTGGGTAAATTGTTTGTAGAGAGGGCTGGGGGGGCAGGCTGGGGGGAAGGAGGTTTCGCTGGAACAGCCAGAGGAGTGCCCCCTGGGCTAGTGTGTGTGTGGTGACAACAGCCGGGTGTAGTTAGAATGACGACGCAGGACCCCAACTTAAAAATTTAGCATCAACCGGTACAATTGTCAATTATGAGCTACATCAAGTGTGGTATGTCTTCTATGTATACTACTCAGTTTAATACCGTATATGGCAGCTATCCGGAAAAATAGTTTGAAGAGAGAGAGAGAAAGATAGGACAAAGAAGTAAATTGTTTGGAGAGAGGGCCTGTAGGTGGGGGGCAGGCTGGGGGGAAGGAGGTTTCGCTGGAACAGCCAGAGGAGTGCCCCCTGGGCTAGCGTGTGTGGTGGTGACAACAGCCGGGTGTAGTTAGAATGACGACGCAGGACCCCAACTTAAAAATTTAGCATCAACCGGTACAGTCGTAAATTATGAGATTGATCAAGTGTGGTATGTCTTCTATGTATACTACTCAGTTTAATACCGTATATGGCAGCTATCCGGAAAAATAGTTTGTAGAGAGAGAGAAAGATAGGACAAAGAAGTAAATTGTTTGGAGAGAGGGCCTGTAGGTGGGGTGGCAGGCTGGGGGGAAGGAGGTTGGCTGGAAAGCCAGAGGAGTGCCCCCTGGGCTAGCGTGTGTGGTGGTGACAACAGCCGGATGTAGTTAGAATGACGACGCAGGACCCCAACTTAAAAATTTAGCATCAACCGGTACAATTGTCAATTATGAGCTACATCAAGTGTGGCATGACTTTTAAATGGATATTGCATGTGGTCACGTACTCCCTGGAACCCCATAGTCACCCCTTCCCTGATGTGCTAGCCCAGAACATTCTCTGCCCTAATTCGCAAGACCTTTTGCTGTTTCCGTGTGCTGACAGTGGGGATTTACCAGTGTTGTCTGAGGAGGTGGTGGACAATGGCGAGACACAGGTGTCGGGGGGTGAGGTAGTTGTATGGGAAGCAAGTTACAGTGGGGACTCCTTGGGGGGGAATTTCTCAGGATGGGACAGATTCAACTTGGGTGGATCAGGCACAGGAACAGATGAATTTTTTGGGGGGTTTATTTAACTTTTATTTAGCAAAAATAACCACAGAGATATTTATTCGTTATCTTCTCTGCGCAGTCTGGCTTAGGGGTTCGTCACTTTGATGGCGAGCTGTGCCGCTCTCTCCACAATGGTCTGTAGGTTCTTAGATGGAGACTTTGTCGGCGATTTCAGTACAGAAGGACTTGTTGCTCATCAACAGAACCTCGACCTCCTTGACATTGTGGACAAGGAATTTGCGGGTGGACCAGGAATTTGCGGAACCCTGTGGGCAGCATGTGTTTGGTCTTCTACTTGCTACCGTATCCAATGTTGGGCAATATAGATTCGCAAGTAATATTATTTTTCACACCTATCCCAAAAATAAAAATGTATGCAGTTTGCGCAAATAAAACTGGAAACTGGAACTGGAGAAAGGGCCTTTAGGTGGACCTCCGGAAAAATTGTTTGGACAGAGGGCCTGTAGGTGGACCTCCGGAAAAATTGTTTGGAGAGAGTGCCTGTAGGTGGACCTCTGGAAAAATTGTTTGGACAGAGGGCCTGTAGGTGGAACTCCAGAAAAATTGTTTGGAGAGGGCCTGTAGGTGGACCTCCAGAAAATTTGTTTGGACAGAGGGTCTGTAGGTGGAACTCCGGAAAAATTGTTTGGAGAGAGGGCCTGTAAGTGGACCTCCGGAAAAATTGTTTGAAGAGAGGGCCTGTAGGTGGACCTCCGGAAAAATTGTTTTAAGAGAGGGCCTGTAGGTGGACCTCCGGAAAAATTGTTTGAAGAGAGGGCCTGTAGGTGGACCTCCGGAAAAAGTTTTTGGAGAGAGGGCCTGTAGGTGGACCTCTAAAAAATTGTTTGAATAGAGGGCCTGTAGGGGGCCCTCCTGAAAAATTGTGCTAAAAGAGTGCCAGTTGGACCTCTAAAAAATGGCGTTTTTTGGGTCAGCGTTAGGCAAAGACGATATGTAGGAGGAGGAGGAGGAGGAGTAGGAGGAGGAGTAGAGAAGAGGAATCGGATACATAAGTTATTTAAATCTTTAGCTGCTTTCCCCGGAGGAGATTTGAATTCCGGTGAAATCCAGGCTTTGTTCATTTTAATAAGCGTCAGCCTGTCAGCGCTGTCAGTTGACAGGCGTGTACGCTTATCGGTGATGACGCCACCAGCTGCACTGAATACCCGCTCTGACAGCACGCTAGCGGCAGGGCAGGCCAGCACCTCCAAAGCGTACAGCGCCAGTTCAGGCCACGTGTCCAGCTTTGAAACCCAGTAGTTGTATGGAGCAGAGTGATCGCTACGGACGTTGGTATGGTCAGCTAGGTACTCCCTCACCATCTTTCTGTACAGCTCCCCCCTACTCTGCCTAGACTGGGGACAGGTGACAGTGTCTTGCTGGGGTGACATAAAAGTGGCAAAGGCCTTGGAGAGCGTTCCCCTGCCAGTGCTGGACAAGCTGCCTGCTCGCCTCCTCTCCCCCGCTACTTGGCCCACAGAACCATGCCCTCTGCCGCTAGCGGCGTCAGATGGGAAGAATTGTTTCAGCTTGTGCACCAGGGCCTGTTGATATCTATTCACTCTCATACTCCTTTCCTCTGCAGGGATGAGAGTGGAAAGGTTCTGCTTGTACCGTGGGTCCAGGAGAGTGAACACCCAGTAATCGGTGTTTGAAAAAATTCTTCTAACGCGAGGGTCACGGGAAAGGCAGCCTAACATGAAGTCTGCCATGTGCGCCAGAGTCCCAACACGTAAGAATTCCCTCTCCTCACTGGCCTGACTCTCCATTTCCTCCTCCTCCTCCTCCAAGTCCTCCTCTTCAGCCCATACACGCTCAAGAGTTAAGGACTGAGCACTGGTACCCTCTACTGTCTCGCCGACATTCTCCTCCTCTTCCTCCTCATCCTCATCCCCCTCCTCCGATACGTGCTGAGAAACAGAGCGGAGGGTGCTCTGGCTATCAAGCGACGTATCTTCCTCCACCGTCTCTTGTGAAAAGCGCAAAGCATCCGACTTGATGCTGAGCAGTGAGTTTTTCAACAGGCAAAGCAGCGGGATGGTGAGGCTGATAATGGCGGCATCGCCGCTGACCATCTGTGTTGACTCCTCAAAGTTGCTCAACATCTGTCAGATATCAGACATCCACGTCCACTCCTCATTGTAGACTTGAGGAATCTGAGAGACCTGACTACCAGTTCTGGTGGAAGATGACATCTGGCAGTCTACAATCGCTCTGCGCTGCTGGTAAACTCTGGATAACATGTTTAATGTGGAATTCCATCTCGTGGGCACGTCGCACAACAGTCCTGAGAGTGGCACATCTGTGTTCGACTTGCGGAAATGCTCACAGATGCGGCGCACCTTGGTGAGCAAATCAGACAGATTGGGGTATGTCTTGAGGAACCGCTGAACTATTAGATTGAACACGTGGGCCAGGCATGGCACATGTGTCAGTCTGCCGAGTTGCAGAGCCGCCACCAGGTTACGCCCGTTGTCACACACAACCATGCCTGGCTTGAGGTTCAGCGGTGCCAGCCACACATCGGTCTGCGCCGTGATGCCCTGTAACAGCTCTTGGGCGGTGTGCCTTTTGTCACCTAAGCTCAGCAGTTTGAGCACCGCCTGCTGGCGCTTACCCACGGCACTGCTGCTGCGCCTAGAGCTACCGACTGAAGGCGCCGTGCCCACGGATGGTAATTCGGTGGAGGAGGAGGGGTCGGAGGAGGAGGAGGCATAGTATGTCTGAGAGACCGTGACCGAGGTAGGCCCCGCAATCCTCGGTGTGGGCAGTACATGAGCGGCCCCAGGGTCATTCTCGGTCCCAGCCTCCACCAAGTTAACCCAATGTGCCGTCAGTGAGATATAGTGTCCCTGCCCGGCAGCACTTGTCCACGTGTCCGTGGTTAGGTGGACCTTCTCAGAAACAGCGTTGGTCAGGGCACGGATGATGTTCTCCGACACGTGCTGGTGTAGGGCTGGGACGGCACATCGGGAAAAATAGTGGCGGCTGGGGACGGAATACCGAGGGGCAGCCACCGCCATGAGATTGCGAAAGGCCTCGGTCTCTACCAGCCTATAGGGCAGCATCTCCAGGCTAAGCAATTTGGAGATGTGGACGTTGAGGGCTTGGGCATGTGGGTGGGTGGAACTGTATTTCCTCTTGCGCTCCAGCGTCTGCTGTAAAGACAGCTGAACGCTGCGCTGGGACACGTTGGTGGACACTGTGGAGGATCGTTGAGGCGAAGGTGTGGTTTTCCGGCGGGAGGCGCTCGTGCCGGGGTCCTGGGCAGGGGGTTGACTAGCAGAGGCAGCGAGTGACGCAGGGGGTTGACTAGCAGAGGCAGCGAGTGACACAGGGGAAGGAGCAGTGGTGTGACCCGCAGGAGGTGGTGAACGGCCTTGGTTCCATTGAGTGGGGTGTTTAGCACTCATATGCCTGCGCATGCTGGTGGTGGTTAGGCTAGTAGTGGTGGCACCCCTGCTGATCCTGGTGTGGCACAGGTTGCACACCACAGTCCGGTCATCCTCACTTTCTTTAAAGAACCTCCAGACTTGCGAACATCTAGGCCTCGCCACGGGAGCTTCACTACGTGAAACAGTTGCTGCTGATGCACCAGCTCTGGCCCTGCTTCTCCCTCTGGCCACACCACTGCCTCTTACAACCTGTTCTGGTGCAGCACTCGCCTCCGCCTCAGAAGCACTGTCTTCACTCGGCATATCAACCCAGCTCGGGTCAGTCACCTCGTCATCCTCCGATTCCTCAGTCTGCTCCCCCCTCGGAATTCCTCCCCTTACAACAACTTCACCACTGTCTGACAACCGTGTCTCCTCATCGTCTGACACCTCTTTACAAACTTCTTCCACTAACTCAACATTGTCATTATCATCATCATCACCCACAGACTGCGACAGTTGGAACACTTGGGCATCGGGAAAGAGGTCAGCAGCAACCTGAGAAGTGGTTTGTGACTCTGGGAAGGGTCCAGAAAACAGTTCCTCAGAGTATGCCGGATCGCATTCCAAATTTTCCTGGGAGGGGGCAGACTGGGGGGAAGGAGGTTGAGGTGGAGGAGCCAGAGGAGTGCTCCCTTGGGTAACGTGGGTGGACTGCGTGGAAGACTGACTGGCGGACAAATTACTTGAAGCATTATCCGCAATCCACGAGATCAGCTGTTCGCACTGTTGTGGTTTCAACAGTCCTCTACCACGTGTCCCTGTAAGTTGAGACATGAAGCTAGGGAGTGTAGCTCTGCGGCGTTCCACAGCTCCCTCATCAGCAGGTACTGTCTCACCCTGCCCAGGACCACGGCCTCTGCCCCCAGCAGTAATTGACTGCCCACGCCCACAACCCTCGTCCTCTTTCCTCGAACCTTAGCCCTGGGGTTCCACATTTTCTGTATATAATTGTATTCTTTAAAAAAAATAAAATAAATGGGCCTGGTGTACTGAAACCCACAAACTTGTTCAGTCTGGTTTAATTTTGTGACGTACAGAAAGTGTCACCTGGACAGTATATACGGTTTGGAGTTAGTATGCTGAACTGTGTCACACAGAAAGGTTACACGCAGCTGTGTGAAATGGATTTGTATCACTCGGCTAAAACAACAAAAAAAAATTATTTGTTTTCTATAGTTTTTAAAATATTTTTTTGTTTTGTTTTGTTTTTTGGGAACGTGACGTGCAGAAACTATCGTACAGCTGACTGACACCCTAAAGACGGTGGCTATTTAGACTGCTGCGACCCAGACAAATGTCGCACAGAGATTTTTAGGATCAAGCTATGTATACGTGACAGGCAGCAAGTGACTTGGTTGTATTTTGTGACGTACAGAAAGTGTCACCTGGACAGTATATATGGTTTAGAGTGAGTATGCTGAACTGTGACACACAGAAAGGTTACACGCAGCTGTGTGAAATGGATTTGTATCACTCAGCTAAAACAACAAGAAAAAATAATTTTTTTTATATATTTTTTTTTTAATATTTTTTTTGTTTTGTTTTTTTGGGAACGTGACGTGCAGAAACTATCGTACAGCTGACTGACACCCTAATGACGGTGGCTATTTAGACTGCTGCGACCCAGACAAATGTCGCACAGAGATTTTTAGGATCAAGCTATATATACGTGACAGGTAGCAGGTGACTTGGTTGTATTTTGTGACGTACAGAAAGTGTCACCTGGACAGTATATACGGTTTGGAGTGAGTATGCTGAACTGTGACACACAGAAAGGTTACACGCAGCTGTGTGACATGGATTTGTATCACTCAGCTAAAACAACAAGAAAAAATAATTTTTTTTATATTTTTTTTTTTATATTTTTTTCTTTTAGTTTTGTTTTTCTGAGAACGTGACGTGCAGAAACTATCGTACAGCTGACTGACACCCTAATGACGGTGGCTATTTAGACTGCTGCGACCCAGACAAATGTCGCACAGAGATTTTTAGGATCAAGCTATATATACGTGACAGGTAGCAGGTGACTTGGTTGTATTTTGTGACGTACAGAAAGTGTCACCTGGACAGTATATACGGTTTGGAGTGAGTATGCTGAACTGTGTCACACAGAAAGGTTACACACAGCTGTGTGAAATGGATTTGTATCACTCAGCTAAAACAACAAAAAAAATAATTTTTTTCTATATTTTTTTAAATATTTTTTTGTTTTGTTTTGTTTTTTTGGGAACGTGACGTGCAGAAACTATCGTACAGCTAACTGACACCCTACTGACGGTAGCTATTTAGACTGCGACCCAGACAAATGTCGCACAGAGATTTTTGGGATGAAGCCATACACGTGACAGGCAGCAAATGACTTGGTTGTATTCGGTGACATACAGAAAGTGTCACCTGGACAGAAAATAGTGAGTGTACTGAACTGTGACACACAGAATGGTTCGACACTGCTGTGTGCAATGGATTTGTATCACTGAGATATAACATAAAAAAATAAAAGGGGGTTATACATGGCGATAGCTGCACTACTAGTGCCAGCCAGCCAAGTGACAAAAAAAAAAAAATGTCTTCTAGCCCTTAGAAGGGCTGTTGGGTTCTTTGTGGGTGATCCCTGCCTAACAGACAACTAAATGCAGGCCCTAACACTGTCCCTGAAAGGCAGCAGCTCTATCCCTAACGACATCCAGACGGCATCTGAGCCGAGCACCGCGGCCAGTCGGTAGTATATTCCAGGGTCACCTGATCAGGCCAGCCAACCCCTGCTATCGACATGTAAGGGCCCCACGTGATGCTGGGTGGTACGCAGAGTCTCCTGGCTTGTGATTGGCTGTGTTTTTAGGCGCCAAAAAAGCACGATGCGGAAGTTGCCATTTCCTCGAGCATGGCGAGATACTCGTCCGAGCAGCGAGCACTTACGAGTACCCTAATGCTCAAACGAGCACCAAGCTCGGACGAGCATGCTCGCTCATCTCTAGTACAAACCAAATACGATAAAAATATTACAATGTATATTTTATGTATTAAAACTTATTCTGGACAATAATAAATGAGGGAAAGCTTTTCATACCGTAGTTCTAGATTCTGTTTGTGAGTCATCCAGTCTAGGCCACTCTTTATGAAATACTACAGTACGACACTCATTTGTAAGATGACAATTTTGACCTCTGGTAATGCAATATCAAAGTAAGGGCAATGGCTGAATGACTCTGTAGCAGTTCCTACTTAGACAGAAAAGAAACCCTATCATATATCGAATTACGCAGAGGACGACAAGCTCTCTTTACCATGGAGGACTTGCTTTTGAACTAGATTAAAGTCCTGTATGTCTGAAATCTCTTTACTACTTAGCGACCTCTTCGCAGAGGCTACATTTTCAGGGTTTATATTATTGTGGTCATTTTTGACAAGTTTTAATTGAATTTGTGTTCCAATGACAAGTGTATTGCTATCTTTATGGATGACACTTTGACTTATCAATTGCTTATACAGCTATTAAGCATGACCTTGCAATTATTCATTTTTTTCTGGAGAAAATTGCCCTGCAATTCAGTGAGAAGTCAAGTTATCAAGAGAGTGTAGTGATCTTTATTGTGTTATATCCACAGGATCTGTACTATCATGAAAGCCAGTCAATTTGAAGTCACATTCCCTGCAGTACTCTTTGACTTCCAGTGTCTAGCTGTCACTAGGGAGCACATTGGACTCCTTACATCTCATGTAAGGACCACAGTTCATTGTATTTTAGTAAACTACAGTATTTCAAATCCTGCTGAAGAATGTCAACCAGTACTTTATAGAAGCTGCTGTATTTAGAGAAAAACGTCATACATTATGAAAAAAGCTCTTACATTATAATTCTTATTATTTTTCTTCTTTTTCTTTTTTTTTGTCCTTTTCTTATAGCAGTTAATGGAAAGTGAAATATATCAGGGAGAATAACTCCAAATTTTGATGTCTCTTCACAGACATTAAAATGCATATCAGTGCATCATAGTAACCACTAATGGAAGGGTATAAATGTAACTTTAAAGTAAATTATTTTACTGGTTACCTGAATAAATGCCTGTCTAATACTAATTCTGAAAGCAATGCAGGTTCCTTTGTCAAGTACTTTACTATGTCTGTCATACAGATGCTAGCAGTGTTGACACCTAAGATTGAAACAGTTTCTTCTGTGTCTTGAAATGGTGATATGCTATGAACATCATAGAGGGGGCATCCCATGCCCCCCTCCCCCATGAGCCAGAGTAGAAAGCTTTTGAATCTGAGACACTACTGATTCTGGCCAGGTCCGCCTATGCGTTTCATAGACAGTCATGGATTTGGATTTGCTTAAATGTGCACCTGAACACCAGAAGGTGGATGGATATTAATTTTAGAAGGGGTTGTAATGGGACAAAAATCCTAGAGTTCAGTGTTCCTCTATACCAGAAAACTGGTGTAGAAGATGATAAATGTGGTGGGGGCGTCATCACACACCCTCTCCACCCTCGCCATGGCCCCTTTTCTGCAAAGTGGCAAGAGTGGTGGAGATGTGCAGTTTGTGACTTTTTCATGCCACAAAAGTGAAACAGTTTAATGCTAAATGTGGCCCAATTTGTATTACAGTATTACAGTCATGTCAGTGTCCATAGGGACATGTGTAAGACTGCGTTAATCAAAAGTGTTTAGTTTTTACTATTATGGTAAGACAGGAGTGGATCTTTAAGAAAGGAAATACATAAAGGAAAAATGTAATTGTGCAAACCCAGGGGCTTCCCTGGTGTAATGACACAAGCTTTTTGCATTTGAACAATATATATTTGTCTTAACAGCGGCATGCCATCTTTCTGAATAGTCCTTGACTGAGACCATGGCTATTGTGACACTATTTTGAGTTTGTGCCCAAAGTAACTGTCTGCTTTAAACCATCCTACTGTACTACTTTGGGTCTCTGCAAAGTCATTCCCTTCCACAGCCTTTCCCACCTGGATGCCACTTGCAGGATTGCACCAGCCACTTAGTATCCATGGGTCCTCATGGCCGCTTCATCACTACCTTTCATGCACTACATCTGGACTACCTCTGAATGTGAATGCACAACGTGCATGTCACACAATATTCTGTATAACATGAGTGACCAGCATAGTCTTGGTCTAATTCCTTATAAAGGTGTGCTGTCTCTTTAAAGACAACTCAATTTAACTTAGAAACTTTAGCAGTAATTTAAATGGGTTATCCCATGAATAATGTAAAAAAAAATGAAAATCAGACATCATATAGTACATTGCAACCTCTTTCTAACAAAGTTAGAACCAGCCCTGTACCTCATATGGATCCAGAGATCTCCTCATTCATTGCTCTGCTAGATTAATCAAACTGACAGCTCAAGGGGAGTGTCTTTTCTGCTGCAGCTCAGGAGGCATGTCTAAGCTCTCTCTATCACAGCTCAGAAGGCAGTTGAAGGATAAAACAGCATGTGCAGCCTTCTCAGTGAGAAGGTCAATGAAATAAGGAATTATGTTGTGTTATACAGATACATTTTATTGAATAACTCTGTAGCTATACAAAATTGTTAATGACATGCAATTACAAAAGGATTCAGATGCAGGTGCTGGTTTGAAAACTGTACAATATTTTTCGTGGGACAATCCCTTGAACTAAGGCCATTTTTGTTTTACAATATACAATGCAGCTCTTGAACCTTTACACAGTAGGATGTTTTATTTTCTATAACTTTTAATATATCTCATAAGAACCCACTGGGCTTATCACTGTGTTTCTTTTCATACCAGCCTTCACACTGTGCTATATTTCGATGAACAGACCTCTGACTAGGCCTCAACACAGCCATGTCTCTCACTAGCCCCCGGTGTCTTTAAGGGCTGGAGCTTCCAAGGCACAGTGACCAGGCAATGGCACCAAAACTACAATAGTTGCTCACTAGCTTCTTCCTCAGAGACAACAATAGGGATTTATTGTGCCTTCTTGTTTCTTGAAAGTTTAGCAGCTGCAGTTGCCACATCTGATACAACATGCATTGCAAATGGTGAAATCCGCAGTGCAGAACTATAAAGAAAATTGAAACATTTTTCATGTCTTGAGCACATGACATCTGAGGGGTTAAAAGTCTGTGACTGGTGTTATCCAGGATCAAAAACCTCACCTGCAGGATTCTTCTTTGTAATCAAGTAGGTGCCTGGGGTCTATGGAGCCCGCTCAGCATGTGAGCGGGGGCCATCTTTAAAGATCCAACATGTACTGTACATGAACAGAACCACTATACAATGTACGGCGCTGGGCTTCATGAGCAGAGAGAAGGCCGCAACACTATAGATCAGATACTGATGACCTATCCGGAGGATAGATAATCAGTAAAAAAACACTCTCAGAAAACCCATTTAAGATTTCTAAAAATCAGCCAAAGCCTGATAAAGGGTTATGCAAGGAAAGAATACAAAATTCCTTGCAACCCCTGTAGGCTAATTTCAGAATACCATGGCTGTAAAAAGTGCATTTCTCCTACTAGCGCTGTACTAGATATAGTAACTGCCATTAACTGTATGCACTTTAAAGTTATATTTTAGATAAAATATACCATATGCCATATATTCTTATATCATTGTGATCGGAAAATAAGATTAACCTGTAAGAAAATGTAAATCGGTATACGGCAACATGTGGATTTAACCTAAGTGAAATATTTAACAGTGAAACAATAAGGAGTCCCACGAAGCATTCAATGTTGAATCAATTTAAAATTGTCTCCTATGACCGTCACACATTGATGTTGATCCGCATTACTTTCATCCCTGATTAAAGCTTCTGAATGGAACACCTGGGGCTATTGACTATGTTGGCACCATGTCGTTTTTCACATGCGTTGTAAAGGGACCCAGTGGTAATTGCTAAATAATGGACCAAACACTTTCTATCCGTAGCTTATGCAGAGAATCCTGAACCTACTATATTTCTGCAGGGCAGTTTAATATCCAAAGTCTCAATTCTTAATGGGTTCTGACATAAATGAATACATTCAAAGATCAATTTACAACCTCAAATCATTGCCAGGTTTGTCTATTAGTATAATGCATAGCTTAAGTCAGGCAGCAATTTTAGCTCATTATTTGGAGTATAGGTGTTATCATGGTGAGATGTAAAGATGTGAAGCCGGCTGAATAATTAATTACTGATGACAAGGATCAGCCTCTGGGCAGGCTTTAGTATACAGCATAATGTTAACTGAATTCGATAGCAAAGGCATGACAATATTTTATTCTGTGTATTTGCAGATCAGACAATTCAGCTCAAAGCCCTTATCACAGCAAATGATAAATTAACAATTATTGCAGGTTATAGAAAATGCAAAAGCCCAACAATAGCACAATGAGTGTTGCTCTGATATGTGTATAAGCCTAAATAACAATACAATTATCAAATGTACGCACCTGAAAAGGGTGCCAGAAAACCCTACGTTATCAAATACTAAATAGAATGCAGGATTAACACTAAAACATAACCTTTACTAGGTATCGTTAAAAATAATGGCCCACAAACAAATATACATACAGTGCCTTGCGAAAGTATTCGGCCCCCTGGAACTTTTCAACCTTTTGCCACATTTCAGGCTTCAAACAAAAAGATATAACATTTTAAATTTTTGGTGAAGAATCAACAACAAGTGGGTCACAATTGTGAAGTGGAGCAAAATTTATTGGATCATTTAAACTTTTTTTGTAATAATAAAACTGAAAAGTTGGGCGTGCAAAATTATTATATTTACTTTCAGTACAGAAAACTCACTCCAGAAGTTCATTGAGGATCTCTGAATGATCCAATGTTGTCCTAAATGACTGATGAAGATAAATAGAATCCACCTGTGTGTAATCAAGTCTCCGTATAAATGTACCTGCTCTGTGATAGTTTCAGGGTTCTGTTTAAAGCACAGAGAGCATCATGGAGACCAAGGAACACACCAGGCAGGTCCGTGATACTGTTGTGGAGCGGTTTAAAGCTGGATTTAGATACCAAAAGATTTCCCAAGCTTTAAACATCCCAAGGAGCACTGTGCAAGCGATCATATTGAAATGGAAGGAGTATCAGACCACTGCAAATCTACCAAGACTCGGACGTCCCTCTAAACTTTCATCTCAAACAAGGAGAAGACTGATCAGAGATGCAGTCAAGAGGCCCATGATCACTCTGGATGAACTGTAGAGATCTACAGCTGAGGTGGGAGAGTCTGTCTACAGGAGAACAATCAGTCGAACACTTCACAAATCTGGCCTTTATTAAAGAGTGGCAAGAAGAAAGCCATTTCTCAAAGATATCCATAAAAAGTCTCGTTTACAGTTTTCCACAAGCCACCTGGGAGACATACCAAACATGTGGAAGAAGGTGCTCTGGTCAGATGAAACCAAAATTGAACTTTGGAAACAATGCAAAACGATATGTTTGGCGTAAAAGCTCATCACCCTGAACACACCATCCCCACTGTCAAACATGGTGGTGGCAGCATCATGGTTTGGGCCTGCTTTTCATCAGCAGGGACCGGGAAGATGGTTAAAATTGATGGAAAGATGGATGGAGCCAAATATAGGACCATTCTGGATGAAAACCTGTTGGAGTCTGCAAAAGACCTGACACTAGGACGGAGATTTATCTTCCAACAAGACAATGATCCCAAACATAAAGCAAAATCTATAATGGAATGGTTCAAAAATGAACGTATCCAGGTCTTAGAATGGCCAAGTCAAAGTCCAGACCTGAATCCAATTGAGAATATGTGGAAAGAGCTGAAAACTGCTGTTCACAAACGCTCTCCATCCAACCTCAAAGAGCTCGAGCTGTTTTGCAAGGAAGAATGGGCAAGAATTTCAGTCTCCAGATGTGCAAAACTGATAGAGACATACCCCAAGCGACTTGCAGCAGTAATCGCAGCAAAAGGTGGCGCAACAAAGTATTAATGCAAGGGGGCCAAATAATTTTGCACACCCCACTTTTCAGTTTTATTATTATAAAAAAGTTTAAATGATCCAATAAATTTCGTTCCACTGCACAATTGTGACCCACTTATTGTTGATTCTTCACCAAAAATTTAAAATGTTTAATCTTTTTGTTTGAAGCCTGAAATATGGCAAAAGGTTGAAAAGTTTCAGGGGGCCGAATACTTTCGCAAGGCACTGTAAATATAAAAAATTGTGCACACAACAAACCAGTGCAATAATAAAAGAAGCGGCCTTACCACTTAGATGAATGATGTGGAAAAAGTATAAAAAGCCCTGGTCTAGGGGTACTGGATCTCTGTCCCTGGGTGGCCCTATATATATATATATATATATATATATATATATATATATAACCACTGTCTAAATGTATACAGGGGTAAAAAGAGACACCCTATAACTGAGGGCGACATTCTAAATAGGCTGTCCCTCTCTGTCCCTTGAGCAAAAGTTGACTTCCCAGTAATTCGTCAGGGGGATAGAGAAAGGGATCCCTAGAGCTTAGGAAAATAGAACAAATACCGTATGTCCCGACGCGTTTCCTTGGCAAACATAATCAATTCATCAGGGGACTGATAATCAGGTGGTACAGAAGAACCAGTGCTTATATTCCATCTGGATCTGCAGAAAGGGGGGCTCAGTATACGCTCTGGTATATGGCGCTAATCCTGGCCCACGCTGGTATGGTCACCGCGTGGATTTAAATACCCCCGCTCACATTAAGCAAAACACCGCCCCTCATTGGACGAGGTAAGCGGAAAACATGCCCCAGGAAGTTCAAGAGCCCATAGTAACAGCAGTGGCGCACACGCTCGTGATTCCGGCCGTACATACGTGCATGTAAGTAAGGCGGCGATGCCGTGTGCAAGTAGCGCATGCGCCGTAACGTCACAGACGGCGCATGCGCCCTAAAGCACATCGGCAGATCCGTGCCTATAGGTATAGGGTAACAGCCGTTCATAACAACCAGTGGGCGCCCACAGGCTCCCCACCCCCTGAGCACTGTAAGGCATAACAGCGAGGACCAAACCTGTAAGTTTGTCACCAAGTGCAAAATCAACAGAAGCATTTTGTCAGCAACTTAAAGATAAGATTGGCCTAATAACATCTGGACACAAATGAAAACAAGATAGCAAATTACCACAAAAGTAAAAAAGATCAAGCAGACATACAGCATGCTATTACAATACAATTAGTACATATAAATGAATCATCCTACAGCAATACAAGAACAGGCTTTGGCAGAGCCCTGTCAAAGCCTATATAGTATCATTTTGTACTACTAATATATAGTTAAATAGGTATGCTCCCTCCAATGATGGTAATAAGAAGGAAGGAGAAAACACTAAATGAAACAGCCAAACAAAAGTTGTTCATTTAAGCCCAGGGGATGGCTCGTTTTGAGTTAAAAAATCCTCCAGCTTTCACGCTGGAGTATTTTCTTATCCAAGTCTGGCTGAATTGGATTTTGGCTGAAAATTGGATAAGTTCAATTCCCATAAAACGGAGTGAGGATATGTCACCACTAGAGATGAGCGAACATGCTCGTAACAAGCACTGTACCGCTCGGCTCCCATGCGCTCGCATGGGCGCAGGTAGCCGCTTCCGTCCTCCTCACCCGACGGAAGTGGCTGCCTGCGCCCATGTGAGCGCAGGGGAGCCGAGCGGTACAGTGCTTGTTTTGAGCACGTTCGCTCATCTCTAGTCACCACCATGATGTATCGCAATATGTTGAGCCAATGGAGTGTCCTTTTGGTGTCTAATATCACTCAAATGCTCACCTATCCATCTGCGCAGCTCCCTGGTGGTTTTCCCCGCATATTCCAGATCACAGCCACAGATAGCCCTATAAATCACCCCCCTAGAGCGGCAATTTATAAAATCCCTAATCACATAGGTTTTGCCTGTATTCCTACCACAAAAAGAGCGTCCTCGTTCAATATGGAGACAGGCTATGCAGCCACTACAGAGATGGAACCCCACAGTTCTTTATGGCCACCAGTTAGGTGTAACTATCTCTTCACTGTAGTGGCTGTGCACCAGACGGTCCCTCAGGCTTCGCCTCTTGCAAAAGGTAATCTGTCTAGTATTGGTAATAACTTTTCTTACAACTGGGTCAAGTTGCAAAATGCCCCAATGTTTTTTTATAACCTGGCGCACTTCAGTGGCTGCCTCGTCAAATGTGGCAATCAAGCGTATGGTGGCGTCAGTATTCAGTGAACGTTTAGGATACAGGAGTTTGTTACGATCAGTACTCATCGCCTTACAATACGCCTTCCTAAGGACAGTATCTGGATACCCTCTTTCAAGGAACCTCAATCTGAGGTCCCTTGCCTGTTCCTTGAACTCAGAGGAGATGAGCAATTTCTCCTCAACCGCAGATACTGCCCAATAGGAATCCCCTATTTCAGGGGACGCGGGTGGTGACTCTCCCATTTAAGAAGGGAGTTAGTAGAGGTAGGTTTGCGATAGATGTTAGTAGCAATTTCCCCGTCTGCCTGCAGAATCTGCCAAGCTTTGGGGTGCCAGTTTACTATAAATTAACAAAATAGCTACTGGATTTTTAAGAGGGGATTCATTAATAATACAGGGAATCAAACATAAAAGGTTAACTAACCAACTAAAGGACAGGAACAAGGAACATACAGGTCAGGGGTAAGGAAGGAAGTGTCTAACTAGCTATCTATGTACAGTTTTATATACTAGCCATACATACACACACACATAGCTCACACAGTGCCCATCCCTGGAACACCTCTCAGATATTGTCTGAGCCAATCAGCACAGTCCATTTACAGTCTGTAGATACAGTTGTAGAGCTCAAGACCTTCCTGTAGGTGGCATCCTTGAGTCCAGAGCTGTCCTTCCTCTAAAGGACAAACAGACCGCAGAAAGTGGCTCCCCCAGGTCAGGAAGCATCATAAATCACATGTTCACAGTTGTGCTCCTTAGGGGGCAAGGCCCTGTATTGTCTCCCTAATAAAACAGCAGTGTTTATTGTCTGTTGAGCAGATAGGATTTGTCCACCACGATTGCTTTGTGGGAGAGTGGCTTAGGTGTTTGCAGCCAAATTCCACTCTGCTGTAAAGGCCTCAAGTCAAGAGTCAGTAAAATGTTGGGCTTCCAACACTGCCCCCCTACTAATCAAAATATCCAAAACGGGTAGAGATTGTTTTTCTATCTCTGACAAAATTCCTGAAATGATCCTTGTCACCCCTCCACACGACAAATACGTCGTCTATGTAGCGTTACCACATGACGACGCTGTCAATGTGTGGAGGAGCGACGTCACCAAAAACGTAATTCCTGTCCCACCAGCCCAGGAGCAAATGATGGGGCACATGGACTCCCCATGGACTCAGTGCCCCTGAGCTGGTGGTAGAAAACGCTGTCAAACAGAAAGTAGTTCGTAGTCCAAAAAATGCTTCAGTTGCCTTAATACCAAATTGATGGGGTATGGAGGAATATAAGGCTTCCACATCATTGGAGGCCAACCACATATCCTCCTCGAGGATCACCCCTTCAAGGTGACATAACAGGTCTCCCGTGTCTCTAATGTATGATGGCAATGCCTTAACAAAAGGTGCCAAGATGACATCGACATAAATACCTAAGTTCTGTGTAAGACTATTGACTCCTGCAACTATGGGGCGCCCCTTCAATGGGGTCACCCCCTTGTGCACTTTGGGGAGACTGTAAAATGTTGCAACCGTTGGAAACTTGCAATATAAAAACCCAAATTCCTCCTCTGAAATCATATTCTAACTTCTTGCATCCTGTAAGATCAATAATTCTTTTTGATATGCAATGGTAGGGTCACAGCTCACTCTTTCATATGTGCTCTTATCCCTTAGTAAATCAAGACACATCTTTTTATATTGGGGGGCATCTAAGATAGCGATATTGCCCCCCTTATCTGAGGGCTTAATCGTAATCTTATCCTCTTTCTGAAGATTAACAAGGGCCTGATATTCTGCCTTCGAGCAATTGAAGGAGTGAGTCTCCATCTTAATCCCCTCCAAGTCTTTACAAACTTGATTTAAAACACATCTATACAGGAAGGATCACCTACTGGAGGCATTTTGACACTTTTGCTCCTAAGAGTAGTAAAGGGTCCCTGTCCGCTTTCAGGAACCATATCTGCTAGCGAATACAGTAGCCTTACGACCTCTAGTATATCCTGAGGTATACGTAGCTCCTTACTCTCCCTCTTGTTAACAGAGCAAAAGTGCTTATGCCAACGCAGTTTCCTCGCAAAGAGGTTAAGGTCTTTGCCCCAACTAAACAGATTAAAGGTGGTGGTAGGTACAAAATACAGGCCTTTGCTTAGTAGTGAGATTTCAGCAGTTGTAAGAGGTCGAGTCGAAAGGTTAAGTACCCGATTGCCCTGAGTTATAGTCAACGTATTAGAGGATAAGGGGGGAGGGAGGGAAAAAGAAAGGGGAAGGGGGAAGGAGGAAGCGGAAAAACTTGACGAGGAGGAAGCACAACATGGAAAAGAGCCAGCCGGGGTAGCTGTTGTGGTTATTGTACCTGATTGCGCGTGCGCAGCTGGTAGGGTGCTCCCTCTTCTAAAAAACGCTGATTAGTACCACCTCGTTGTTACGAACGGCTGTTACCCTATACCTATAGGCACGACTCTGCCGATGTGATTTAGGACGCATGCACCATCTGTGACGTTACAGATTATGCGCTACTTACGCACGGCATCGCCGCTTGATACTTACGTGCACGTACATACGGCTGGAATCACGGGCGCGCGCTACTGCTGTTACTATGGGCGCACCCGCTCTTGAACTTCCTGGGGCGTGCTTTCCGCTTACCTCGTCCATTGAGGGGCGGTGTTTTGCTTAATGTGAGCGGGGTATTTAAATTCAAGAGGGGACCATGCCAGCATGGAAGCCATATGCCTCACCAGCGTGGGCCAGGATTAGCGCCATATACCAGAGCATATACTGAGCCCCCCTTTCTGCAGATCCAGATCCACATCAGCAAAATGGACGCGTTTTGGATACTACAAGCCTTTATCAACATATGACAAACTACAATATACCACCAATTATATATGGAAAGCTACCAATCAAAAGTTTAGTTTCACATTGCTTGGGCTGCATCTAAGAAAAGGACTGGACTAGGCTTCCAAATTTCCAGATTGAAATTCATGAGTGTCACTATGTCATTGCTGCCTAAAACAAATAATAATTAAAATTAAAATCAATTAGTGCACAGAGAGCAGGACTTATATATACAATTCTATTTACACACTGAGATGACCAATTTCATAGTCTCTATTCAGGCTGCGTGGATGTAGCATATCCAACGTATGAATCCAAAATGCCTCTTTCTTCAGAAGCAAGGTTTTCATTTCACCCCCTGTCCTCAGAGGTTTTATCTGCTCAATAATTTGATATCTGAGTTGAGAGATACGATGTTTATATTTATGAAAATGATATGGAATGGGTAATAACAAGTTGTTTGTCCGAATCATGGACTTGTGCTTGCAAATCCTGTCTTTTATAGCTTGCATTGTCTCACCGATGTATAATAGCCCGCAGGGGCATTTAATCAAATAAATAACATTAGTGCTGTTACAAGTAAAATGTCCATTAATTTCAAATGCTCTACCACTGTGTGGGTGGAAAAATTTATTCCCTTTAATGATATGGGAACATTGTCACAGTGGAGACATGGAAATGTTCCATTATGTTTCGGTGTCAATATGCTCTGTCTCATTTTCTTTTGCAAGCTTCCCACATCCGCACGCACCAATTTGTCCCGCAAGGTAGGGTTTCTTTTGTTACACAATAGAGGGGGATCTTGAAAACCTCCACCTCTGTATATGCTTTCTGTAAAATGTGCCAATTCTCCCTGATAATGTGGTCAAATTGTGCATTGAATGGGTGATACTTGCGCACAAATGCGATACGCTCACAATTCTTGTCTCGCACTGTGTCCCTCCCAATATCCAGCTCAGTCAAAGTGCGCTTCAATTCCGTAGTGGGATAGCCCCTCCTCCTGAATCTGTCTGTCATCTCCTGTATCCTCAACTCACATATAGGTTCCTCCGATACTATGCGTTTCATTCTCTGATATTGTGATTTGGTAATAGCCTTTTTTAAGGATGGAGGATGTGCACTCGAAAAATGAAGGATAGTGTTCTTATCTGTCTCTTTACAAAACAGGTCAGTACTAAGGGAACCTCCCACTCCCATATACACCATGGTATCCAAAAAGCTCACTTGTCGATGAGAAAATGGCAGTACTGCTAGAAAAAGTATTAACACCGTTAGTTCGTAATACAAAATCCTTTTTATTAGATACGTCTCAATTTTTGCAAGAACTGAAGGGGTTTAGTCGGATGTCTGATGAATTTTGGTTGGTCACCATAGATGTGGTGAGTTTGTATACATCGATAAATCATAATGACTGTGTTAAAGCGGTTTCCACTTTGCTTGAGAACAGCGACTATTTTACTAACCAAAAATTTTTTTTTTCTGGATTTTTTATATTTGGTTCTACATGAAAATTATTTTCTAGTGGGGGATACCTACTATTTGCAGAAACGGGGGACCGAAATAGGCTTGAATGTGGCCCCGCCCTATGCAAACACATTCATGTCATCGTTTGAAGACAAATATGTTTATTCAAATGCTAACTTTTGTTTATATGCTAAAATCCGGAAAAGATTTATTGATGACGTGTTTTGCAAATGGGCGAGGCCACTCGAGTCCCTCGAGTCCTTCTTTAATACTTTAAATGAAGTTGATGTATATCTGAAGTTTACTATGATATATGATCGAGAACAAGTGAGCTTTTTGGATACCATGGTGTATGTGGGAGTGGGAGGTTCCCTTAGTACTGACCTGTTTTGTAAAGAGACAGATAGGAACAGTATCCTTCATTTTTCGAGTGCACATCCTCCATCCTTAAAAAAGGCTATTCCCAAATCACAATATCAGAGAGTGAAATGCATAGTATCGGAGGAACCTAGATGTGAGTTGAGGATACAGGAGATGACAGACAGATTCAGGAGGAGGGGCTATCCCACTACGGAATTGAAGCGCACTTTGACTGAGCTGGATATTGGGAGGGACACAGTGCGAGACAAGAATTGTGAGCGTATCGCATTTGTGCGCAAGTATCACCCATTCAATGCACAATTTGACCGCATTATCAGGGAGAATTGGCACATTTTACAGAAAGCATATCCAGAGGTGGAGGTTTTCAAGATCCCCCCTCTATTGTGTAACAAAAGAAACTCTACCTTGCGGGACAAATTGGTGCATGCGGATGTGGGAAGCTTGCAAAAGAAAATGAGACAGAGCATATTGACACCGAAACATAATGGAACATTTCCATGTCTCCACTGTGTCCAATGTTCCCATATCATTAAAGGGAATAAATTTTTCCACCCACACAGTGGTAGAGCATTTGGAATTAATGGACATTTTACTTGTAACAGCACTAATGTTATTTATTTGATTAAATGCCCCTGCGGGCTATTATACATCGGTGAGACTATGCAAGCTATAAAAGACAGGATTTGCAAGCACAAGTCCATGATTCGGACAAACAACTTGTTATTACCCATTCCATATCATTTTCATAAATATAAACATCGTATCTCTCAACTCAGATATCAAATTATTGAGCAGATAAAACCTCCGAGGAGTGGGGGTGATATAAAAACCTTGCTTCTGAAGAAAGAGGCATTTTGGATTCATACGTTGGATACGCTACATCCACGCAGCCTGAATAGAGACTATAAAATTGGCCATCTCAGTGTGTAAATAGAATTGTATATATAAGTCCTGCTCTCTGTGCACTAATTGATTTTAATTTTAATTATTATTTGTTTTAGGCAGCAATGACATAGTGACACTCATGAATTTCAATCTGGAAATTTGGAAGCCTAGTCCAGTCCTTTTCTTAGATGCAGCCCAAGCAATGTGAAACTAAACTTTTGATTGGTAGCTTTCCATATATAACTGGTGGTATATTGTAGTTTGTCATATGTTAATAAAGGCTTGTAGTAGCCGAAATGCGTCCATTTTGCTGATGTGGATATTGATGGAATAAAGAAGCATTGAAAAAATCGGAAATGTTGCTGGATTTTCTTTATACTATTGAGGTTCTTTTCCGTGCAACATGTCGGAAGGAGGAAGTGCTGGGCCGCTTGGGAGTGTACAAACTTAGCTCAAGGGACAGAGAGGGACAGCCTAGTTAGGACGTTGCCCTCGGTTATGGGGTGTCTCTTTTGACCCCTACATACATTTAAGCAGTGGTTATATATAGGGGCACCCAGGGCCTTCTATCCTTTTTCCACATCTTTCATCTAAGTGGCTGCTTCTTTTATTATTGCACTGGTTTGTTGTGTGCACAATTTTGTATATTTATGTATATTTGTTTGTGGGCCATTATTTTTAACGATACCTAGTAAAAGTTCTGATATGTGTACCCAAACATATCGGATAATTTACCAGGTTGGAATAGCCCACCAGAGTATAGAAGCCTCCTCTGGTATGTTTAGACTCTGATATGATAATTTCATACAGTCATAACAGTAATCATTGATTTCATCAAAGCACAATCTACTGTATTTGCATTTAGGTTTTTTTTAATGTTACTTAACCTGTAATTGGAAATGAAAGTGTACTAGTTTTATAAAACCAGAGTTTATCCCTTAATACAATTTCATCAGATTGACACACGGTACCAATAATGTACATCAATAATGTAGGTTTTGGTTACATGATCACTTGTTTTATGCCTTTTTTTAGCATCTTAAGAATTGACATGAGTTCCTCATTTATGACCCTCTCTTATTTACAGTACTTCTCATGTGTGTTTGAGACACAGACAGTCATAAATGTGCCAATTTTTTAAAAATTGAATGTCTTGAGAAAACATTCCAAATCTGTTATCAAGATTAATTGATAATGACTCTGTTGGGGTCATTTTGCTGTGTCATGTATACCAGGCTGGAACTACTAGGCTACCAAAGTTTTTTACTAAATGGTTTCTACATATCAAGGAGAAGATGAAGGAGGATCACATGGCCATGTTCCGGTAGGCTTGCCAGTAACACCTTGCGGTCAACCTCAGCCAGAGGAGAAGACAATAACTATTTAGATTTATAATTACAGAGAGGTTTAAGAGAAAGGAGTCATTGAGACATTGTGCAACTTATTCAGACCTTTCAGAGAGGCTGGTAGTGGCCATTATTTTAGACTTGTTCTAGTGTGTAAGGATGAGCGAACCCGTGGCAGTTTGGAATCTCCAGATTCGGCCGAACTTCAGGTCAAAGTTCGGGACCTGAACTTGATCCAAACTTGACCTTGAACCCCACTGAAGGCAATGGGAACCCAAACTTCAATTTACTATTTTCAGTTATAACATGGTTATAGTGGAAAATAATAGCATCCTTAAGAAAAACAAAACAATATCCACTTGATTGCGCTGCAGAATCTTCTTCCTTCTTCCCTGAACAGGACCTGCCAAAGGACCTGCGATGTGCGTAATGACATCACCAGTGTTTTAATAAACAGGATGTTTGTTACCATTGGTTACCATCCGTTTACCTATAGCCATATATGTTTCTGTCACTTTGACATTACTAACGCTGTCTGGACATTAAAGTGCTTGACAGGAGTTGGGTATAGTCATACATGACTTTTTAGGGCAAATGGGACACTTTCAATTCCAGTTGAATTTATTCATACCAAATCTGACAGTCTATAGACTTTCCTTAATTTATCTTTCCTTAAGTCCAAAGGCAGCACAACACAAAGGGTTAATGTCTTGCTCCTCCCATCTAGAACAGAAGAAAATGATTAGTAAATCAGACTAATTAACCCCCTTATAAAGGAGTGCACACCCACTAGGTAGATTTGTTTTTTAACCAAGCAATGTCTTTTTCAGGGAGGGATACTTGTGCTATCTTTGGACTCAAGGAAAGATAAATTTCGGTAAGCAAATTTAGACTTTCCTTATCTTCCTTCAGGCAGCACAACACAAAGGTATTTGTAAAGCAGTATTAAACAAGGGGGGGACAAAATCACAGCCTTAATAATCACTTGTCCGTCAAAGGATGAATTGTAAGCACCAGATACATCAACTTATATTGTTTTGAAAGATGCATGGAGAAGACCATGTAGAGGTTCTTCATATTTGATCCAATGCTTTTTTTTTTCCTCTCTGCCCAAGCGACTAAGTGGACAGAGTTGAGTGTGTTGTGACTCCACCTGGTAACTTGAGTACTTGAAATCTAGAAGCAGTATTCTTAATTCAAGCAGTGTAGGCTTGCTGACTTGCTACTTCTCTATAAACAGCCGAGTTGAAGGACCTTGGATCTGATCAGTAGATGAAGCTTGTCTTGTTCCGCTGATTGAGGATTCTGGTAGATGAATTTCTTGACTTAAATTCATATCAGATGAGAGTTTTGGTAGGGTATAGGGAGAGTCTTCTTGATATACTTTCAGATATGGCCCTTGCAAAAGTCTGACTCCTTCTTGGCTGATGGAATTGCCCACAGAAAAAAAACCTTTCAAGATACAAACCTTAGTGGTGCTTCTGGAGGTCTTGCGGAGAACAACCTGATCCCAGGCTGGAATAGGAGGCTGAACAATTAATTTAAATTGAATAAAGAAAGTTTAAAAAAAAACGCATGAATGCACGAAGGCTCCATCTATGCAAGTAGTGGAAGCCGTGAAATGCACTCTAACAGTGTTAGGTTTTAACATAAACTGGAAAACCTTTCTGCAAGTTTCCACCACAACATCTTACAAGCCCCTTTTCAGTCCTGAACTGTTAGATTCCAGGCTGTGACTGAAACATCTTTGGTGTGGATGCTGTAGGCCTGCTTGAACGAGAAGATCTGGCTGGACTGTATGTTCAATAATTTCTTCTGGAAAGTTGTAATCAGTGAGGGATCATGCCCTCCTGGCCTTATGAGCACTATAGCTGAGACTGTCATCTCATTTTCTTGAGCACTCAGGAAATGAGGGGAAATGAAGGAAAATTTGGATGAAAAATTCCTTCCGAACTGAAAGACAGGCCATCTATTCTTTCTGGTGGATCCACTTGATTCAGAGAGTAGAACTTCTTGAGCTTTGTATTGGAGCCTCTCCCTATAGCATCTAATGGAGTACCCCATCTGCACACAATCTGTTAAAGATACAGTCGCTGAGACTTCCACTGTGACTAGAGATGAGCTAATCGAAGCTGACGAAGTGGAATTCGTTACGAATTTCATGGAAAATTCAATTCGCATTGAAAGCGAATTTCATGGCGATTCGTAGTAACGAATCTCTTTTTTTTTTCCTAAAATGGCTGCAAGCACATGGCATGACATGGGGGAAGGATTTCTGGGACAAAGAAGTAAACACCCACAATGCAATCACATGCAGACATGTAGCCAATTAGCAGGCAGCCAGGTCCTGTGATGTCACAGCCCTATAAATAGTTCTGCAGCGCTGGAATCCGCCATTTGCTATTGATTTTAGACCAGAGACAAACGTCAGGAGACATAGGGCAATATCAGGGATAGATAATTTGAATTGCAGGGATAGGAGAGGGACAATTTCTAGACAGAAAATCAGGCAGTGAAATCGCTATTCTGGTACACTGTGCAGCAGTGAGTGGGCATAGGGGTTAGCGTGTTATACAGCACTGCACTCTGTTCTAAAGGCTGTTTTGGGGTGCTTTATTCAAAGAAGCACCACTAGTGTAGCTTTTTGCAGTGCAGTAAGAGGGTCAGAGCCTTGTTTGGGGTACAAAAAATAATAATAATAAAAAAAACATTAAAAAAAATCTTTTGGCTTGTGTTTGGGTAAAAACATATATAATACATGATTGGCAGCTTGTTAATGTGAAAGAAATAGTGGCAGCGTTATTCGCCATAGACATAGACAAGCGCCATATAGTGCTAAATTCTTCAGTGTAGTTGAATTGCCAAAAAAACAGTGAATCCGTGTTTGTGGGTTTGTTCATTTTAAATAACTATTTGGGGCGTTATTCACCATCGAAACAGAAAAGCGTGATATTGTACTAATGTAGTCAGTAAAGTTGACTTGCCAAAAAAACTGTGAATCCGTGTTTGTGGGTTTGTTCATTTTAAATAACTATTTACAGCGTTATTCGCCATCCAAACAGAAAAGCGTGATATTGTACTAACGTAGTCAGTGAAGTTGAATTGCCAAAAAAACTGTGAATCTGTGTTTGTGGGGTTGTTAGTTTAAAATAACTATTTGCGGCGTTATTCACCATCCAAACAGAAAAGCATGATATTGTGCTAACGTAGTCAGTGAAGTTGACTTGCCAAAAAAACCTGTGAATCCGTGTTTGTGGGTTTGTTCATTTTAAATAACCATTTGCGACTTTATTCGCCATCCAAACAGAAAAGCGTGATATTGTGCTAACATAGTCAGTGAAGTTGAATTGCCAAAAAAACAGTGAATCTGTGTTTGTGGGGTTGTTAGTTTAAAATAACTGTTTGCGGCGTTATTCGAGATCCAAACAGAAAAGCGTGGTATTCTGCTAACGTAGTCAGTGAAGTTGACTTGCAAAAAAAAACTGTGAATCCGTGTTTGTGGGGTTGTTAGTTGTAAATAACTATTGGCTGCGTTATTTGCCATCCAAACAGAAAAGTATGATATTGTACTAATGTAATCAGTGAAGTTGACTTGCCAAAAAAACTGTGAATCCGTGTTTGTGGGTTTATTCATTTTAAATAACTATTTGCGGCTTTATTCGCCATCCAAACAGAAAATTGTGATATTGTGCTAACGTAGTCAATTAAGTTGACTTGCCAAAAAAACCTGTGAATCCGTGTTTGTGGGTTTGTTCATTTTAAATAACCATTTGCGACTTTATTCGCCATCCAAACAGAAAAGCGTGATATTGTGCTAACATAGTCAGTGAAGTTGAATTGCCAAAAAAACAGTGAATCTGTGTTTGTGCGGTTGTTAGTTTAAAATAACTGTTTGCGGCGTTATTCGAGATCCAAACAGAAAAGCGTGGTATTCTGCTAACGTAGTCAGTGAAGTTGACTTGCAAAAAAAAAACTGTGAATCCGTGTTTGTGGGGTTGTTAGTTGTAAATAACTATTGGCTGCGTTATTTGCCATCCAAACAGAAAAGTATGATATTGTACTAATGTAATCAGTGAAGTTGACTTGCCAAAAAAACTGTGAATCCGTGTTTGTGGGTTTATTCATTTTAAATAACTATTTGCGGCTTTATTCGCCATCCAAACAGAAAATTGTGATATTGTGCTAACGTAGTCAATTAAGTTGACTTGCCAAAAAAACTGTAAATCTGTGTTTGTGGGTTTGTTCATTTAAAATAACTATTTGCGGCGTTATTTGCCATCCTAACAGAAAAGCGTCTTATTGTGCTAACGTAGTTAGTGAAGTTGACTTTCCAAAAAAACTGTGAATCCGTGTTTGTGGGTTTGTTCATTTTAAATAACTGTTTGTGGCTTTATTCACCATCCAAACAGAAAAGCGTGATATTGTGCTAACGTAGTCAGTGAAGTTGACTTTCCAAAAAAACTGTGAATCCGTGTTTGTGGGTTTGTTTGTTAATTTAAAATACCTATTTGCGGCGTTATTCGCCATCCAAACAGAAAAGCATGATATTGTGCTAACGTAGTCAGTGAAGTTGACTTGCCTAAAAAACTGTAAATCCGTGTTTGTGGGTTTGTTCATTTTAAATAACTATTTGTGGCTTTATTCACCTTCCAAACAGAAAAGCGTGATATTGTGCTAACGTAGTCAGTGAAGTTGACTTTCCAAAAAAAATGTTAATCCGTGTTTGTGGGTTTGTTAGTTTTAAATAACTATTTGCGGCGTTTTTCGCCATCCAAACAGAAAAGCGTGATATTGTGCTAACGTAGTCAGTGAAGTTGACTTGCCAAGAACACAGTGAATCCGTGTTTGTGGGGTTGTTAGTTTTAAATAACTCTTTGCAGCGTCAGTCGCCATAGAAAAAGAAAATCGTCATATAGTGTGTAGTGCTGTGCAGTAACCCATTGTTGTACTGCAGTTCAGCAACCCATTGTTAACCCACTCTATGGGTTTTGATATTTCTTAAAAAAATAGTTAAGCAGTTGTGCAAGGCAGAGAGCAAAGTATATTTTTTGGGGGGATTCTTAATTTCCTTTTAATTTTAAATTTTTATTCAAACAGTATGTCAGACATAGGGGTGACAGGCCCTTCACAGGGGAGAGGCAGTGGCAGAAATGTTTCTGGAATAGGCACAGGTCTCAGTAGAGGAAGGGGATGTGGCATTAGGGGTCACTTGGCGAGGCCACAGCTACCGGTGTCATCTAGTGGTCGTGTGTTGACCACCAACCCAGATGTTCTTAAATGGTTGACTCGGTCATCCACTTCCTCCCAGATGACATCTGAAACCCCCAGCCAAGAGTCGGTGGGTTCGTCAGACACAAACCTTAGTTGGCATGGGCCCGGAGCAGCTCCAGTGCCCTCACCTGTACTCAACCTGCCTCTGTGTTTTTCAGTTCCCTCAGCCAGAGAAGTACTATATGCTATGGGCTCTGTGCCACTATACAGTGAGGACGAACTACTTGAGGACAGTCAGCAGCTACTTGGAAGCCAAGAGGTGGGGCAGAAATCCGCTCCTTCCAGTAGGCGGTCAAGTACTGATGAGTAGAGTGTAGTGGGAGGTGATGTTGAGAGCGGTCAGGCTTTGTACACTGAGACAGTTGAGGAGGACATTAGCGACGTGCAAACTGTAGTTGATGATGATGTAGCCGATCGCACTTGGGAGCCTGGTGAAGCAAGGACTTCATCATCATTATCATCATCTGAAGACGAGACTGACAGCTTGCACGTCATGCAGCAGTGCAGGCAGCAAGTCGGTAGTGTGGCCATCAGTCAGCGGAGTGGCAGCAGTGCGAGGTCGGGAGCCAAATGGGCACGGGGTAGACCACCCTCTTCTCAGGTGCTTTCCGGTCTTGAAAAGAGCGGCGCAGGGGCTCAGCTAGGCAGCTAACCACTCAGTCAGTGCGGAGTGTTGGTGGTAAAATCGCCTACTCGGCGGTGTGGAAGTTTTTTGTTAAGACGCCTCAGGAGGTGAACATGGCTATATGTAGAATCTGTGGTCAGAAAGTGAAGCGTGGCCAGGGTGCTAATGTTGGCACCAGGGCCCTGAGCCAACATATGCAGCGTCACTACAAAGTGGCCTGGGAGAACCGTGGCTCAGATGTGGCCGTCCAGTCGGCAGCAAAAACAGCAGCATCACCCAGTGGCACGCATCCCATTTCAGGCAGTCAATACTGCAGCACCTCTGCCGAAGAGAGCTGTCTGTCATTATCTACTGCTCCAGATGCTCCTGCTCCTCCTCCTCTTATTCCTTGCCACTCATTACGGCAGCAGTCTTTCACCAAGGTGATTGCAAAGAGACAGCAGTACGTGTCCAGCCATCCTACAGCGCAGAAGCTGACAGTGCTCCTGTTCAAGTTGCTCGTGCTGCAGTCCCTCCCTTTTCAACGGGTGGACTCTGCACCGTTCAGAGAACTGATGGCTTGTGCCGAGCCGAGGTGGAGAGTCCCAAGCCGTCATTTCTTTACCAAAAAGTCAGTCCCAACCCTGCACAAATATGTAGAAGAGAAGGTGGCCCAGTCCTTGAGCCTGTCGGTATCTGCCAAAGTGCACCGCAGCGCCGACGTGTGGAGTTGTAACTATGGTCAAGTCATGTCCTTTACGGCCCACTGGGTCAATGGGCTTCCTGCCCAGCCACATGAGCTACTTGAACAGGTGACGCCACTTTCTCCTCCTCATTGTCAAACTGCTGATCCTGCGCTAATGTCCGGCTCCTTCTCCACCACCTCAGCCTCCACTGCAGGGCCAAGTCATAGCGCTCCTCCAGTGTACCACATATGCAGGGCACGGCGGTGTCACGCAATTCTAAGCCTGGTTTGCCTGGATGAACGAAGTCACACAGGGGAGGAACTGCTCCGCGTCATGAAAGAATCAGTGAATTAGTGTAAAAGGCGTGTGCTTTTGGTTCTCTAGTAGGATCTTGGGCCTTTGCACGATTCTTTATAGCTGGCGCTATCATTGACCTGTAAGGCTGAGTTCAAACTTGAGTTGTTTGGTGAGTTTTGGCCCCTTAACTGCCCAAATACATAAAAGTGTGCAGCGATTCTAAGAGCGAAGCCTGTTATGTGCGTGTCACACTGGCTCACAGTATTCTTTCACTACCACAGTTGACTCCCTATTAGTGTTGAGCGAGCATGCTCAGCCGAACTCGCTGTGTACTCGAGCGCAATGCTGGCATTCACTGTTATGTTGATTTGTACGCTAATGCTACGCATTGTATGCTAATGCGTATGAATTTGTATGCTAATGCGCACGCATTTGGGCACTAATGTGTACGCATTGTGTGCTAATGCGTACAAATTCAGTTAATTAGCATACTTTTACGAGCGAAAGGAGTAAAAGAGGAGAACAGAAGTAGCCGTTTTTTAACGCGATTCGCCACGAATTTATTCGGATCGAAGCAAATTTTTTCGGGAAATTTGGCGAACCAGCCGAATCGAATGTTTGAAAAATTCGCTCATCTCTAACTGTGACCTACTTACAAGATCCTCCTGAACATTCAGAATACCTTGAATGTGGATGGCTGTCTATGATCTGACATTCCACTGCCCAAGTCATAGTTTGATTGCATTGACTGTACCGTGGATCAGAGAGAGTACTGTGCCAATTGTTGATATAGCACATGGTGGAGATATTACTTATTTGCTCCACCACTGGCTGATTCTTGAGCCAGCCCTAATGAGAGCTAGATAAATTGCTCTCAGGTCTCTGATATTGGATAATAACTCTAAGAATGTGGAAGTGTACTTCCTGACCTGAGTTATTGGAATGGCCAGAAAATCTACTTTGTTCAGTATTTTCTGGACGAAGCCATCAAGGCAGTAGTTTATGGCTTGATCACCACAAGATGAACCAGACTTTATAACATTAGTTTCTTCCTGAAACAAAGCTGGTTTGCAATGTAGACTAATGTCCACGTTACGGCTTCTATTGAAGAGGTCAGAAAAGTATATATTTGTAGACAGAGCGGATGCCTGGCCTGATCTGATAGCAATCTTGACTAGCATCAGTAGTGGCGGTTACACAGGAGTAGGGGTGGGGCTTGCACAGAGGATGCTGGGGGAGCCCTATTCAAATATTTGCTGTGGGCCCAGTTATTCCTAGTTACTCCACTGGCACTTGTTGATGGGACCTTAGATCTCACATTCACCTTGATTGCTGGATCCATTCCTGTGAGAGCTTGAGCAACCAGATTCTAGAGTCTACCTGGAAGCTAGGGGCTGAGTTAGCGCCACAACTTAGTAAGAACACCAAAGGCGAGTGAATTGAAGATGAGAAATCCTGGTGAGTGATGGCCCTCAGAACCTGCGATGGGTTGGCAGTAATGTGCATATAAGTATATATGAGATCTTGGCATAAAAATGCCCTGTTTGTGCATATTGATAACAAAACAGCAATTCACATCATTCATTTTTTCCAAGAAGGTATTTGATTAGACACGTCAGATCTAACCTCCATCTTACCTGTGGCTTTGGCAGTGCAGGCCCATTCACAAAAAAGTTTTTTTTTTTCTTTTTCCCCTCCAACACGTCCCGCAATTTGCAGATCTAATGCGGACCCATTTATAAATGGGACTGAGAGACACAGACAGCACACATATGCCGTCCGCCTCTGCACATCATTCCACGGGAAAAGGGAATTGTCCCGCTCTTTCCCATATTGCGGACAAAAATGGGCATTATCATCATAGAGCAGGATGTTCTGAACTGCAACACAGAATGTAGATAGATAGATAGATAGATAGATAGATAGATAGATAGATAGATAGAGCCAGTATCATAGATCACAGCACGTTACTGGAATATAATTACCTTTGGATTTATGTAGTGCTGCTTTTATGTGATTTAGATAGACAGAGGAAGAAAAAGAATGGAAAGATAAATAGATAAATAGATAGATTGACAGATAGATAGATAGATAGATAGATAGATAGATAGATAGATACTTATAATGAAAGCTGTACAGCACTCAAACAAATTAACGGTTTACCAGCGGCTGTGGGACTAATCCAACATCCAAGAAAATAAAATAAAGAAATTCCATGGCACTCCCACAAATGTGATTTCAAAGTAGTGTTCTTTAATCACCAGAACGACTTTCAGTCCTCTTACTGGGACTTTTCACTGCTTGAGAAAAGTCCCAGTAAGAGGACTGAAACATCGCTCTGGTGATTAAAGAACACTACTTTGAAATCACAGCCATGGGAGTGCTGTGGAATTTCTTTATGATAGATAGATAGATAGATAGATAGATAGTCAGATAGATAATAGATAGATAGAATTATCAATCACAGCAGGAGTCATTAGGTCATACATCAATAATAAGCATTCCCCATGACCTACCCACTTTATTTATTACAATATTTTCAGTAGTTTAGGGTAATGCTGGCTGGTCATTTGCATATTGCTGTGACTGCTGCTGCAATTTACAGTAAGAGCTTTGAAAGGTTTAGAAAAAGCATATACTGTTCAGTAAAATCTGTCTTTGCCTTAATATCATATTCTAAATGTGTAAGGCTTTATGATCATGCTTCTGACTTCTGTGTGGGATATCAATTTTAAAGATTCTCATAACCTTTGATAGCTGTAATATTTTCTTGCTTCAGACATAATGAAGTGTTGTGCCAATTGGAAGAAATATTGGGGTAATAAATTTGTATTCTGATAACTAAGTAAGTAAAAAAAAAAACAGCCATTGAAAAAGATAGAATACATATTGTCAAGAATCCTTGGCTGGTTAGAATAATTATACCATTAATCAATGTAATGCTGTCTCAGAGTAACACACACCCATCATTTTAATGGAACCTAATATAAAGGCCATCCACTCTTCAATCATTGAGCAAGAATTCACTGAGTGCTGCAAAATGCTGGAAACTAAAGGTAAAACCACATTCTTTAAAATATAATAAAAGCATATATAATAGCACAGATATGAATTCTTGTTCCTATATTATGCATTTGTGCATACTTCTATAACCCATTGTTTAGCTCTTACACTGTTAATAGTTGTTTCATACTTAAGTCATGAATAGAAATATCTCTAAAAGGACATTTCACAAATAAAAAATACCCACCCACCCCCGTTCAGTATTATAGCTTGCATGGAACTATGGTCATGCTGGAATATTAGAAATATTACAATTAAGAATTAAGGCAGCTATGCAGTTTTTCTTAGAATTGTAATATAAATATAAACCATTGCAGCAGGCATCTCCATCCTTTAAAGGGGTTGTCCAAGTTATGGGAAAAAAATATATAGCACTGTAAATCTGATGGTCAGCAATATATAACTAAGTTCAGCAAGTTTTAGGCAAAAAAAATCTATATTTCCTCATTTCCCTGGTTCTCTTCTGGCCTTTGTTTACATGCAGTAATAACAATCTCTGCCCCTCCCCCCTTCTCTGCAAAGGCAGTGAATATAAGTGCTGTGAGTACATGTCTGCCTGCTGGGATACTCAGCAGCATGTTGTTTGTGTAGGACTACAAGTCCCAGCTGTACAATGACACTGCTGATACACACAGGAAATTCTCCCTACCTGTTCTTGTACAATACAATTCTTCTATAGTTCCTTGCCCAGCATTTGTCTCCTCTTACTGCTGCAGCTACTATTTGTTGTAAATAGAGATGAGCGAGCATGCTCGTCTGAGCTTGGTGCTCGTTCGAGCATTAGGGTACTCGTAAGTGCTCGCTGCTCGGACGAGTATCTCGCCATGCTCGAGGAAATGGCAACTTCCGCATCGTGCTTTTTTGGCGCCTAAAAACACAGCCAATCACAAGCCAGGAGACTCTGCGTACCACCCAGCATCACGTGGGGCCCTTACATGTCGATAGCAGGGGTTGGCTGGCCTGATCAGGTGACCCTGGAATATACTACCGACTGGCCGCGGTGCTCGGCTCAGATGCCGTCTGGATGTCGTTAGGGATAGAGCTGCTGCCTTTCAGGGACAGTGTTAGGGCCTGCATTTAGTTGTCTGTTAGGCAGGGATCACCCACAAAGAACCCAACAGCCCTTCTAAGGGCTAGAAGACATTTTTTTTTTTTTTTGTCACTTGGCTGGCTGGCACTAGTAGTGCAGCTATCGCCATGTATAACCCCCTTTTATTTTTTATGTTATATCTCAGTGATACAAATCCATTGCACACAGCAGTGTCGAACCATTCTGTGTGTCACAGTTCAGTACACTCACTATTTTCTGTCCAGGTGACACTTTCTGTATGTCACCGAATACAACCAAGTCATTTGCCAATACAACCAAGTCACGTGTATGGCTTCATCCCAAAAATCTCTGTGCAACATTTGTCTGGGTCGCAGTCTAAATAGCTACCGTCAGTAGGGTGTCAGTCAGCTCTACGATAGTTTCTGCACGTCACGTTCCCAAAAAAACAAAAATACAAAAAATATAGAAAGAAAATTAGTTTTTTGTTGTTTTAGCTGAGTGATACAAATCCATTTCACATAGCTGCGTGTAAACTTTCTGTGTGACACAGTTCAGCATACCCACTCCAAACCGTATATACAGTCCAGGTGACGCTTTCTGTACGTCACAAAATACAACCAAGTCACTTGCTTCCTGTCACGTATATATAGCTTGATCCTAAAAACCTCTGTGCGACATTTGTCTGGGTCGCAGCAGTCTAAATAGCCACCGTCATTAGGGTGTCAGTCAGCTGTACGATAGTTTCTGCACGTCACGTTCCCAAAAAAACAAAACTAAAAGAAAAAAATATTAAAAAAAAAATAGAAAAAAAATATTTTTTTTGTTGTTTTAGCTGAGTGATACAAATCCATTTCACACAGCTGCGTGTAACCTTTCTGTGTGACACAGTTCAGCATACTCACTCCAAACTGTATATACTGTCCAGGTGACACTTTCTGTACGTCACAAAATACAACCAAGTCACCTGCTACCTGTCACGTATATATAGCTTGATCCTAAAAATCTCTGTGCGACATTTGTCTGGGTCGCAGCAGTCTAAATAGCCACCGTCATTAGGGTGTCAGTCAGCTGTACGATAGTTTCTGCACGTCACGTTCCCAAAAAAACAAAACTAAAAGAAAAAAATAGAAAAAAAAAATAGAAAAAAATATTTTTTTTGTTGTTTTAGCTGAGTGATACAAATCCATTTCACACAGCTGCGTGTAACCTTTCTGTGTGACACAGTTCAGCATACTCACTCCAAACTGTATATTCTGTCCAGGTGACACTTTCTGTACGTCACAAAATACAACCAAGTCTACTGCTACCTGTCACGTATATATAGCTTGATCCTAAAAATCTCTGTGCGACATTTGTCTGGGTCGCAGCAGTCTAAATAGCCACCGTCATTAGGGTGTCAGTCAGCTGTACGATAGTTTCTGCACGTCACGTTCCCAAAAAAACAAAACTAAAAGAAAAAAATATAAAAAAAAAAATAGAAAAAAAATATTTTTTTTGTTGTTTTAGCTGAGTGATACAAATCCATTTCACACAGCTGCGTGTAACCTTTCTGTGTGACACAGTTCAGCATACTCGCTCCAAACTGTATATTCTGTCCAGGTGACACTTTCTGTACGTCACAAAATACAACCAAGTCACTGCTACCTGTCACGTATATATAGCTTGATCCTAAAAATCTCTGTGCGACATTTGTCTGGGTCGCAGCAGTCTAAATAGCCACCGTCATTAGGGTGTCAGTCAGCTGTACGATAGTTTCTGCACGTCACGTTCCCAAAAAAACAAAACTAAAAGAAAAAAATAGAAAAAAAAAATAGAAAAAAAATAATTTTTTTGTTGTTTTAGCTGAGTGATACAAATCCATTTCACACAGCTGCGTGTAACCTTTCTGTGTGACACAGTTCAGCATACTCGCTCCAAACTGTATATTCTGTCCAGGTGACACTTTCTGTACGTCACAAAATACAACCAAGTCTACTGCTACCTGTCACGTATATATAGCTTGATCCTAAAAATCTCTGTGCGACATTTGTCTGGGTCGCAGCAGTCTAAATAGCCACCGTCATTAGGGTGTCAGTCAGCTATACGATAGTTTCTGCACGTCACGTTCCCAAAAAAACAAAACTTAAAGAAAAAAATATAAAAAAAAAATAGAAAAAAAAATTTTTTTTTTGTTGTTTTAGCTGAGTGATACAAATCCATTTCACACAGCTGCGTGTAACCTTTCTGTGTGACACAGTTCAGCATACTCGCTCCAAACTGTATATTCTGTCCAGGTGACACTTTCTGTACGTCACAAAATACAACCAAGTCTACTGCTACCTGTCACGTATATATAGCTTGATCCTAAAAATCTCTGTGCGACATTTGTCTGGGTCGCAGCAGTCTAAATAGCCACCGTCATTAGGGTGTCAGTCAGCTGTACGATAGTTTCTGCACGTCACGTTCCCAAAAAAACAAAACTAAAAGAAAAAAATATTAAAAAAAAAATAGAAAAAAATAATTTTTTTTGTTGTTTTAGCTGAGTGATACAAATCCATTTCACACAGCTGCGTGTAACCTTTCTGTGTGACACAGTTCAGCATACTCACTCCAAACCGTATATACTGTCCAGGTGACACTTTCTGTACGTCACAAAATACAACCAAGTCTACTGCTACCTGTCACGTATATATAGCTTGATCCTAAAAATCTCTGTGCGACATTTGTCTGGGTCGCAGCAGTCTAAATAGCCACCGTCATTAGGGTGTCAGTCAGCTGTACGATAGTTTCTGCACATCACGTTCCCAAAAAAACAAAACTAAAAGAAAAAAATATTTAAAAAAAAAAATAGAAAAGAAATAATTTTTTTTGTTGTTTTAGCTGAGTGATACAAATCCATTTCACACAGCTGCATGTAACCTTTCTGTGTGACACAGTTCAGCATACTCACTCCAAACCGTATATACTGTCCAGGTGACACTTTCTGTACGTCACAAAATACAACCAAGTCTACTGCTACCTGTCACGTATATATAGCTTGATCCTAAAAATCTCTGTGCGACATTTGTCTGGGTCGCAGCAGTCTAAATAGCCACCGTCATTAGGGTGTCAGTCAGCTGTACGATAGTTTCTGCACGTCATGTTCCCAAAAAAACAAAACTAAAAGAAAAAAATATTTAAAAAAAAAATAGAAAAAAAATAATTTTTTTGTTGTTTTAGCTGAGTGATACAAATCCATTTCACACAGCTGCGTGTAACCTTTCTGTGTTACACAGTTCAGCATACTCACTCCAAACTGTATATACTGTCGAGGTGACACTTTCTGTACGTCACAAAATACAACCAAGTCTACTTCTACCTGTCACGTATATATAGCTTGATCTTAAAAATCTCTGCGACATTTGTCTGGGTCGCAGCATTCTAAATAGCCACCGTCATTAGGGTGTCAGTCAGCTATACGATAGTTTCTGCACGTCACGTTCCCAAAAAAACAAAACTAAAAGAAAAAAATATAAAAAAAAAAATAGAAAAGAAATATTTTTTTTGTTGTTTTAGCTGAGTGATACAAATCCATTTCACACAGCTGCGTGTAACCTTTCTATGTGACACAGTTCAGCATACTCACTCCAAACCGTATATACTGTCCAGGTGACACTTTCTGTAAGTCACAAAATACAACCAAGTCACCTGCTACCTGTCACGTATATATAGCTTGATCCTAAAAATCTCTGTGCGACATTTGTCTGGGTCGCAGCAGTCTAAATAGCCACCGTCATTAGGGTGTCAGTCAGCTATACGATAGTTTCTGCACGTCACGTTCCCAAAAAAACAAAACTAAAAGAAAAAAATATTAAAAAAAAAATAGAAAAAAAATATTTTTTATTGTTGTTTTAGCTGAGTGATACAAATCCATTTCACACAGCTGTGTGTAACCTTTCTGTGTGACACAGTTCAGCATACTCACTCCAAACCGTATATACTGTCCAGGTGACACTTTCTGTACGTCACAAAATACAACCAAGTCACCTGCTACCTGTCACGTATATATAGCTTGATCCTAAAAATCTCTGTGCGACATTTGTCTGGGTCGCAGCAGTCTAAATAGCCACCGTCATTAGGGTGTCAGTCAGCTATACGATTGTTTCTGCACGTCACGTTCCCAAAAAAACAAAACCAAACAAAAAAATATTTAAAAAAAATATAGAAAAAAAATTATTATTTTTTGTTGTTTTAGCTGAGTGATACAAATCCATTTCACACAGCTGTGTGTAACCTTTCTGTGTGACATAGTACAGCATACTCACTCCAAACCGTATATACTGTCCAGGTGACACTTTCTGTACGTCACAAAATACAACCAAGTCTACTGCTACCTGTCACGTATATATAGCTTGATCCTAAAAATCTCTGTGCGACATTTGTCTGGGTCGTAGCAGTATAAATAGCCACCGTCATTAGGGTGCCAGTCAGCTGTACGATAGTTTCTGCACGTCACGTTCCCAAAAAAACAAAACTAAAAGAAAAAAATATTAAAAAACAAAATAGAAAAAAAATATTTTTTTTGTTGTTTTAGCTGAGTGATACAAATCCATTTCACACAGCTGCGTGTAACCTTTCTGTGTGACACAGTTCAGCATACTCGCTCCAAACTGTATATTCTGTCCAGGTGACACTTTCTGCAAGTCACAAAATACAACCAAGTCTACTGCTACCTGTCACGTATATATAGCTTGATCCTAAAAATCTCTGTGCGACATTTGTCTGGGTCGCAGCAGTCTAAATAGCCACCATCATTAGGGTGTCAGTCAGCTGTACGATAGTTTCTGCACGTCACGTTCCCAAAAAAACAAAACAAAACAAAAAAATATTTAAAAAAAATATACAAAAAAAAATATTTTTTCTTGTTGTTTTAGCTGAGTGATACAAATCCATTTCACACAGCTGCGTGTAACCTGTGTGTCACAGTTCAGCATACTCACTCCAAACCGTATATACTGTCCAGGTGACACTTTCTGTACGTCACAAAATTAAACCAGACTGAACAAGTTTGTGGGTTTCAGTACACCAGGCCCATTTATTTTTTTTTTTTTATAGAATACAATTATATACAGAAAATGTGGAATCCCAGGGCTAAGGTTCGAGGACGAGGACGAGGGCGTGGGCGTGGGCAGTCAATTACTGCTGGGGGCAGAGGCCGTGGTCCTGGGCAGGGTGAGATAGTACCTGCTGATGAGTGAGCTGTGGAACGCCGCAGAGCTACACTCCCTAGCTTCATGTCTCAACTTACAGGGACACGTGGTAGAGGTCTGTTGAAACCACCACAGTGCGAACAGCTGATCTCGTGGATTGCGGATAATGCTTCAAGTAATTTGTCCGCCAGTCAGTCTTCCATGCAGTCCACCCACGTTACCCAAGGGAGCACTCCTCTGGCTCCTCCACCTCAACCTCCTTCCCCCCAGTCTGCCCCCTCCCAGGAAAATTTGGAATGCGATCCGGCATACTCTGAGGAACTGTTTTCTGGACCCTTCCCAGAGTCACAAACCACTTCTCAGGTTGCTGCTTACCTCTTTCCCGATGCCCAAGTGTTCCAACTGTCGCAGTCTGTGGGTGATGATGATGATAATGACAATGTTGAGTTAGTGGAAGAAGTTTGTAAAGAGGTGTCGGACGATGAGGAGACACGGTTGTCAGACAGTGGTGAAGTTGTTGTAAGGGGAGGAATTCCGAGGGGGGAGCAGACTGAGGAATCGGAGGATGACGAGGTGACTGACCCGAGCTGGGTTGATATGCCGAGTGAAGACAGTGCTTCTGAGGCGGAGGCGAGTGCTGCACCAGAACAGGTTGCAAGAGGCAGTGGTGTGGCCAGAGGGAGAAGCAGGGCCAGAGCTGGTGCATCAGCAGCAACTGTTTCACGTAGTGAAGCTCCCGTGGCGAGGCCTAGATGTTCGCAAGTCTGGAGGTTCTTTAAAGAAAGTGAGGATGACCGATGGACTGTGGTGTGCAACCTGTGCCACACCAGGTGTCACGAGTAGACCTGCGTCTGGAATCAGACGTTCTGCACGGCTTTCGAAGTGACATCTTTGACAGGCCATTCCCTTTGTTTGTGTGCTCTTCCCCACACCTCTTCCCCTCAGCTGTTGCCGCTTGGCAATCAGCTTTCCCCTATTTACCCCTTCCTCTCCCAGTATCCCTTGCGGTTTATATTTTCTACTTGCTGGGTTGAGAGTGGTGTGGATCTCGGCTGAGATCCTGTTGCTGAGTTCGACTTAAGTTAAGTTTCTGTCTTCATTTGTTGTTTTCCTTTTGGAGTCTCCTGTTCCTCCTTATTCTTGGAGGAACGGGTTTACTCTCTGGAGTCACTAGCCTGCAGGGGTTTCTAGGGTGTATTTATATTAGGTTCCGGTGTATGAACATTCCTACCTTCCAGGATTGTTCATACTGGTAGTCAGCCTAGGGCCTAGTCACAGGGTCCTCTGCAGGAGGTGACCGTCTCCCTGGTTTTGTGTGTCCCCATCCCTCGTACGCTCGGTGTGGCTTTCCCCCCCACACCAGAGCGTGACATTATAAACCGCCAACTAACAAAAATTTATATCATTTTTGTGCTAACATGGATGCTATTGCTACACTGGCTGAACGGCTGCAGGGACTCAGCTTGGAGGTGGCTGACATCCGCAACCTGATTCAGAGGCCACAGCTGGTGGTTCTGGGGGTGCTGAGTGTCAGGCCTGTTTGGAGCCTAAGGTCCCCCTCCCGGATAGATTTTCTGGGGAATGTGATAATTTTGTTCTATTTAGGGAGGCGTGCAAATTGTATTTCAGACTGCGTCCACATTCTTCTGGTAATGAGGAACAGAAGGTTGGTGTGGTCATCTCGCTGCTTAAAGGGGATGCGCAGTCATGGGCCTTTTCTCTGCCGGCCGGATCGCTGGCTCTCCGGTCAGTAGATGAATTTTTCAAAACCCTAGGGATTATCTATGATGACCCGGATCGTATCTCCCTGGCGGAGACCCAGATACGTAACCTTTGTCAGGGTGAGCGGCCGGTTGAGACTTATTGCTCTGAGTTTCGGAGGTGGGCGACCAATACTGAATGGAACGATCCGGCTTTACGTAGCCAATTCTGTCAAGGTTTGTCTGAAAGGCTGAAGGACGCTTTGGCCTTTCAGGAAACTCCTGTGTCTTTGGAGGCCGCTATGTCTCTTGCTGTGCGCATGGATAGGCGCCTGAGAGAGCGATCTAGGGGCCCCCGCTCTCAGGACGTACTATCTCATAGTGTAACCGGCTTCCTATGACACGTTTGGTGAATATTCCCCTAGGTTGATGTCTGGGGATGAACCTATGCAATTAGGGGGAGCCACTTCTGTATCCACCCATAAACATCTTGGTAATAAAAAGGGAGTGTGTTTCTTCTGTGGTCAGAAAGGACATTTTATCAATGTATGTCCATGCTTCCTAGCTCTAAAAGAGAGAAAAGAAAAGGGGGCGTTGAATCCTCATCTCACTCTTGGTGGGGTGGGTAGGGAGACTGAAGATGTGCATTTGTCTTCATCCTGTAGTACCCGTTTTCTCCTGACTGCCGAGGTGGCGCTAGAGTCAAAAGTTGTGAAAATTGAGGTGTTTATTGACAGCGGGCAGGGGTGAACTTGATTGATGCTCAGTTTGTCCGTATGCATGGATTGTCGCCAAGTTCTTTGGATAAGAGGATTTCTGTGTTCGCCATTGATTCTGCACCTCTCTCTCAGAAGTGCTTATCTCAGATGGTGCATGATATCAAATTAAGAGTGGGTGAATTTCATCAGGAGCTTATTTCATGTTTTGTGTTGGAAGGTCTTCCTGCTCCTGTGGTTTTGGGTTTACCGTGGTTAAGCAAACATAATCCGTCCATTGACTGGCATACTAGACAAATTGTGGATTGGGGCGATTATTGTGTTGACAATTGCCTTAATACATCTTTTTCTGCTTTAACCACTAGGACTCTTCCTTCTTTTATATCGGATTTTTCTGATGTATTTGCAGAAGGTGGATGTCAGGATTTACCCCCTCACCGGGAATACGATTGTCCTATCAATCTTATCCCTGGAGCAAAAATTGCCCAAATCTAGACTGTATAACCTTTCTGGACCTGAGAGAACGGCCATGAAGGGATATATTGCTGAGAGTTTGGCCAAAGGACATATTAGGCCTTCCAAATCTCCGGTGGGCAGCAGGGTTCTTTTTTGTGAAAAAAAAAGGACGGAACCCTTAGGCCATGTCTGGATTTCCGTGAACTCAATAGGATTACTGTCCGTGATCCATATCCCCTTCCTTTGATTCCTGACTTGTTCAACCAGATTGTGGATGCCAAGGTGTTCTCCAAGTTGGACTTAAGGGGGGGCATATAATCTGGTCAGGATCAAAGAAGGGTATGAATGGAAGACTGCCTTTAACACTCCTGAGGGCCACTTTGAGAAACCTGGTCATGCCTTTTGGGTTGACCAATGCTCCTGCTGTCTTCCAGCATTTTGTTAATGACATTTTTCATCATCTTGTTGGGAGGTTTGTAGTCGTGTATTTGGACGACATACTAATCTATTCTCCAGATATTGGGACACAATCAGGATCATGTGAGGCAGGTGTTGCAAATCTTAAGAGATAACAAGTTGTATGCAAAATTAGAGAAATGTGCTTTTGCCTGTACATGAGGTGCAATTCTTAGGATACCTGCTTTTCATCTTCAGGTTTTCGTATGGATCCAGAGAAAGTCGGTGCGGTTCTGAACTGGGACCGACCTTGAAAATCTGAAGGCTCTTATGCGATTTTTGGGGTTCACCAACTATTACCGGAAAATTTATTAAGAACTATTCGACTATAGTTAAACCCTTAACTGACATGACTAAGAAAGGGACGGATGTCTCTGTGTGGTCTGATGCAGCGTTGCAAGCCTTCTCCGCTGTAAAGGAGTGCTTTTCTTCTGCCCCTATATTGGTGCAGCCAGATGTGTCACAACCTTTCATTGTGGAGGTTGACGCATCCGATGTGGGGGTAGGAGCTGTGTTATCACAGGGCCCGTCACCTGGTAAATGGCGCCCATGTGTTTTTTTTTTCGAAAAAACTCTCTGCGGCGGAGAGAAATTATGATGTGGGTAACAGAGAGTTACTGGCCATTAAGTTGGCTTTTGAGGAATGGCGTCATTGGTTGGAAGGGGCGATTCATCCAATCACGGTATTCACGGATCACAAAAATCTGGCTTACCTGGAGTCTGCTAGACGACTTAATCCGAGGCAGGCCAGATGGTCTTTGTTTCTTTACCAGATTCAATTTCATTGTCACATTACCGTCCTGGGTTAAGAATGTAAAGGCAGATGCCTTGTCACGTAGTTTTCCCGGGGGTGGTGATTTTGAAGATCCGAGCCCTATATTGTCTGAAGGAGTGGTGATATCCGCTCTTTACCCTGATCTTGAGGCTAAAGTGTTTGAGGCCCAGGGAGATGCACCGGAGTCTTGCCCTCCTGGGAAGTTGTTTGTTCCTTCGGATTTGCGTCATAGGGTGTTTGAGGAGCATCATTCTTCGGTGCTTGCGGGACACCCTGGGAGTAAATCCACTGTCGACCTCATCTCTCGTAGATTCTGGTGGCCTGGGCTGCGTAAGTGTGTTGAGGAATATGTGTCAGCCTGTAGTGTCTGCGGCACGCTCTAAGGTGACACATACCCGTCCCTCTGGACCCCTACTTCCCATTACCCATCCCGTCCAGACCATGACTCACCTATCCATGGACTTCATCACTGATCTGCCTGAGTCGTCTGGTAAGACAGTTATTCTGGTGGTTGTAGATCGTTTTAGTAAAATGGCGCACTTTATTGCATTACCCGTCTCCCCAATGCTTAAGACTCTCGCACAAGTGTTTGTTGACAACATTGTGAAACTTCATGGCATTCCCACTGACGTGGTCTCTGATCGTGGGACTCAGTTTGTGTCCAGATTCTGGAGGGCGTTCTGTACTCGGCTCGGGGTGCATCCTGTCTTTTTCCTCTGCCTTTCATCCCCAGACGAAATGGACAGACTGAGCGTACCAATCAGAATCTAGAGACTTACTTGAGATGTTTTGTTCTCTGACGAACCAGGAGGAGTGGTCCTCGTTTTTGTCTCTGGCTGAGTTTGGCCATAAATAATCGCAGACAGGACTCCACTGGTAGTCACCATTTTTTGGTGCATATGGCTTTCACCCGCAGTTTGGCAACATTTTCTGGTTCTGATAACTTCTGGTATTCCTGAGGAAGAACGTTTTTCGTCATCATTGTTTCCATATGGAAAATTCAAAATAACTTGAAAATATGGTAAAAGTACAACGTGTTGGCTGACAGGAGACGCATGGATGGTCCG
>ONZH01010042.1:0-14586 GCA_900303285.1 Rhinella marina | reverse complement strand
TTGTTTTTTTTTAAATTACCCACAAGACACACAAGATGCTGACAGTCATCCCCCTTCACGTCTGTGTATCTTTGGGCATGTGGGATTCTGTTGTCAATGAAGGAGGAGTATGAGTTTGAGGAACTGCCACTGAAGGAGGAGTTAAAGGTGGAGGATGATGACAGTGACATTATCCATGAGACCCAATTATCTCAGTGTGGGATGGAGCCAGAAAGAAATGGATCCTCGGGTCAGAATGAAGAGCTGAATGCTTGCCTGCTTGTGCACTGACAGGCATGTCATTGACATCAACCAGTCTGACGATTACTGGATAGCCATGCTCTTATCAAAGCAAAATGGGGGAATGTTTTCCTCCCTCCAAAAATGAGGCCAAATTTTGTTATTACCTGCAGCCAGTGTGTCTGGAAGGGAGGCGCCTCTTTTCCCCCTGCAGAGTAACCCACCTCCCATTGCCCTCTCCACTGCCACAAGCAGAAGATGCCAGTTCAGTCTCCTCAACATGATGGAACAGTTTTTTCTTGTACCATGCATAGCTCAGGCAAATCAACATGCCTCTATATCCAGGTTCAGTCCTACCTATACTGTAGCCTATCTATGGTGAATACCCTATTCCCTGAACCCATGGACTTCTGGACAGGCAGACTAGAACAGAGACCTGAACTGTATGCTCTCTGTCTTCTTATTTGCCCAGCCTCCATTGTCATCTAGGAGAGGGTTTTCAACACTGCAGGGAAACTTGCTGAGACCAAAATGGACTAAGTTGTCCAGTTAGACAGTGTCCAAAACATCACTTTTGTCAAATGGAACCAAGCCTGGATTCCGGAGGATTTTCACACTCTTCTGAATAAATCCCCCATATCTGGCATAAACAGATAATGCCATAAACCACCAGATCCCCAACTAAATTTCATGGGATCCCACAGAGATCCAGCTGCATTTTGCTAGAAATACCAGCTTTCAGTCGGACAGAAAGTTGTGCATGCCGGTGGTTCACAGCATTATCCAACTATGCCACATACGGTGATATCGAGTGGGCTGTTCCTCTGCCAGCTTTCTGAATGCAAATGTAAAGCTAGTGTAACAATACATTGTTAACCCATTTTTCGGTGCTGGAGTGATATGCAAACAGCTGAGACCCTCGGGTTAATATCTGCAACCTGCAATAATGCCGATCGCGGTAATTAAAGCCTTTAGATGCTGTGATCAAGTGAGATTACGACAGCTAAAGGGCTCCTTACTAGCATCCTCTCCGGCCGTTGAGGATCCCGGTAATTGATTTCAATGCACTCTGTCTCGCTGGAGAGACCAGGGTATTTAAGCTGCAGTTCTTATTTTGGCCACCAGGTCAACATATGAAATGAGCAATTCTAAGTAATAAATGGATTTTAAAAATCCATGATTGTTCAGAATTTGTTTAAAAATTGGATTTTGTATGCTCAAATCCGAGCTTCAAAATCATAACAAAAAAGTAAAAACCCTGTTAAAATATATAAAAAGTTTAAAAAACAAAAGTTTAAATCACTCCTCTTTCCGTAGAATAAAAAAATAAATACATAAATAACAAAAAATGTAAACTTCATGGGTATCACCATAGCTGAAAATGCCCGTACTATTAAAATTTCTCAAAGTTTAAATTTATTTCAACACTATTTAGACATTAAAAACCTAAACACATGTGGTATCGTTGTAATTGTACTGACCCGGAATTTAAGGAATCATGTTTGGATGCTTGGTCCCCCAACATGCCACTGTTTTATTGTTGTTGTTTTTTTTTTTTGTTTCAACACCATCTGCCCCTGATAAGGGACAATTTTTGAAAGCTTTGGAACATGAGAAAGCATTAGATATGTGACAGTGATATGTGTTTTCAAATAAGCTGTTTGTTAACACAGTCAGACATACAGTATGTTATCCCGTAGCTATGTATGTCAGTGTTACTCTGACATAATTTGTTATTGCTGTTATTACGTTCAAAATCTTTTCCTAAGAGACTAGAAGGTGTTATGTACCAATTTCCGGGGCACTTGGAACAACTTTGTTTCTGGTAGAACTGATTAGGTTCCAAACCATTCTTTTTTTTAATCTGGTGAACCTGTACCAAACCAAATCTCAAAAGGTTCACTCAGAGGCGTAGCTAAAGGCTCATGGGCCCTGGTGCAAGAGTTCAGCTTGGGCCCCCCTTGTCTCAGTGCTTTGTGGCAAGGGGCAGGGGAACACATACAGTAGCGCTCCTGTAGCCTGAGGCAAAAATTGAAAAGGCACATCCCCCATGCCAAATTCTTGACCTAACCCCTTCCCTCCAGCCAGAGGTGTAACATAAGGATTCTGGGCCCCAGTGAAAAACCTATGACAGAGCCCTCCCAGCATGCACTGGGTGTCTTCTTATGTGGCACAAGGTTCTTTGGGCCCCCTCAGGCTCCTGGGCCCAGTAGAGACTGCTACCTCTGCACCCCCTATAGCTACACCCCTGGGTTCACTCATCTCTAACAATAAGCATTGCATATCCTCTAAGACTCCCACCTTAGCTCTGTTGCTCTCTGCAATGAGAAACTGTACCCTCTGAGACATAATTATATACAAATAACTGGTATAAATAGAATATAGTATTGAACCTTAACCCCTTCAACCGACAGCCAGTTTGGACCAAATGCCGGAGCCCCATTTTTCAAATCTGACATGTCTCACTTTATGTGGTGATAACTTTAGAACGCTTTTACTTATCCGGGCCATTCTGAGATTGTTTTCTCGTCACATATTGTACTTCATGACAGTGGTAAATTTGAGTCAAAATATTTCATTCTTATTTATAAAAAAATACCAAATTTACCAAAAATTTAGAAAAATTTCCAAATTTCCAAATGTCAATTTCTCTACTTTTAAAATACATAGTAATACTTCCAAAAATAGTTATTACTTTACATTCCCTATGTGTCTTCTTCAGGTTTGGATCATTTTGAAAATTACATTTTATTTTTTTGGGACGTTAGAAGGCTTAGAAATTTAGAAGCAAATCTTGACATTTTTCACAAAATTTCCAAAACCCACTTTTTAAGGACCAGTTCAGGTCTGAAGTCACTTTGTGAGACTTTCATCATAGAAACCACCCAAAAATGACCCCATTTTAGAAACTACACCCCTCAAGGTATTCAAAACTGATTTTAACAAACGTTATTAACCCTTTAGGTGTTCCACAAGAATTAAAGAAAAATGTAGCCAAAATTTCCAAATTTCACTTTTTTGGCAGATTTTCCATTTAAATCATTTTAGTCCGAGAATAAAGCAAGGGTTAACTGCCAAACAAAACTCAATAATTATTACCCTGATTCTGTAGTTTACAGAAATGCCCCATTTGTCATCGTAAACTGCTGTACAGGCACACGGCACGGCGCAGAAGGAAAGGAACGCCAGGGCAGATTTCACTGGAAAAAGTTTAAGTTTCCATGTCAGATTTGATGCACCCCTAGAGTAGGAAACTCCAAAAAACTGACCCCATTTTGGAAACTACGGGATAAGTTGGCAGTTTTGTTAGTACTATTCTAGGGTACATGCGATTTTTGGTACCTTTATATTACACTTTTTGTGAGGCAAGGTAACAAAAACTAGCAGTTTTGGCATAGTTTTTATTTTTTGTTATTTACAACATTCATCTGACAGGTTATATCGTGTGATATTTTTTATAGAGCAGGTCGTTACGGACGCGGCAATATCAATTATGTATACTTTTTTTTATTTATTTAAGTTTTACACAATATTTTTGAAGCACAAAAAAAAATCATGTTTTAATGTCTCCATAGTCAGAGAGCTGTAGTTTTTTTATTTTTTGGACGATTGTCTCAGGTAGGGGCTCATTTTTTGCAGGACGAGATGACGGTTAGATTAGTACTATTTTTTGGGGCATATGCTTTTTTGATCGCTTGGTATTACATTTTTTGTGAAGAAATGTGACAAAAAATGGCTTTTTTTAGACAGTTTTTATTTTTTATTTTTTACGGTGTTCACCTAAGGGGAGAGATCATGTGATATTTTTGTAGAGCAGGTTGTTACGGACGTGTCGATACCTAACATGTATACTTATTTTTATTTATTTAAGTTTTACACAATAATATCATTTTTGAAACAAAAAAATCATGTTTTAGTATCTCCATAGTCAGAGAGCTGTAGTTTTTTTATTTTTTGGGCGATTGTCTCAGGTAGGGGCTCATTTTTTGCGGGACGAGATGACGGTTAGATTGGTACTATTTTTGGGGGCATACGCCTTTTTGATCGCCTGCTAATACACTTTTTGTGTGGCAAGGTGACAGAAAATGGCTGTTTTGGTATAGTTTTTTTTTTTAAAAAATTTTTGCGTACAGCTGGCGGGGTGGACCATGTGACGCTTTTATAGAGCCCGTCGATACGGACGCGGCGATACCTAATATGTGTACTTTTTCTTTTTTTTTACTTTATTTGGGGAAAAAGGGCGCTTTTTTAACTTTTTTTAAACTTTATTTTTTTTACTTTTTTACACTTTTTTTTACTTTCTTTTCACACTTTTCTTTTTTACTTTTTACATTTTTTTTAAACTTTATCAAGACCCATTTGGATCTTGAAGATCCAGTGGGCTTGATGGCTATACAGTGCATTGCAATAGCCATCTATTGCAATGCACTGTATCAGTGTTACACTAAGGCTGATCAGACCCTGAGGGTCTAATCAGCCTTAGCTACATGGCAACCAGGACGCTTTTTGTAAAGCGTCTGGTTGCCATGGTAACCATCGGGCCGTTGCCATTGCAGCAGCGGCCGCCCGATGGTATAGAGAGGGAGCTCCCTCCCTCTTAACCCCATGGATGCTGCGGGCGGCTACTGACCGCAGCATCTATGGGGTTAAACAGCTGAAATCGGTGCCAGCACCGATTTCAGCTGTTAGCAGCAGAGTGTGAGCTGTAATTACAGCTCACACTCTCTGCTGATGGCAGCGGCTCCGATCCTGAGCCGCTGCCATCATACAATACAAAGCAGGAGGGGGGCAACGGAGGCACCAGGGGGCACTACAAGGAGGGGGCACTACAAGGGGGGGCACTACAAGAAGGGGGCTATGTGGGGGCACAGAGGACTTACCTGGTTTCAGGCTGCGATCTCTCTCCAGAGTGGAGATCGCAGCCTGAAACCGGCATTTTAATACTGAAGCGCTCCGATTGGTTAGTCTGCAGAGACTAACCAATCGGAGCGCTTGCTGGCAAGGGACCACTCTGATTGGTCCCTTGCCGGCTTCCCCGACGTCTCTGCTCTCCGGGAGAGCGGAGACTCCGGGGCTGTGACACTTTATAGTGTCACAGTCCCGGTAAGCAGTTTGGACGTAACTGTGCGTCCAAATGCAGCAACTTACTTGCACTTTGGACGTACAGTTACGTCCAAATGCGCCAAGGGGTTAAAGCTCACAGAATACTACTATATAAACATTTTGTTAATGAAAGGTTTCTATTAAGATTTGTTACGAATTGTTATAGTCTTTTTTGACACTTTGTAGCATCTTCCTACGGTATGTTTGAGTTTTTTTAAACAAAGAAAGTAGAACAGCTATCCTGAACAAATTGGTGGGAAATGGAAGAGATATTACCATATTTTTCAGACTATAAGATGGACCTAGGATCTGGATGTCACCAACTTACCTGCCCGGGCAACAGTGGTTCTGACAGGTGAGACGCACTGCCAGGCTATATCCCCTGTGACGTTTGGCTCAGCCACGTCCCCTGATGATGCAAGAGCGTCCATAGTAACGGAGCACCAGCTTTTTTCCCCAGGGGGAGATTAGCTGTAATTTTGTTGGTGCGTCTGGATATAATGCAGGCTGAGTGACAGCTTGTGTTCTGGTTCGAGTCCCTGGACCTATCAGGTTCTGATCCAGGTACTTGGTGCTCTATTTAAATCCTCTTTGGGCAATACACCCTTGCCATTTATAGGTTTTTACTTCCTAGCTGTGCTCCCGGTTCTGTTCTGTGCGTTTTTGGAGTGCTGGTTATGTTGACCTTGGCTTGTCTTTGACCGCTCTTCGTCTCGTGATTTGGTACTGTAATTCCCATCTGGTTGTGACATCGGCTTGGCTATTCTGACTACCCTCTGTCTTCTGATTCGGTACTGTATTGTCTGCCCAGTTCCAACCCATTCCCATAAGACCATGTTTCTGTGTAGTTTCATCTGTGTGGCTCTGTATGTCTTTTACTTAGCAGCATAGGGAATGTCATCCAGTTGCTAACTTGGCTCCAAGTGTTGCACTGCAAGGGAAGGCGGGCTGAGTTCCAGTTAGGGCTCACTGTCTGTGTGTTCCTGTCTATGGTGCTAAAAATTGTAGGAGGAAAGCAAGAAAAAAAACATTTTTCTCCAGACCTCAGATCAGACCCCCAATCCTCATCAGACCCCCAATCAGACCTCAGATCAGACCACAAACCCAAGCTCCATCAGCCTCAGATCAGACCCTCAGACCCCCAAGCTCCTTCAGCCTCATATCATACCCTCAGACCCCCCAAGCTCCTTTAGCCTCAGATCAGACCCAACAACTTCCACCATCTTCAGATCAGACCCAAATTAGCCTCAGATCAGACCTCCATCAGACTCAGATCATACCCCTATCCAGGGCCGGTTTTAAACAAAGTGTGGCCCTGGGCAAAATCAAAAGTGGGGCCCCAAATCTTGTAATAATGTAATAACAACACAGTTACATTCTGTCGATCCCGGCCCTCCCTCACAGATTTACACCCCATAAAGCGCCTCACATAGATCTGCACCCACATGGCCCCAGAACACGCCATATGCCCCCTCCCCTTTAAGCAATGAGTTCCCCTCAGTCACGGCACCTGAGAGTGTTAAAAACCAGAGGCGCGCTTTCCCCCCATCGGAGATTAGGGAAAATACCCTGTTCTATAAATAAGCTGCAGCCTGTACTAGGCTTCCAGGCTCATTGTTAGTATATCACAGTTCAGGTCACTAGATGGCAGCACTGAACTGTAATATAGTGGTTTCTATATAGACTAATGGAACAATTTACATCTAATTGTAAGTTGTGGCCCACTTGGGGGACTTAAAAAGTTAAAAAGATTAAAAACAAAGTTTTGAAAATATAATAAAAAAGCATTATGGGCATTGCCGAATCTGAAAACGCCCATACTAAAATATAAGTTAGTGAATGGCGTAACAGAAAAAAATTTAAAAAAGGCAGATTCACTTTTTTTTCATCACTTTATCTCCTAAGAAAATGAAATAAAAAGTTATCAAGTCATACACACCCCAAAATGGTATCAAAATCGACAGATTGTCCCGCAAAAAATGAGCCCCCACACATCTCTGTAGACATAACTATAAAAATTTTTATGAAGTGAATCCTGATGAGGCTTAGCTTGCTGCAGTGAGTGTTTCTATGGATGTCCTGAGCTTAGCTTGCTGCAGTGAGTGTTCCTATAGACGTCCTGAGCGGGGGTGCTGCTAGGGTTGCCACCTTTCCCAACAAAAAATACTGGTTACACGAGTTAAACAGGTTGATGTGGGTTAATACGGGTGTTATTTGATCATATTTTGTGTTTTGCTCCATTTTTTTCTCAATAAAATCAAAGTTTTCACTGTTTGGGAAACCGTGTGTATTTAAGTTTTATTTAGCCTCTATTCATAAAGTGTTTCTGTGGGGATTCAGACTCACAGACATCTACATTAAAGGCAAGAACCTTAACCACTGGGCTATAGAGTTCAATGCTAAGTCAGTGCTGAAAAACCTCATAGGAGTTTCTCTTGTATTATTCAAGAGAAACGTCTATGAGATTTTTTAGCACTGACTTAGCACAGACTTTTAACATGGACTTAGCACTGACTTAGCACTAAGCTCTATAGCCCAGTGTAAAAAAAGGAAAAAAAGCGATACAGCACCTGTTAAGTGGCTGACTATGATGTCCAGGATGCGCTTCTCCTAGTGGAGTTCAGTCCATCAGCTCCAAAGATAAACAAGATGAAAGCGTGGAGACAGCATCCAATTCTTGCGGTGAAATTAATGAACTTTTATTCCATTAGAACACCCAAACCATGCTACGTTTCGGCTGCACCTCAGCCTTTGTCAAGCAAGCATATACAAGGTTAAACAAGCCTTAAATACCCTAATACCAGTGATATCATTGGTGGTGACCAGGAAGTGGTTGCTACATAGATTTGTTATACACAGAAATTACAGATCAACATGTGCCACAAAGTCATATCTCAGTGTATACAATACACAGATGGTTCGGCCCAAAATATTCTTACATTTGATGGTCAAACCAAACATAAATATCCCTGATACCTTAAAATACTTCCGTTCTTGTGCAGAAGCAATGTCCTCGGACTGGCAGTGCAGTGCGCATGTCCGAGGTCACGTGTGCTGCCGCGATCACGTGACTAACACATTTGCATATACCAAGATCACAGAGTATTACATAGTATGTACAGGGCTCTTAGTTCAAGCTTATGCTGAACGGATCACTAATATACAGCCCATATCTAAAAAAGCTCTTGTGTAGATATAGACTAGTATCCACGGGCCGGCAAAAGGATGCACATGCCCGGGAATCACGTGTGCCGCCGCGATGTATGCCAGTATAACAAAGACTATATTGCCCTAACAGTTTGACATCTCTCACAGAGTCCCAAAGGCAACAAATACAACTTAATACCGAGACCATAGAGGACCACAGATACCCGAAGATAAAGTCTTCAGTAATATCAAATGTGGTCACATATCCGGAGTCTAGATCTAAAAGGATATTTGTATTATAATGTTACAGTGTAAGACATAATTCAGTAATGTGTCGGCCTCAAAAGTTGTAGTGCCAGATTCAATATCGAAGGGCAATCATGTATATAGTCTTGTCTATGTAAGAGACATAACACCATATATATCAGCCAATCAGGTCTCTGGAGCGGACTCCACTCCTCCCAGAAATAGACACATAATTAATTGGTTAGAATAGTTCATAGACACCATAATTAATATTATAAGTCAAACAATCGGAGCAAACCACTTCTCTTACCACCCCAGTGTATTAAAAGAATCTAAAGACGTACATCTGTAAAATATATTGGTATACATAAGGTTAAACAATCTAGTACATGGAACACTGTGCCTTTAAGATTTGTTAATTGGGGCGATTTTGCTCATCTATATACATAAAAATAAGGATATAATCTTTAATACATCTCTACATGTACTGGCATACTGTTATACTGGCATACATATGGTCAAACAATCATGTACATGGAACACTGTGCCTTTAAGATTTGTTAATTGGGGCGATTTTGCTCATCTATATGCATAAAAATAAGGATATAATCTTTAATACATCTCTACATGTACTGGCATACTGTTATACTGGCATACATATGGTCAAACAATCATGTACATGGAACACTGTGCCTTTAAGATTTGTTAATTGGGGCGATTTTGCTCATCTATATGCATAAAAATAAGGATATAATCTTTAATACATCTCTACATGTACTGGCATACTGTTATACTGGCATACATATGGTCAAACAATCATGTACATGGAACACTGTGCCTTTAAGATATGCTAATTGGGGTGATTTTGCTCATTTATATGCACTAGCATAAAGACACGATCCCTAATACATCTCTACATACCTCATACCTAGATACTTGTTCTTATATTCTGCACAGCCCGAGTGTACTATTGCTTATTTAACACATAATCAGTGCTATCTTCTGTAGTGTCAGGTTGCTAGGCAATTTGACGTCATCAATCACGTGATCGCGGCGGCACACGTGATTCCCGGGCATGTGCATCCTTTTGTCGGCCCGTGGATACTAGTCTATATCTACACAAGAGCTTTTTTAGATATGGGCTGTATGTTAGTGATCCATTCAGCATAAGCTTGAACTAAGAGCCCTGTACATACTATGTAATACTCTGTGATCTTGGTATATGCAAATGTGTTAGTCACGTGATCACGGCAGCACTCGTGACCTCGGACATGCGCACTGCACTGCCAGTCTGAGGACATTGCTTCTGCACCTGAACGGAAGTATTTTAACCCTTTCGCGCCCGGAGCTTTTTTCAGTTCTGCATTTTCGTTTTGCGCTCCCTGCCTTCAAACAGCCATAACTCTTATTTTTCTGTTCACATAGCTGTATGAGGCTTGTTTTTTGCGGGACAAGTTGTGCTTTCCAACGCCACCATTTAATATTGCATACGGTATAGTGGGAAGCGGGAAAAAAAATTCCAAACCGGGTGGAATTGCAAAGAAAACGCTATTCCGCTACAGTTCTACGGGTTTCTTATTTACAGCGTTCGATGTGCATTAAAACTGATCCATTACTTTCATTCTACTGGTCAGTACGAATCCGGCAATACCTAATATGTATAGTTTTTCCTGCGTTTTCATAGTGATAAAATAATTAGAAAGTTGCCCTTTTTTTTTTTTTTCCTTGTCAAATCTTGACCCCTATAACTTTTTGGTATTTATGTGTACAGAGCTGTATGGGGGCTCATTTTTTGCGGGACGATCTGAAGTTTTTATTGATACCATTCTGGGGTGTGTATGACTTTTTGATCACTTTTTATTTAATTTTTTTTAGAAAAAAAAAGCGATAAAAAACGGCAAATCGCCATTGACGCTGGACACTTTTTTCCGCCACACAATTCGCCGTATTGGAATTTTTTTTTATATTTTAAAAGTACGGGCGTTTTCGGTCACGGTGATACCCATGATGTCTATATTTATTTTTATTTAGGTATTTATTTTTACTTATACGGAAAGGGGGGTGATTTGAACTTTTACATCTTTTTTATTTTTTATATATTTTTTAACATTTTTTTTTATTTTTTTTTTACTATTAAAAAAGCTCAAATATGGGCTTATATATTGTGGCTTTTTTTTTTTCTTTATGAGCAATTATGGATTTTATAGACTCAGAAATCCATGGATTGCTCATTTCTTATCCTGGCCTGCCATCTAGTGGCCAGAATAAGAATTGCACTTTGAAAACTGTAATCCTCACCAGCGAGGATTACAGTTTTCATATGGTGTACAGACACCCCGATTGGCCACACGGGGTGTCTGTACACCACCCGGAAGCATCGGTTGAAACGCAACTAGATGCCGTGATCACGGCATCTAATCAACCAGGAAGACGCCGCCGATGGCGGTAAGTAGCGACAAGTCTCTGCTGTTAGAAACAGCAGAGACTTGCCGGCCATGATGCCCGCCGCACCCGCGAGCGGGCGCCATGTGCCCGCATCGCCCCAGCGCCGTACATGTACGGCGCTGGGCGCGAAGGGGTTAAGGTATGAGGGATATTTATGTTTGGTTTGACCATTGTAAGGGATCGTATCCTCTCAGGGGGTCGACATCACACAATCTCTTCAAAACACGGGGATTTTCAGGTCCAACTCAGTTTTATTGGCACCAGCACACCAAAACAAATCATAAAAACAACACCTGCCCGGCTGGGCTCTGACTAAACATAGTTCAGCTAACTCACCTAAATACATACACTGTTCACACACAGCTTTTAAGTGTGGCTTCCTCAGCCGTTCAGTCCAGCAGCCTCCTGGCTTTGACTCCAACCGTACCCTTTGGGGGGAGATGGTCCAATAATCCTCCCGACTATGACCATGTGACCCTCTTCTCCTAGGGTCACTGGGCCCCCCAAACTTCCAGGCTACACAGAGCCTTGTGGCCCCTCAGCCCTCCTGGCTGAGACCACACAGAGCCAACGCAGGCTCTAACCTCTCAGGCCTCCTCATCCTTTCCTCTCCCTCCAGACTGACACTGAGGGCTGGTTTATCACAGCAGTAATTACACCCAGGTGGCCTCAACTGTGGTGGAATAGGGATGTGGACTGGAATATCCACCCCCTCCAGACCTCTATGAAGTGTGAGGCCTGTCACTGCCTCACATATCCCCCCCCTCTGTTCAAACCCGTGGGAGTGAACACTTGCACCAACACAGGATGCACGTGACAGAGCATCCACATTACCTACAGTTTTCCCTTTGTTCTGCCACACCCAGGCCAGCAAAGCCCGGTTTATCATCATGACCAACTCTCTACCCTGTAGACAGCATCTAAGGGACTCTGGTGGCCATCTAACGGCCAGACCATCTCTTACTCTTTTCCGCTTCACCTTTCTCTTATACACTCTACCTCTACTCTTTTGTGTCTTTACTCCCTCATGAACTTCACTTTGGGTATTATTCTCTAAGTTGCTGACAACTGACCCCTGGTTGCTACTGGCAACCACACTGGATTCCCAAGAAACTGACCCAGCAGTCTCTTTCTCTGAGCTGCTATTAGTCACAGCACCTATGTCACCTAAAGCACTCTTGTCAATCTCACTCCTGACCTCTAGGGGCACATATGAGCTAACTCCCCCATTAGCCTGGTTCATGTCCTGAACCCACTCAGGCTCTCTTACACGTGCACGGTTCACCTTGTATGTTACAACACTTTCGTTAATCCTGCACCTGAGCTCATTAACCATAGAACACTGTGGGAAGTGCTTAACTGCACCTGGTAATGGTTCGTGTGGTACCCCTTCTAGCTCTGCCACACTTTCCTGCACATTTACCGCAGTGGGCTCCCTCAGCTCTGTGCTATCAACCTTATCAATCAGCATTTCCAAGTCACATACATTTTTACCAACAAGGGGGGCTTCTTCCCCAATCACCACCTGCAAAGGAAAAGGGGTGTCATCATCACACATTTCACATAACCCCACATTTTCATTATGCATTTCAAATAATTTCACATGTTCATTCTGTACCTCATCTACACCATTGCTTTCAATGGTCATTTCACCTAAACCATTGTGTTCAATGTGCATCTCCCTTATACCTTCATTTAAAGGGACAGGTACAGGTTCTGCAGGAGTTTCACCACTTTCTGCAGAAGTGTCTCCATTTCCCCACAACTCCCAGAACAAGGGAAAATCACAGCCCAACATTACATCATGCATGAGCCTATTTGCAACACCAAATTCATAAGTTCCAGTTCCCACTGGAGTCTCGCACTCCGCGATAGCCACAGGATAGTCTCTGCTATTCCCATGAATGTTCATCACACTCACGTGTTTGTCCAACACATAGTCCCCAGCAGCCAAGCTGCCATGTACCTGGCTCCTTTCATCTAGCAACGCTTGGACTGGACTGCCATTTACCACAATATCACACATTTTTGTCGCAGTCTCTAGTCCCAGAGTCATGACACTTACCGGCTCGGCAGTTAGCGACTGCCGCCGGCTCTCACCACAAATAACATCTTCTATGTCACACGCACAAACAGGAATGGTCTTACCAAAAGCCGTCAGGGTATCGACACACCCAGTAGATGAGGGCGCTGTCTCTCCAGGGACATCTCCACTGAGGTCCGCCTCCTTCCTCAGGAACTTGGGAACCTCCAGCCCCTGGTTCCTGGTCACAGGATCACATATTGACTCCTCAATCCCGTGGTTGCCATGGGAAACGCCTTGGTTGCCGACTTTTCCTTCAGACTCTCTAGTCGCACCATTCAAAGCACTCTCTCCACTCCATAGCTGCTGAAACCATGGAAAGTCTGTGCCCAGCACGAATTCCACCTCCTCCAGACCTCTATGAAGCGTGAGGCCTGTCACTGCCTCACACCATCAAATGTAAGAATATTTTGGGCAGAACCATCTGTGTATTGTATACACTGAGATATGACTTTGTGGCACATGTTGATCTGTAATTTCTGTGTATGTAGGTAGCAACCACTTCCTGGTCACCAGTGATGTCACTTGTATTAGGGTATTTAAGGCTTGTTTACCCTTGTATATGCATGCTTGACAAAGGCTGAGGTGCAGCCGAAACGTAGCATAGTTTGAGTGTTCTAATGGAATAAAAGGTCATTGATTTCACTGCAAGAATTGGATGCTGTCTCCACTCTTTCATCTTGTCTATAGCCCAGTGGTTAGGTTCTAGCCTTTAATATACTGTAGATGGTTGTGAGTCTGAATCCCCACAGAAACATTTAGAGAAAATAGAGTCTAAATTAAACTCATTAAACTAAATTAAATTAAACTTATTAAACTTAGCTTGGGAATACCCCTTTCATGTTCATAACACTGACTCCATACATGGACACATCCATATATGGAGTCAGAGCAGGGCAGTCCCGACTGTTTAAAGATCTGCAATCTGCTGACTGAAGCAGGGGGCCCCTTAGAGGATCTGGGCAATTGTCCAGTTTGCCCCCCACTAATGCTTACCCTGCCCCCATCACCCTGAGATCAGATCCCATCAGCCTCAGATTCAACCCCCATCAGTGCTAACTCATATGCGCTGCCTATGTCCCGTGCAGTTCACACATATATACACATGCCAGATGATAAACACATGCTAGATGGCACTGTAAAGCGCTTGGATTAAAACTCCTTCTCCTGCAATCTAGCACAGGAGAAGGCAGAAGCAGTTTATCACCTCTTCTGCCTTCTCCTGTGCTGGGTGCATAATGCTCAATGAGCACTATGCAGTGAATACAGGAAGTGAAAATAAATAAAAAGTAAGATGAAATAAAAAATGCAAATAAGTAAAATATATATATATATATATATAT
>ONZH01010041.1:0-96691 GCA_900303285.1 Rhinella marina | reverse complement strand
TACACTGTCGTCGTAACACTCTGTGTTCTCCTGATGCTACAGCTGCTGTCACTGCCTCTTGTACACTGTTGTCATAGCCCTCTGTGTTCTCCTGATGCTACAGCTGCTGTCACTGCCACCTCTACACTATCGTCGTGCCACTCTGTGGTCTCCTGATGCTACAGCTGCTGTCACTGCCACCTCTAAAATATCGTCATGCCACTCTATGGTCTCCTGATGCTACAGGTGCTGTACACTGTCGTCATATTACTCTGTGGCTTCCTGATGCTGCTGTCACTGCCATCTCCAAACTGTCTGGGGGGGGGGGGAGGGGGCTCTGCTTGTTTAAGCGTGTAATAGAACAGGTTCTGTAAGAATTCTATGTGGAATCAGTGAATTGGTGTTTAAGGAGTGTGCTCTTTGGCACTCTGTTCTTTATAGCTGGCGCTAACATTGACCTGTAAGGCTGAGTTCAGACTTTAGTTATTTGGTCAGTTTTGGCCCCATAACTGCCAAAATACATTAAGTGTGCAGCGATTCTAAGAGCGACGCCTGTTATCTGCGTGTCATACTGGCTCACAGTATTGTTTCACTACCACAGCAGACTCCCTATGCGTGTTACTGCAAGGCACAGTGTTCTACACGAAGTAGCTATTTTTTAACGCGATTTGCCACTAATTTATTCGGATCGAATCTAATACTTTTGGAAAATTCGACGAACCAACCGAATCGAATTTTTCTCTCTATTTAAAAGCTTGACAGGCTTTTATGAAAAATAAAGGAACTGGAACCAAATCTGTGGTGGAACAAAGACTCAAACAAAGAAAAAGACCAAACAAAGACCAAAGACTTGGTCAGATTTGAACCCAGGACTCCTCTGCTGCAAGGTACCAGCATTATCAAATGTAAAGTTATGCATCTGGGTAGTAACAATCTATGTGCATCATATGTCTTAGGGAAGGTAACACTGGGAGAATAACTGATAGAGAGCAACTTATTTGACTGTATTTGAAGATCATATATTAAATAACAACATTTAATGTAAATCAGCTGCTGCTAAGGCTAGCAGTATATTGTTATGTACTATATTAACCCCTTCAACCCGGGGCCTGTTTTCACCTTCCTGCCCAGGCCATTTTTTGCTAATCTGACGTGTCACTTCATGTGGTAATAACTTTGGAACGCTTTTACTTATCCAGGCCATTCTGAGATTGTTTTCTTGTCACATATTGTGCTTCATGACAGTAGTAAATTTGTGGCAAAATATTTCATTTTTATTTATAAAAAAAAAATACCAAACTTAGCCAAATCTTTGAAAAATTTGCAAATTAGCAAATTTCAATTTTTCTACTTTCAAAATACATAGTAATACCTCCAAAACTAGTTATTATTTTACATTCCCCATATGTCTACTTTATGTTGGCATCATTTTATAAATGTCATTTTAATTTTTTCGGACATTAGAAGGAATAGAAGTTTAGAAGCAATTTTTCAAATTTTTACCAAATTTTCCAAAACCATTTTTTTAAGCACCAATTCAGATATAAAGTAATTTTAATGGGCATATGTAATGGAAACTATCCAAACATGACCCCATTTTAGAAACTACACCCCTCAAATTTAAAAAAAAAAACTGATGTTACAAAGTTTCTTAACCCTTGAGGTGTTCCACAAGAATTAAAGGAAAATGGGGGTGAAATTTCCAAATTTCACTTTTTTGGTAGTTTATTCATGTTAATAATTTTTTTCTTGCAACACAGCAAGGGTTAACAGCAAACTAAACCTCAATATACATTACTCTGATTCTGCAGTTTACTGAAATACCCCATATGTGGTGGTAAATGTCTCTATGGGTTTGTGGCAGTGGTCAGAAGGAAAGGAGCGCCATACGATTTTTGGTGACAGATTTTGCTAGAATGGTTTTTAGGCACCATTTTGTAATTGAGAGACCCTGACGTACCCCTACAGTGGAAACCCTCAAAAAGTGACCCCATTTTGGAAACTACACCCTTCAAAGAATATATTAAGGGGGTTACTGAACACTTTGACCCCTTAAGCGTTTTACGGAATTTGGAAACACTTGGCTGTGAAAATCAAAAGTTTCATTTCTTCCAATAAAATGTTGCTTTAGCCCCAAATTTTTCATTTTGACAAGGAAAAGCACCCCATTAGCTGTTCCCCATTTTCTCCTGAATAAGGCAATACCCCATATGTGGTGGTAAACTCAGGGGCGTAGCTAAAGGCTAATGGGCCCTGGTGCAAGAGCTCAGCTTGGGGCGCCCCCGCCCAGTGCTGGTGCACCTAGCTTTTTTGCCCGCCAAGTCAAAAATTGAACCCCCCTCCCATGCCAAATTCTCACCCTAACCTTTTCCCTCCTAACATTACGTATATCACTACAGAACATACAGGGTAAGGCTACATTCACACGACAGTTGTTTTTGAAGCCTCCGATCTGCATATTTTGCGGCTCAGATGCGGACCCATTCACTTAAATGAAGACTGTGTGCTGTCCGCATCTGTATGTCCATTCCTATTTTTGTCCGTTTTGCGGACAAGGATAGGTATTATTACAGTGAATCTGCAAAAAAAAAAAACGGATGCCATATGGAACATCATCCTTTTTTTGCGGATCCGCAATTTGCAGACTGCAAGACACAATGTTCATGTGAATGTAGCCTAATATAGCGCCCCATACCTCTTACATCCAGTATAATACAGCGCCTCATACCTCTTACATCCAGTATAATACAGAGCACCATACCTCTTACTTCCAGTGACGCCTCCTCTGATGTAGATCTTTTCTTTCCTCATCTTCTCCTTTCAGACCAGACACCATTTTTCAGCCATTTCTCATCTCTGCAGTTTGACAGAAAAAAATCTTAGTTTACTACTTTTCCATCATCCTCCCGTCTTCTGGACAAATCATCCTACCACCCCCAGTACTGTGCCACTAATACCACACAGATAGTGCCCTTCAATAATTATTGGCACACAGTGTCCTAAAATAACTGCGCCCAGCAAATAGTGTCCCTGACAGTAATAGTGTAAACATAACGCCCCCCCCCCCAGAAATAACTGCGCTGTGCTGTGCTGATACTTTGCCAGGGTGCCCCCCACAGTAATACTGCCCCCCAAAGTCCCAACTAATAATTCTCTGCCAGAGTGCACTTGTTAGTAATAGTGCCCCCAACAGTACTAATGTCCCCACTGTGCCCCAGAAGTAATAATGCTTCCAATGTGCCAGTAAGAAGTGCCCCAATAATGTGCCAGAACGAAGTGCCCCCATAGTGCCCCCCAATAATGTGCCAGTAAGAAGTGCTCCACACCCATAGATGCCCCCCAAATTATGTGCCAGTAAGAAACGCCCCAATAATGCACCCGAAATTCCCCACATTGATGTCCCCCCCCCCCAAAATCATGTGCCAGTAAAAAGTGTCCCACCCCCATAGATGCCCCCCAAATTATGTGCCAGTAAGAAATGCCCCCCAAATTATGTGCCAGTAAGAAATGCCCCCGGTGCCCCCATGTGCCAGTAAGCAATGCCCCCAGTGCCAGTAAAAATGCCCCCAGTGCTCCCGTGCCATTAAGAAATGCCGCCAGTGCCTCCATGTGCCAGTAACAAATGCCCCCAGTGCCCCCATGTGCCAGTAACAAATGCCCCCAGTGTCAGTAAAAATGCCCCAGTGCCCCCATGTGCCAGTAAGAAATGCCCCCAGTGCCAGTAAGAAATGCCCCCAGTGCCAGTAAAAATGCCCCCAGTGCTCCCGTGCCATTAAGAAATGCCCCCAAGTGCCAGTAACAAATGCCCCCATGTGCCAATAAAAATGCCCCCAATTCCCCCATGTGCCAGTAAAAATGCCCCCAGTGCCCCCATGTGCCAGTAAAAATGCCCCCAGTGCCCCCATGTGCCAGTAAGAAATGGTGCCCCCATGTGCCAGTAAGAAAATGATGCCCCCAGTGCCAGTAAGATGCCCCCAGTGCCAGTAAGATTCCCCCAGTGCCAGCAAGATGTCCCCAGTGCCAGTAAAAATGTCCCCAGTGCTCCCGTGCCATTAAGAAATGCTATTTTTGAACAGAATAAAATCTTTTTTTGTGTTGCCATTTTCTGAAAGCCATATTTTTTTAATTTTTCAGGCGATTGTCTCAGGTAGGGTATCATTTTTGCGGGACAAGATGACGGTTTGATTGGTACCATTTTGGGTTAAATACGCCTTTTTGATCTGCTATTACACTTTTTGTGAGGGAAGGTGACCAAAAAATGGCAGTTTTGGCACTTTTGGGGGTCTGAACCCCTTAACAATGCATTATAATACTGTTGTATTGTAATGCATTGGCTGTAAGTGTATTACTCAATGTAATACACTTACAGCCTGCTTCCTGTGCGATCCAGGGGGCTGGATCACACAGGCAAGCAGGGATAGCAGCCACGATGCCTAAGGAAGGACTCCTCTTCCTCCCGCATTGCATGTGCCACGGTCAGCTGAGCCGATGCGGGCGTACGCAGCAGGGGTCTGGCTACTGGGCACAGCCGGTCCCCCGCAGCTGATCGGGGGGGCGCAGCTCCTGCACCCGCCCGATCTGCGCGCCGTACTAGTACGGCGCTGGGCGGCAAGTCCCTTCCCGCAGCGCCGTACATGTACGGCGCTGGTCCGGAAGGGGTTAAACGAGGCAGGGACTCGCAGGGCAGGGATGTAATATTACCACTTTACAAAGCTTTAGTGCAGCTTCTACGGAAATATGCAGTTCAATTCTGTGCACCAGTCGATAGAAAGGATATTCTGGAGCTGGAAAAAGTACAAATGAGAGCGACTAAACTGATAAGGGGCATGGAGGGTATTAGTTATGAAGAAAGATTAAAAGAATTAAATTTATTTAGTCTTGGGAAGAGACATCTAAGGGGGGTGGCATGATTAAACTATATAAATATATAAATGGGCCATACAAAAAATATAGTAAAAATGTATTCCGTGTAAAATCCCCTCAAATGACAAGGGGGCACTGCCTTCATCTGGAGAAGAAAAAGTTCAGTCTAGAGAAGCATCATGGCTTCTTTACTAGTGTTGAGCGAACATGTATGAATAATGTATTTGGCCGAACATGGCGGTGCTCGGGACCACGTGGTATCCAGCCGAATACCGCGTGTGCTCGAGCGCCATGCTTGAGTCACCTCTCCGCACGCTAATTAGCCAATTATCGTGCGGGGAGGGATGGCATTCAGTGTAATGCCAGTAGCCATCTTAGCTACTGACATTACACTGATTGGCTGGCCGGGTCACATGTCACCGGGTGCAATAAAGCCCCCGGTGACATGTGACCCGGCTAGTGTTAGACAGGGAGAGCTGCTGCATGCGGGGACAGACAGTGTAGGGAGAGAAGCACGCTAGGCAGGGATAGAAATCGCTAAACAAAGACCCAAAAGCCCTTTTAAGGGCTATTATATCTGGCACAAACCTACATTTTATTATTATGGAGGACTTTAAAGGTGGTGAAAATAGTGCTAGGTGGCCTGCCATTAACGCCACATGCGCTGCTGCTGCAGCAAGGATAGACATACACTGTAGGGAGAGAAGCACGCTAGGCAGGGATAGAAATCGCTAAAAAAAAGACCCAAAAGCCCTTTTAGGGCTATTGTATCTGGCACAAAGCAATATTTTATTATTTTTGGGGTGTGGCAAGCACTAAGGGATGGGGAAGTGGGCATGCTGCTGATAGTGAACGCAGAGGCCATGGCTCTGGGTGCGGTGAAACTGTGCCTGCTGGCAGAGCCCAAGAAACAAAGTCATCCACAATTCCTAGCTTCATGTCACAGTTTGCAGGGCGGCGCAAGACACAACTCTTGTCGCCACACCAGTGCAAACAGGTAGTCGGTTGGATTTCAGCTGATAATGCTTCCAGTCGGTTCAGCACCACCCCCTCTTCCACAAAGTCCAATCTCAGTAGCCAAGAGTCTGGGCAACTGCATCCTCACCCTGATCCTCCTTCCTCCCACCATGCCGAGTCTGGGCAAAGAACTAATCCCACATTGGGATATTCCGAGATGCTTTTTTTATCACTCGGGCCTCTCGCCAAGGCCGCTTGAATTGGGACATGAGGAGATATTGTGCCCTGATTCCCAACCTATTGAGCAAACACAGTCTGAAGAAGATGACGGTGGGGAACAACAAGTATTTTCTCCCGAGGTGGATTATGATGATGAGACACAGTTGCCAATAAGTCAAGGGTAGTGTTGAGCCAGCACCTCTGTGCTCGTATGCTCGGGTGCTCTGGCCGAGCACTAGGGGTTGCTCGAGTGCTCGGCCGAGCACCCGAACATAATGTTAGTCAATGGGACTAAACCAGGCACCCCCTGCTTGGAAGAGGGGAGGGTGTCTGGTTAATAGGAAAAGGTCAGTATGCTACTTAACTGAATTTGTACGCATTAGCGCACAATGCGTACGCATTAGCATACAAATGCGTACGCATCAGAGTACAAAATGCGTACGCATTAGCGTACAAATTCATACGCCTTAGCGTACATCACAGTGCGGGAAAGAACACTGAGCGGACCCGAGCGTAGGCATTCTCGGCCAGACACCGAGTTCGGCTGAGCATGCTCGCTCAACACTAGTCAAGGGAAATTAGTGTCTCAAGAGGTTGTGGATGAGGATGGGACGCAGTTAAGTCAGGTTCTTGTTAGTTCACCATGTCAGGAGGAGGACCAGAGTGAGGATGTGGAAGAGGAGGTGGTGGACGATAAAATAGCTGACCCAACCTGGGAAGGTGGCAAGCCGAGCAAGGACAACAGTACAGAGGGGGAGGGATCCGCAGCAGTGCAACAGGCTGGAAGAGGCAGTGGGGTGGCAAAAGGGAGAAGGCAGGCCACGCCAACCAGGCCCGCGACTATTCCCCAGAGCAGACCCTTGCGGCAAGCTCCCTTGCCAAGGGTTAGGTGTTCCGCAGTCTGGCGCTTTTTTGAGGAAAGTGCTAACGATAAACATATTGTAATTTGTAACCTGTGCCGTACCAAGATGAGCAGGGGCGTAAACACCAGCAACCTGACCACCACTAGCATGATCCGCCACATGTCAGCAAAGCACGCTAAAAGGTGGGCCGAACGCCTGGGTCCACGATCTGTGTCTGCAGGTCACACCACTGCCTCCTATTCCCCTCTGTTACCTGCTGTCCAAGACGCAGGCCCAGATGCCTCCCACCCTGCACCTGGACCTTCGCAGGAACCATCGGCCAGGAAGTCCACTTCAATGTCCCAGCGCAGCGTTCAAATGTCCTTAACCCAGGCATTTGAACGCAAGCGCAAATACCCTGCCACCCACCCACAGGCCATAGCTGTAAACGCGCAACTTTCTAAATTGCTGACCTTGGAAATGTTGCCATTTAGGCTCGTGGACACTGAGGCTTTTCGCAGCCTGATGGTGGCGGCTGTCCCTCGTTACGCAGTCCCCAGCCACCACTATTTTTCCCGGTGTGCTGTCCCCGCCTTACACCAGCATGTGTCCAGAAACATAACCCGTGCCCTGGTCATTTCTTCTTTGGCCTGCTCTTCAGCAGAATGTCACATCAAGAATGTCAAATCAAAACGGTAAGGTCGGCATCAGCGTGTCACCCTTAAATTTTTTTTACGGTCTGCTCTCAGCAGAATGTCACATCAAGAATATCAGGTTTTCGACGGTCACCTCGGCATTAGCGTGTCACACTTAAATTTTTTTTTACGGTCTGCTCTTCAGCAGAATATCACATCAAGAATTAATTTTTTTGGACAGTCAGCTCGGCATTAGCATGTCACACTTAAATTTTTTTAACGGCCTGCTCTTCAGCAGAATGTCACATCAAGAATATCATTTTTTCGAGAGGTCAGCTCGGCATTAGCGCGTCACATTTAAATTTTTTTAACGGTCTGCTCTTCAGCAGAATGTCACATCTAGAACATCATTTTTTCAACGGTTTAGCTCGACATCCGCGTGTCATACTTCAATTTGTTTACCAGTCTGCTCTTCAGCAGAATGTCACATCAAGAATAAATTATTTTGGACGGTCAGCTCGGCATTAGCGTGTCACACTTAAATTTTTTTTACGGTCTGCTCTTCAGCAGAATGTCACATCAAGAATATCATTTTTTCAATGGTCAGCTCGGCATCAGCGTGTCACACTTAAATTTTTTGGACGGTCAACTTGGCATCAGCGTGTCACACTTAAATTTTTTGGACGGTCAGCTTGGCATCAGCGTGTCACCCTTAAATTTTTGGGATGGTCAGCTCGGCAGCAGAGTGTCACCCTTAAATTTTTGGGATGGTCAGCTCGGCAGCAGAGTGTCACCCTTAAAAAATTTTTACGGTCTGCTCATCAGCAGAATGTCACTCTTAATTTTTTTTTTCAGTGTCTGCAGCAGGCCATCAATGATAATTTTTCATGGGTGTCTCTGATGCCCTCCTTTATGTGTAATAAAGGGTGTATTGGAGTGCCTGTTCCTTGTAATTTTTGGCAGCCCTTTCACTTAGTGCATAGGCTTTATGAGTGTCAGAGTCCCACAATTATACCACAATGTGAATGAGGCCCTCCTTTATGTGATATACCTGTTGTATGGGAGTGCCTCATCCGTGTAATTTTTGGCAGCACTTGCGCTTAACGTACAAGTAAATATATGTTTCCTAACAATATTTCCTGTAAAATCGATGTTATCTTGGGTTTTTTGGGGGTATTTTTTTCATTCCGCAAAAGTGGCATAATAGTCGGACATCATCTTTAATAGCAGCGACTTTGGAGTCCAAGATGCATCCAGACATTCTCCCCATGCTGTTCCCTAACCATTTCTGTGGTGTTGCCACCATTTTCAGACGTTTCCCTATGGACCAGACACCCTCCCCTCATCCGAGCAGAGGGTCCCTGGTCTTCTCCCATAGACTTCCATTATACTCGGGTGCTCGGCCGAGCACTCAAGCACCAATAGTGTTGATCATCACTATTCTTTACTATATGAACTGTGAATCTGTGGAATAGTCTACCTCAGGATGTGGTCACATCAGGAACAGTGGGCAGTTTTAAAAAGTGCTTAATGATGAATAAAGATGAATTTTTAAAAGTTAATACTTATGAAAATGTGCACAAATCTGGGTCTCACTCTCCTTTTTCTAAAATGCACATTGTCTCCTATCCCTTGGTTGAACTTGATGGAATTATGTCTTTTTCAACTCTATTAACTATGTAATATCATAATCATCTGGATAGAATCTGACCAACAACTAAAACATTTCATGAACGCTTCAATTAGTTTCATCCCGCCATCAATTTAACACTCAATTATTCCCTTACTGAAATACACTTTTTAGACACCATCATCAAAATACAGAACAATAGAATATAGACATTGCTGTAGCAGAAACCACCTGGCCAGACAACATATCACAGATGGGACAGTTTCCACCTCAATCACAAAAAAATTCCATCTACAGTCAAGCTATGAGATGCATATATTTGAATCCTACAGTCAAGGATGAACACCTTGGAAGCCTCACAAAGATACTTTTGAATCAGGGATACCATTTAACTATAGGAAAACCAAATTGCCAGAGCCACCGGATTACCAAGAAATGAGCTTCTATGACACATCCATCGGGTACCTCTTATAGTCACCTACAATCCAAATCTGGAGGTTCTGAGGATGGTTACTCACCGACAAAATCCAATAAGACTGTCATAGGAGGGTAAAAAAGGTCTGTGCACTACTCTTCTGTTAATTATTCTTTTAGTGATAAGAATGGTAAGATGACGTGTTTTGGAGCTATACTAGCTCCTTCATCAGATCGCATCCAGATTATCTGAAATCAACCAGATCCTGGACCCGATCGAGAAGTGCTGCAGACTCTGCACTCATGCTCTTCTGAGGTAAGCATCTCTTTTTGCCTCCCCCATCATCTACACCAGCGGGTCCAGCTCAAGGAACACGTCTCTTCTTCTTGTCAGATGGTCACTGTCCTCTCCAACAACAGTAGGAACATTCCTGTTCAATCAGACAAAATGTATGACCTGCCCATACATAATGACCACTGACGATATAGATTCCCAATACACATCAGGACATCAAGAACCCAGGTACCTTTACCTGCACCATGCCAAATGTGGTCTACTTGATTATATGTACTTATGTCAGTGAAACTGGTTAAAGGCTTAGAACAAGAATAAACTTTCACTGCCACACAATAAAATAAGAAAAGAAAGATCTGCCTAGACTACAAGACTTTTGCAGCCATGACCACAGCATTTCACAGGAAGTCTTGATATTAAAACAGAATTTCAAATTTAAGAAAGACAGGAAAGCTAATGGCAACCTTTGACACACATTTAGCTCAGAAATTAATGTATTGCATGGATTTATGTCCTTCTAAATCTGTCAAGCAATTTACTGTAAGTATCAGACCTCCTGAGTTCTGCAAATTTTTGGACTGGATATATATTAGGGGACAATAAAACTTTCACACTCCTTATCTGTAACTGCTATAACAATTTGCTGCTACAACTGTTTATTCCTTTACTTATATTGATCTTCTTTACATTACTTGCCTCAACTACCTCACTGGTATTACCATTTCTTCAAACTGGTTCTGTCTTTGATTGCTACCAATAATGTCATCCACTGTTATGTTCATGTAATGTGCCTGGTTCACCAGCAGTTGTCAGTCGATATATGGCAGAAAGATCTCTAGCTAGAATGGAATTTACCATTTCATTCTCCCCCTTTAAGCAGAAGTGGGCTACTCCAGGATAGCGTGAGATACAGACATGCCAAGACAGGGGAGGACACAGACAGCAGAGGGCCCATGTGCAAAAAATGTGCCTGCCCCCCCCCCCCCTCCAATGCCAAATTCTCTACCTAACCTATTCTATCCTAACATTACATACAACAATACAAAACATAAAGGGTAAGGTTACTTTCATACCTGAAGCACCACGATCCGGCCACCTAATCCGGCAGAAAATGCAAGGAATTAGCCGGACACAAACTACAGCATGCAGTAGTTTCTGTCTCGCTGATTCTCTGCATTTTTGCCAGATTGTAGCCGGATCTCTGCTGGAGCCTATTATAGTCAATGGGGCTGGTGGGCATTCTGCATCCAGCAGTGCCGGATCCAGTGAATTCCAGCAGGCTGTTCTCTGCTGGACCAGCCTGCCAGAAACACTAACGCAGATGTGAAGGTAGCCTAATACAGCGCTATATACCTCTTACATCCAGTGACGTCTCGTTTGATGTAGATGTTCTCTTTCTTTATCTTCTCCATTCAGACCAGACCACCTTGATGATTTCTTTCAGCCATCTCTCGTCTCTGCAGAGTTTGACAGACATTTTCATTTTCTACTTTTCCATTATCCTCCTACCTTCTTTCCCATCATGCACCCCCAATACTGAGACGCTGTGCTCCCCAAAACTATACTGCAGAAACAGATATCCCCCCTGAAAATACTTATTGGAACAAAATGCTCTAAGAAATAACTGCACCCAGCAAATAGTGCCCCTGACACTAATAGTGTAACCATAATGTCCCCCAAAAATAACTGTGCTAAGCTGTTACTGTGCCAGGGTGCCCCCACAGTAATAGTGCTCCCCAAAATCCCAACAATGGTAATAATTATGTGCCAGAGTGCACTTAGTAGTAATAGTGCCCCTGCAGTTATAATGTCCCCACTGTGTCTCAGAAGTAATAATGCTCCCATAGTCCCCCACTTGCAATAAAGCCCACCATAATGCCCCTGGTAGTAATAATTCTCTTTACATGTGTGACAGTAGAAAAATGCCCCCTTATAATGTTCGTCACAAAAAATGCCCCGTTTTGTGGCAGTAAAAAAAAAAACTCCTCTTAGTGCCCCCAGTAGAGCCAATGTCCCCAGAGTGCCCTCATGTGTTCCAATGACCATACTGTGTGCCATTAGAAAAAACACTTATAATTTGTGCCAGTATAAAATACTCCTATATAGTGCCCCCAGAAGATGCCCCCATAGTGCCCAACATAATGTGCCAGTATAAAATGCCCCTATAGACTGCCCCACATAGATGCTCCCATAGTGCTCCTCTCCCCCCTTCCCCATAGTGGTACCAAAATGGGTGCCAGTATTAAATGCCCCTTTATAATGCCCCCATAGTGCTCTCCTCCCACTTATCCATAGTGCCCACCCATAATGCGTGCCAGTATATAGGGCCCCAGTAGATGTCCCTATAGTGCTCCTTCCTCCCCCCTCTTCTCCATAGTGCCCCCCTCAATGTGTGCTAGTATATAGGGCAACCAGTAGATGCACCCATAGTGCTCCTTTCCCGCCCATTTCTCCATAGTGCCCCCATAATGTGTGCCAATATATAAGGCCCCAGTAGATGCCCCCATAGTGCTCCTTTTCCCCCAATTTTCCATAGCGCCCCCCATTATGTGTGCCAGTATATAGGGCCCCCAATATATGCCACCTGATAATATGTGCCAATATATAGGGCCCCAGTAGATACCCCCATAGTGCTCCTTTCCCTCCACTTCTCCATAGTGCCCCCCATAATGTGTGCCAATATATAGGGCCCCAGTAGATGCCCCCTATAGTGCTCCTCCCCCCCATTATCCATAGCGCCCCCATAATGTGTGCCAGTATATAGGGCCCCCAGTAGATGCCCCCATAGTACTCCTTCCCCCATCACTTCTTCATAGTGCCCCCTATAATGTGTGCCAGTATATAGGGCCCCCAGTATATGCCCCCTCATAATATGTGCCAGTATATAGAGCCCCCAGTATATGCCCCCCATAGTGCTCCTTGCCCCCCCCCCCCTTTTCCATAGTGCCCTATAATGTGCCGGTAAATAGGGCCCCCAAAGTGCTCCTTCCCCTCCTTTTCCATAGTGCCCTCCCCCATAATGTGCCAATTTTTTGGGCCCCCACCCCCGTTCTTGCCACAATATACTTTAAATAATTTAAACAATAAACACATATACTTACCTCCATGACACTCTTATTGAAGCGATGCAGGCCTTTTCCGGCCTGTGTCCCGCTCTGTACGGCTCATTGCGCCGCCTGTGCCGGCCTCTGATAGGCTTCAGGCCTAGTGCCTGTAGCCTATCAGAGGAACGAGCAGGGGAAATGCCTCTCCCCTGCTCCTCCGCACTATTCATCTGTATGCAGATGAATATAGATGAGCATTTCCACAATGGAAGCTGGCTACTGCCAGTGAGAAAGGGTCCCCCTCCCGCCCTGGGCCCCTGTGCAGCCTATGCAGCAGTATGTCCGCCCCTGTGCCAAGTTGTGGCAGCAAGGGGAGGCCCCCCTCCTGCAGCAGGAGTCCTTCCAACCGGAAGCAGCTAATAGAGCATTCTGACTCCTTGCAGATCCATCTGCAGAGTGCCACAAGGGGGTAAACAGCCAAAGACACCCCACTCAAGAGATACCAGAACAGCCCTAAAGTCCAGCTGCCAAGTTTAGCACATCATAGAGATAAAGCAGAGAATTCAAGTTTGCCTGCTAGTTTATGGAACCAAGAAAAAGCCTGTCACATATAAATATGTAAATCTTCAGATATTGTGCAATACCATATTTTTCACTTTATAAGACGCACTTTTTTCCCCAAAAGTAGGGGGAAAATGGCCATGCGTCTTATAAAGCGAATACTAGTGAACGCTTCCATTATGGAAGCGCTCACTAGTATGTAATTGGTGCCGGGAGTGGGGAAACATACTCACCCTCCTGCGCTGCAGCTCCACTCCGGGTCCGGCGCTCCTCTGTCTTCTCCTTCTGGTGCTGCACTGTTCTGACCTTGAACAGTTTCAGGAAGTAGTGCGCGCACTCTGACCTGACGCTGCACGCAGGAGAAGACAGAGGAGCGTCGGACGCGGAGCAGAGCCGCGGCGCAGGAGAGGTAATAGAGTTTTTTTATTTTGTTCTGATGAGGCAGAGTGGGCTGATCTGAGGTCTGATGGGGGCACAGTGGGCTGATCTGAGGTCTGATAGGGGCAGAGTGGGCTGATATGAGGGCACAGTGGGCTGATCTGAGGTCTGATGGGGCACAGTGGGCTGATCTGAGGTCTGATAAGGGCAGAGTGAGCTGATAATGGGGGCACAGTGGGCTGATCTGAGGTCTGATGGGGCACAGTGGGCTGATCTGTGGTCTAATAGGGGCACTGTGGGCTGATATGGGGGCACAGTGGGCTGATCTGAGGTCTGATGGGGGCACAGTGGGCTGATCTGAGGTCTTATGGGGGCACAGTGGGCTGCTCTGAGGTCTGATGGGGGCACAGTGGGCTGATATGAGGTCTGATGGGGGCACAGTGGGCTGATATGGGGGCACAGTGGGCTGATGGGCTGATCTGAGGTCTGATGGGGGCAGAGTGGGCAGATTTGGGCTGATATGGGGGCTGAGTGGGCTGATTTGAGGTCTGATGGGGCACAGTCGGCTGATATGGGGGCACAGTGGGCTGATATGGGGGCTGATGGGCTGATTTGAGGTCTGATGGGAGCTGAGTGGGCTGATCTGAGGTCTGATGGGGGTCTGAAAGGACTGATCTGAGGTCTGTTGGGGGTCTGATGTGATGTCCTGAAATTTATGGGGGGTCTGATATGAGGTCTAATGAAAAATATTTTTTTCTTATTTTCCTACTCTAAAATCTGGGGTGCTTCTTATCATTGCGTGTGTCTTATAAAGCGAAAAATACGGTAATACTCCTGAGGAAGAGACCTGAGCAGTCTCGAAAGCTTGCAGTTTTCACATCATCTTTTCATTTAGCCATTAAAAGGTATGAAATACTAATGAATCTCATTTTCATATCTTTAATGTACTGGCTAACATGGTACTAAGATATGTTTAATGCCCATGGACAAAGTCATTCATTTACAAAGGCTTTATGCCAGGTTTTTGCAGTAAAAGAAATCACAAAATTTGGCAAAAAAGGCATTTTACGCAAACATTTTGTGCCTTTTTTTGTCACTTCTCTCATTGCTTTTCCAAAACTTAAGTGGAGCTTGGCAAAAGAGTCTTGGGGCCACAGTCCACAGTTAGACACACAGTTAGAATAATTTATTTCTGAAAACTCCTAGCTGCAGTAGATTTCAGTTTGTGGCACACAGACAGCACATGCGACAAATTTATTGAGAGGCAGAAAAAAAATCTCATCCATGCACCACGTATAAATTCCACAATAGAATTCGTACATACAGTAACTTGATTTGTGACGGAGATTTTAGATCTGCTGCATGTCAATTTATGTTGTGGGATTCTACTGCAGATTTCACATTTTGCAATACAGAGGGTAAAATATGTGGCAGATGTGCACTACTTCTGCAGAGAATTTTGCAACAAAATCTCCATTACTTGGTGAACATTTCTTAAAAGCTGTAAATGCAGTGAAAGAGTCATGAGTATTTTAGAAAAGCCTACAGCAGGGTTGTCCAACCTGTGGTGCCTCAAGTACTGCCATAACTACAACTTCCATCATGCCCAGATAACCTACAGCTATCAGGCCATGCCTGGAGTTGCAGTTTTGCAATAGCTGGAGGGCTATTCCTGGACTAGAGGATAATGCTTAATGTTTCATTAGAGCTATTATAAGACTTGTTGCTCTACTACAAGAAATATCTATAGGAATGCATTGTATGGACACCAATACAGCTCACATGGGTCCAGGAAGGACGGAATTGATTGGATACAGCAAACTTGAATTTGAAAACAAAAACAGCTTTCATAAAATGCTGACAATTTTATTTGTAGCAAGAAGCTATAGCCTGATATACAAGGACAAATAGTGTCTAGGCGTTTTGGATCCAAAATGTGTAGACACTGTTTGTCCTTGTATATCGAGTTTTAACTTCTTGCTACAAATAAAATTGTCAGTCTTTTATGGAAGCTGGAATTTCTGTGACTGTTTTCTTCTTATAGGAATGCATTGAATCACTTTAAAATCTCTAAAATCACTACAGACAAGCAAATTGATAGAATTTCTTTTTTTTAATTATTACTTGATGGGATTTCTGCACAGTCTTTAAAAGAAGTTAGGTACTAGAGTAATATGGGAATTGAAACCTCTTGATTATCACTTTGATTTGGATAAAGGAGTATTTCAAAGGATAGGGGATAACTAGTGTTGATAGAGCACCATGATGTTTGGGTGCTCGGGTCGAACACTAGGTGGTGCGCTTTACAATGTCAGATCAACAGCAGGCACTCTCCCATAATGTTTTTGAGTGTCAGCAGCACTCAAGGTCAACATGTCAGGAGGAGGACCAGAGTGAAGAAGTGGAAGAGGAGGTGGTGGACGATGAAATCACTGGCCCAACCTGGGAAGGTGGCAAGCCGAGCAAGCACAGCAGCACAGAAGGGGAAGGATCCGCAGCACCGCAACAGGCTGGGAGAGGCAGTGGGGTGGCAAAAGGGAGAAGGCAGGTCATGCCAAACAGGCCCGCAACTGTTCCCCGGAGCTCCACCTTGCAGCAATCTCCCTTGCCAAGGGGTAGGTGTTCCGCAGTCTGGCGCTTTTTTGAGGAAAGTGCTGATGATAAAAGAATTCTCATTTGCAACCTGTGCCATACCAGAATGAGCAAGGGCATGAACACTAGCAACCTGACCACCACCAGCACAATCCTCATGGCAGCAAAGCACCCTGATAGGTGGGCCAAATGCCAGGTCCACAATCAGGGGTCTGCGGGTCACACCACTACCTCCTCTTCCCCTGTGTTACGTGCTAGCCAATCCCTGTCCAAGACACAGGCCCAGATGCCTCCCGCCCTGCACCTGGACTTTCGCAAGCACCATCAGCGAGCACATACACTTCTGTGTCCCAGCGCAGCGTACAGATGTCCATACCCCAGGCCTTTGAACGAAAGCGCAAATACCCAGCCACCTACCCACAGGCCATAGCACTAAAGGCACACCTTTACAAATTGCTGGCCCTGGAAATGTTGCCGTTTAGGCTTGTGGACACTGAGGCTTTTCGCAGTCTGATGGCGGCGGCTGTCCCTTGTTACTCAGTACCTAGCCGCCACTATTTTTCCCGGTGTGCCATCCCCGCCTTACACCAACATGTGTCCCGTAACATAACCCATGCCCAGACCAACGCAGTTACTGGGAAGGTCCACTTAACGACTGACACATGGACAAGTGCTTTTGGCCAGGGACGCTACATTTCCCTGACGACACACTGGGTGAACGTTGTGGAGGCTGGGAGCGACACCAAGTATTGCGGGCCCTACTTCCATCAGGATTTCCGCCACCACCTACATTAGCGGCTGCAACCCCTCCTTCTCCTCCTCCACTTCCACCTCTTCACATCTTGCAGCACCAGTCAGACTTCAGTCAGTAGCTGGAAGCAGTGTAGCATTTCAGTGGGGAAGCGGCAACAGGCTGTGCTGAAACTTATTTGCTTAGGTGACAAACAGCACATGACCGCAGAGCTGTGGCAGGGTATAAGGGACCAGGCTGAGCTGTGGCTCTCACCACTCAACCTACAACCAGGCATGATTGTGTCTGATAAAGGCCACAACTTGGTGGCGGCTTTGGAGCTCTGCAAGCTCACACACATACTGTCATGCTCAGGTGTGGGAGGAAAACCACACAGAGTGTAGGAGGGAAAGGAGATTAGGCCTGGAAACTAAGGAAGGAAGATGGACACCTCCTAAAGGAAACCCTGACTCTAATCCTAACTGACTACCAGTATGAACAGGCCTCAAATGTAGGCGAGTTCATACACAGGAACCTAAACCAAACTGACCGTATAGGACCCTGGATATAATGACAGGAATGAGTCTACCTCCAACAGGAAGGATGAACAGGAGTCTCCCTCAGGTCAAACAACTGCTTCAACTTAGTGGTTCAGCGGTTTCTCAAAACCTACCCCAATTTTCCTGAGCTGCTGGTGAAGGTGCGCTGCCTGTGTGCCCATTTCCAAAAGTCACCTACAGCTTCCGCTGGTCTGACAACGCTGCAGCAGCGCTTACACTTACCAGCTCACTGACTGCTATGCGAACTGTACACGTGCTGGAACTCCACCTTCCACATGTTAGGCAGGCTTTGTGAGCAGCAGAGGGCAGTAGTGGAATACCAGCTGCAACACGGTTGGCGCCTTTCCAGTCAGCTTCTGCTCTTCACAAGTGACGAGTGGGCATTGATGTCTGACCTCTGTGAGGTTTTATGCAACTTTGATGAATCGAGCGGCAATAATGCTATTATCAGCGTAACCATTCCACTTCTGTGTCTACTTCAATATTAATAATCTTGGGGGTTCAAAATTAGTGCATGTTTGCCTAATCTTAACACCAGCTGTGCAGCGTTTGCAGTACAATGTTCATTTATCCTAAATATCTGACATCCATTGCATTTTTTTCTGCCGCTGATCAAGCCGACATTACATGTGCTGCATGTGCAGTACAAAGTTTGTTTATCCTAAATACCTGACATCCATTGCATCTTTTTCTGCCGCCAATCAAGCCGACATTACATGTGCTGCATGTGCGGTACAATGTTTGTTTATCCTAAATACCTGACATGGATTGCATTTTTTCTGCCGCTAATCAAGGCAACATTAGTAATGTACAGCTAGCCCTGTAATGAACAACTAGCCCTGCCTAGCCAATTCCTATCCCTACACTATCTGTGCCTCCTTGCGCAAACGTTTTTATACACATGCAACACAGGTAATGTCACCTTGATTAGCGGCAGAAAAAAATGACACCGGATGTCAGGTATATAGGATAAGAAACATTATAATGCACACGCTGTGCAGATGGTGTTAGGGTCAGGCAAACTGGCGTTATTTTTGCCCTAAAAGAAAACATTTTGAAGCCAGATATAACAACAGTCCTTAGCAGACACAACACAGGTAATGTCGCCTTGATTAATGGCAGAAAAAATTGCAACGGATGTCAGGTATATAGGACACAGTAACGTTATAATGCAGACGCAACACGGGTAATGTTGCCTTGATTAGCAGCAGAAAAAATAGCAACGGATGTCAGGTATATTGGATACAGTAACGTTATAATGCAGACACAACACAGGTAATGTCGCCTTGATTAGCGGCAGAAAAAATAGCAACGGACGTCAGGTATATTGAATATAGTAACATTATAATGCAGACGCAACACAGGTAATGTCACCTTGATTAGCGGCAGAAAAAATAGCAATGGATGTCAGATATATAGGATACAGACACGTTATAATGCACATGCTGTGCAGGTGGTGCTTAGGTCAGGTTAGGTATTTTTTCGACCCCCCCCCAAAAAAATATATATATATATTTCAGCCAGATATAATAGCCCTTAAAAGGGCTTTTGGGTCTTTGTAACAGAAAAACTAGCCCTGCCTAGCCACTTTCTATCCCTACACTATCTGTCCCTCCTTGAAGCAGCTCTCCCTGAGTCAGACTGAGCTGGGTCACATGTCACCGGGTGTTCGGCCGAGCATGCTCGCTCAACACTAGGAATAACTATTACATTGGTGGGGGTCCCACCACAGTGACCCCCATCATTGACAAGAACTGGGATCATGTACCCCTCAAAATTAATGAAGCGGTAGGTCAGCACATTCATCTGTATGGGACTTCTGAAAATAGCTGAGTGCTTATGGTATTTATCTAATACTTTTGCCCTATTCTGTCGATAACATTTTTTTGCAACCAGAATACCCCTTTAAGATGCCCATACATCTTCTGTTCACAAAAATTACTTGTAATGCAAAGACAAACTACTCACGACAAACCAACATGGAGGTCCTGGTGCTTGTTGCTTCACTGGCCTATTTTTGTAGACCCTGATCCGTTGTGTGCAAACAAAACTGTTGGCTGCACTGGCTCGACATTGCAATTGCATTATAGTCATTGTAACAGGAGCTGCTCTCTGTTGGTTTCGTAGTGCCCACATCACCCTGTGCATTCTTGTACAGCGATTCAATGTGGGCACTAAGGGCAACAGAAACAGCTCAGTCATAGTGCAGTCAACAATTAGGTGTCAAATCGCCCTCTATTGGCCACATATATAAATTCCTTAGCATTTCATGAGTTCATCTACCCACAAAGTGGCAGTATTTTGGTTACAAATCGACATTGGACACGCTAAGGTATGATTGGTGTTCAATAAGTTATCTACCTAAGTATAAAAACATACTTATTCCACTTTGGCTCCAGTGATCGGATGCCCTCAGAATAGAAGGAGACTTCTTGCTGCTGTAGGAACCCTGTTACCGCCTGCATTATCATTCAGAAATCGTTGCCCATACAGCAATTTCTTCAGTAAAGTAAAGGAAAGTAATCACTGGAAGCCAGTAGACTGTAGGGTGGATGGTTAAGCTCCACGAAGCTTTATTTCCTGATAGAAGCTTGTGATTTGCGAGACTTGTGAGCTGGTGCATTGTCATAAAGCAACAACACACCTGCCGACAACTTCCCACAGCGTTTCTCTTTGATTGTCTCACATATTGCCTTCATTGTTGAAGCATAGGTGTCTCCAGTAATTGTTGTCTTGTGTGGTGTGAATTCTAGTAACAAAACGCCTTCTGTATCTCAAAAAACTGTTGCCATGATCATTCCACCTGACTGGTGCTCACGACTTGTGCTTCTATTGCATAGACTTTTATTTGGTCTCAGGAGCATTGTGGTGGACCCATGTTTTATCATTCGTAAATATTAGAGAATAGAGGTCTCCTGGATTTTCTCTAAGCATGTCTAAATTCTCTTGGCTAAATTGCTGGTGACAAGTTTTTTGCTCAGACGTCAACATTTGTAACACCGACTGACCTTTGACATCATGAATGATACTGGAAACTGTGCCAATTGATACTTCTAGAGGTTGCCCTGAACGGGGGTTATCTTCAATTGCTTCACTACCACCATTTAAACTGCTTGATCTAAAAATTTACGTGTAATAGGAATGTACATCATCACCATATACAGAAATCATCCTTTCATAGATTTCTTTAGGCTTCTTTTCTTCCTTTGTAGGGAATTTAATCACGGTACAAACTTCCAAATGCTTCACTTTCTGTGTAAATCTGCACTGTACGGCACTTGCCATCCTGTCACTTCCAGTGCTTTCATCAGACTGAACTGCTACTGTGTGTGTTTGTGTGTTGTCTCATCCTGCACAGACAAGCTCAGCTCTCTAACTTTGACAGAACATGCTGGGGAAGATAAGTTATTGAACACCCCTCTTGTGTATGTGTGTGTATGTGTATATATATATATGTGTGTGTGTGTGCGGAGAACGCCACTGCTAGGTACCTAGAACATTAGGATTGGGTTAAAAAAAATCCAATTCACTTAATCATTTCCTCCCCTATTATCATTCGTCTGGGAGAGTTACAAGCTACCTGTCCACATTAGACCACAGAAGACCACACACAAGCATCCCTCAATCATGATACTGTTTTTCTCATCAGATTGGGTCTCATTAGTCCCTTCATCCTATAAAACAGACAATTTTGCTTGGAGAAGCCATGGCCATCGTCTGGACATGAACAGGGTCAGTTTTACACATCAGACAAGTCAACCCTCTTGACAACTGTAGTGTATGTAGGACTCTGGGTGCTGGCAATGCCTAAATCCAGTTTTGGGGAGGTGTATTTTGGGTGCTGTAAGTCTTATTTCGGTTGCATTAAAACATTAAATAAGGCAATGTATTGTCCTTGCATTGCTTTCTATGACATTTTGAAAGGGCACACAGCCGAAATCATTGAATATATGGTCATTTTTTTGACTTGGAAAACAAAAAAGACATGGCTGTTTCCAGTTAATTGTGTATATGCACCTCTTGATAAACTCTGGGCCTCCAAACTATGTGCTGTCATGTAAACCAAATCTAGTTTTTAAAAGTATGTTTTATTATACAAAATCCAGTATCACATCAGAGCCATACAACCCATAAAAACTAAGGTGAGTGATTATTCTCATGCTATTCTATACATTTTAAAGATGTTGATTAAGTGCATTAAAAGCTCCATCTGGTGTGAGCACTGATAGCAAATGGCAGCTGGACCTGTACTGAGGCAATTCCTCCAGTACTGGAGGGCTGCCAATGGCTGGTTGTAATTTTATGATCACTTTGGAAACATATTCAGCGTATAATGGGGATTTAAATATGGCTGGGATCATATAATGAGGTGTCCCCAGGCAGCTCCACATCTTCTCCTCTTCCCCTGAACACAGGCTTCCACTAAACATAGAATTTGTCAGCTGCAGGGAGTCTGGCCGAATTATTCTGCAAACGAGTCGGCTGCTGCTAAGACACTAAATAGTCCTCATAGAAAGGGGTTCCCAGGGACCATTTATCAAGCACGAGAAAAAGGGCGCTACAAGCACAACTTCGATAATTAGCTTAATATTTGTTTGTGTTCATCATGCGTAATTTAGAAATGGGAAATATGTAATTTTTTGCATGATGCCATGAATTCACTGCACTTTGCATTATGCCAGAGGCGTTTGGTTTAATAGCTACATCTGCAAGGGCAGGCCAAAGTACTCTCACAGCTTACTTTATTATAGATCTACCCATTGCGAGCCTGACACATGTTGCAATGGTAAAAAAACTATAAATTTTTGGGCGACTGATTGATTATCTGTGTAAGTATACATATATGGTCAGCATGTACTAATATGCTACAGCATGCATTTGCTTTACAGGAGAAAATGTTTTTATAAGGGCAATTTAATACATAGCAACAAAACTGAAAAATCAGTACACCCTGCCTAACATAATAGCTAGAGATGAGCTAATCGAATCCACCGAAGTGAAATTTGATCCGAATTTCCAGATAATTTCGATTCGCCTCAAAGCTTAATTTCCTCAGGCTTTGTGGTAGCGAATTGATTTAACCTGAAATAGTCTAAAAAAACAAAAAAAAATCATATTTACCTCCTCCATTTGCTCACAACGGTACCGACCGCCGCTATCTTGATTGAAGATCTCAGCCGAAATCCTGTACGTGTTGATGTATGACATCACCACGCCTGCCGGCATGATGATATCATCAAGGAGCACGTGAGATTTCACACCAGATCTTCAAGCAAGATGGCGGCGGCCAGCCTATCGCAAGCAAATGGAGGTGGTAAGTTTGATTTTATTTTTTTAAATGTAAATTTTACACTATTTTTACACTCAGATGCCGCGATTATGTATGAACACGGCAGCTGAGGCGTAAAATGATGGGGAGCGGCGCTATTGCAGCTCCCTATCATTGCGCCTGCTACTTACAAAATAATGCGCTTCATAACGAAGCAAATCGTTATGAAGCAATTTTTTTTGTAAAGTTCAGCGAAGCAGCCGAATCGAATTTTCTAAAACTTTGCTCATCTCTAATAGCCATCTTTCCAGCAGTTCTCTTTCTCCTCTGTTAGCGCAGACCAGAACCATGACCAAGCTCTGGGAGGACAGAAACACTGGCAGATTTTTTTTAAACATGTATTACATCTCTACAGTCAATTAATCAATCAATGAAACTTCATTTGGAACTGCAAAAAAGTGTCATGGCTCTTTTAAAATATACTGAAAATATACCTACATGGCTGCAAAGACATTGTAAACCTCTTTAAATCTTTTTGAAGAACCTTACATCAGTAGATCTGGGAGTTTTGTAACAAGGATGCAATGCATTTGGCACATCTGAAGACTAAAGAAGAGTGAATCTCTTAAAATTTGATTCAGTTCTTATTCGTCAAATTTTTTCACTAAATTCTTTTTGTACCAACATAAATTATTGCCCTGAAAATTGGTATATAATAAACTCTGGCATCCTAGGACTCACATTTATACACTCCACGTATATTAGGCAGTGTCTATAATAGAAATAGTACTTGCCTAGAAGCCCCTTAAGGCCTCTCAGGTAAAAAAAGGCAACTCTAGTAGAGTTACAGTATTTGCAGATGGCTTAGCTATTAACCTAGTTGATGGGGAAAAACTTGAAAAAATGTAAATCCACAACATAATAACATTTTTTAAAAAGTGAAAGGGTAGGAAGACTTTCCGAATGCATGGTAAGTCTTCATCGTATACTTTTCCAGAGAAACATGTCACCAATAACTTCAATGAGGAATGGATGTGCAGCGACCCGGAGGCCAGTAGAACGAGGATAGGAGAAGTGGTAGTGGTTACGATGATGTTAGTAGTACTCACAGTTCACAGTGGCAGTCTTCATGCTGGCTCTCCCTGAGTCGTGCACAGTGAATGGAGTGTAAACCTTCTCTTCCCTGAGGGGCACTCCCTGACTTTCTGGTCCTCCTGCCTTGTGGTAGTGCCCTTGATGGTGGATGGTGGATAGTTGGCAGGTTGCAAGGCAGGAGAGTGGATGTAGAGACCAGTGGATGGCGGGGGAAATAACCAGATCTGTTGGTTGTGGTTGCAATAAATAAGGTCTATCCTTACTGAATTGATTATAGCAGTACAAGCAATTGGTATACTCGTTAGGTGCAACTCCTGGGCTGAGGGATGCAGAATTTAGATTCGGATGGCCAGTCCTTAGAATTTATAAGACAGAATTCAAAACGGAATGCCTCTACAGGTTTCTGTTTTGAATTCCATCTTACAAATTCCATTATAACAATAAGGGAATTTGTAACGCTCATGTGAACCCGCCCTGAGAGGGATACAGAGGAAAAATGAAAATTGGGTCCCTTCTTGATTTTGGATTACCTTTCTCATCCACTTTCCATACATTATAGTGAGTAGGGCAGCATTAGCCTGTGGCTGTTCCCCCCTCACATATTTTCTAATGTTATCCTGGAGAGGGCGATACATATGTAGGTTCTTACTTGTATATCTCCTTTTCTATATGAAAAGAGGATTGAGCCTTAGCCTTCTCTTGGGTCCTTTAACAGCTTTATATTAATTGACATGCACTCCCCCAAGATATACAAAGTATAAGCTACAGAACAAAGCAATAAAGTACAGTATGTACAGATGTAGAACAGTTAACAAACATGCTTTATGGGATGTGTTATCTAAACTAAATGCGTTAAAGAGGACCTTCCATCACTTCTGACATGTCTGTTTTAATAGCTTCATGCACTCCCCATGTAATAACAATTCTGTATAATCTATTATTATGTCTGTATGTTGTGCCATTCCTTTATTATTTCTACTAGAAATTATGAATGAATTGCTAGCAGTCTGCTGGTTACCACCCCTCTGTACCCTTACTGCAGACTGCTAGCAATTCATTCATAATTTCTAGTAGAAATAATAAAGGAATGGCACAACATACAGACATAAGAATAGATGCTCCAGAATTATTACATAGGAATGCATGAAGCTACTAAAACAAGGATGTCAGGAGTGGTGACAGGTTCTATTTAAGCAAACACCTTCAATTGCTTTTCATTGGCTTTTGTTTCAAGATAACGCGATGAGTTAAGAAATCTGAGTTAAGAGTTTGTGTGTTAACCCTGCTACATCAGTAGAAACAAATCACGGTGGTGCTGTAATCTGTATGAACATATGTAAGGGTGGGTTCATATCAGTGTTATGGATTTTGTTATTGCTTTGGTTATAACATGGTTATAACGAAAAATAACAGAATTCATAAGACGGAATTCAAAATTCAAACCTTTAGAGGCATTCCATTTTGATCCATTATAATAGAGGTGTATGGGCAAGCATAACGTCTGGTTTCTTTTATGCAGGACGGAAAAGAAGGTCCTGTCGACAGCAATAACGAAATTCATAACGCTGATATGCATCCGCCCTTAAAAAGTCATGGAAATTCAACTGACTATAATATAATCGATGTATCTTATTTCTCACATTGCCAGGTAAGGTAGGTATCATTTACAGGATTTTTTTTTTAAATATATGTGCATTAATTTTGCATTTGTGCATTATACTAGTTCTGTAGCTGCTCAGATGTATGCTGTGCAGGTGATAGGTAATACTTGAATTAACATCCCTATTTCATCTGAATCAAAAGCATGATGCACCTGGATTACAAGGATTAATATGAAGTGTTTCCATGGTGAGGCTTTTATGGACTGAGCAAAAACCGTATGCTAAAGAAATGTCCCAGTTTCCCATAAAAAAGGCCTATCAAAGAGCAGATTTTCCTCCAGTCATCACTTGTATCAAAAAGTGGGTTAACATTTTGTGAAATTCTTCAAGCAAAATGTAATGATGCTTACTCTTCATCTGTTGTTACTAAGTTATATAGTATATTGGGTTTCTGGGAAAATCATACAGCTCTAACTTAGCAGAGATATACTGTACACCACTCACTTTTTCTGAAACTGTATTCTACACTGACTTCAGTCAATTTGTATATATGGCCCATTCACAGTCTGGTTCTTTTGAGCTTGTAGTGTCTATCAATTGAACATACTAATTTCTGTTGGCATCTCAAAAAACAAATGTTCACAATCCAAAGGTCGTAAACAAGTGTTCTGATTAGACAGAGGTACTAGATCTGCAGCTGTTTATAATCTTACCCTTAAAGGCATATGCGGGATTATAGCACTACAGGCTGCCATAAACATTAGACCATTGTCGGCCAAACCCATAATTTTCGGCTAGACCACCTAACAACCTAATGTGTATAGAGAGTTGCCAAGTCTCTCACGTTAAATTTCAACACCCTATCCTTTTATTCTCCCTAGAGATAAGCCATTACCAGTAGGTGCTTCTGTTTGCCAGGAAAAAACTGATTTCTATCGCTTATGACCACATCACAGTTGTGCAGCAGGCCACAGGGGAGGTGGAGCGGACAGGAGTGTTGATTGTAGTGACAATGATGCAAATGGTAGCTCTCACAGTGTCAGTCCTCACCTTGGCACTCCCTGTGCTGTGTATTGATTGGAGGGGGTACTGTACCTTTTTTTCCCTTGGGGTACACACCCTGGAGTTTTGGGATCTCCTGCCTGGTGGTGATTGGGGTGCCCTTGATGGTGGATGGTTGGCAGAGTGCAAAGCAGGAGACCTGCAGTCCTGGTCTGGTCTGGATGGAGTGCTGGCGAATGATGGTGGCGTCAATGACTAGGTCCATTACTTACAAATAAATAGATTATCAGAAAAGTAATACATATAGCAGCAAAAGGAACAGTTCTGAAGTGTGTTAAAGAGCAACTTCCATCCTCCTAAAGCCTTCACCTCACTGTGCAAGCAGATGAACTCAAATCAGCCTGCTGCCATAATAAATAGTATTAAAACATACAGAAAATATGCTATAGAGGCCCTGATCCACAAACAAAAGCCCATATGCAGCTATATGAAAGGAAAAAAATAACAAGTTATAGCTATTGGAATGGGACAAGGAAAAGAACAAAAAAATAGTAAATCTTGTCATCATGAAATGCAGTGCAATCTGCAGGCACCATGTTATAGAGCAGGGGTGGCCAACCTTACAGACACAAAGAGCCACAAAAAAAAAAACTTATGACCACCAGGAACCACAAGCTATACATTTACACAAATATGCGTGCACACGACAGTATTACTGCAATTGAGTTTTCAAACATTTAAACGTGTATTTAAACCACTTTTCCTACCTGTAATGTAGACAACTTTAGTGAGACTTCTGGCAATCTTTGTTTTTCACAATGTGTTTCAAATTTGGCTTGTATTCAGTTGTTGCTACTCGAAGCAATTCACACCCTCATGCTCAGAGGACCGACCATGCTCAGATGACTGCCCCATGCTCAGATGACTGCCCCATGCTCAGATGACTGCCCCATGCTCAGATGAATGCCCCATGCTCAGATGACCATCCTCATGCTCAGACGATCGCCCATGCTCAGATGAACCCCTCATGCTCAGATGACCGCCTCATGCTCAGATGACCGCACTCATGCTCAGACGATTGCCCATGCTCAGTTGACCCCCTCATGCTCAGATGACCACCCTCATGCTCAGATGACCGCCCATGCTCAGACGATCGCCCATGCTCAGATGACCCCCTCATGCTCAGATGACCGCCCCATGTTCAGATGACCGCCCCATGTTCATTAGACCCCCTCATGCTCAGATGACCCCCTCATGCTCAGATGACCACCCTCATGCTCAGATGACCGCACTCATGCTCAGACGACCGCCCCCATGCTCAGGGTGATTTGACATAGGGGAGATCTGATGGGGCTTATTTTGTGGGCCTGATGAGGATTTGGGGGTCTTATCTGAGCTCATACTACCCCCATGTCAGATAAGACCCCCAATATCAGTACTTTAATAAAATGACTGCTACCCTTCCAGGCATTTACCTTGCCTGCTGTTCTGACCTTGACGCTCTCTCCACAGTAACCTGACGTGCACAGCGTCAGTTCAGAGCGCGGACCTTCAGCGTACAGGACGCTGTGCACGTCAGGTTGAAAGCACAGCTGGGCGGAGCCAAGTGCCAGAGTTGGCTCCCGTACTGTCCGCAGAGTAATGTAGAGGTCAGCGGCTGCGCCGCTCCCCTGCGATCCACAGCGCAATGGCAGAGGTGAGCGGCCGCGCCGCTCCCCTGCGATACACAAGTCAATGGCAGAGGTGACCTCCCGCACTGCTCCCCTGTGCCCTGCGAGCCGCAAACTTATGGCAGCCGTGCCGCTCCCCTGCGAGCCGCATGTGACTGGGGAAGGAGTCGCATGCGGCTCGCGAGCCGCGGGTTGGCCACCCCTGTTATAGAGCAACAGTAGTTGGGCAGATTGATATATAGTTTTATGGGAAAAGATTCAGCAAAACTTGTAATTTATTCATTAAAGTTTCTGCTCTTTCTGAGCTCAATTGTCCAAGTTGGCGGTGTTATCAGCATTCCTTGTGTGTATACACAGATAGCTGTCAACAGGGGCGTAGCTAAAGGCTCATGGGCCTTGGTGCAAGAGTTCAGCTTGGGTCCCTCTTCTCTAAGTGCTTTGTGGCCATAAACATGGAAGCACAAAGCTGTCATGCTGTCCGAGGCACAAATTGAAACAGCAACCCCCATACCAAATTCTTGACCTAACTCCTTCCCTCCAAGCCAGAGGTGTAACTTGACCAGCATGCACTTTCTATAATACCAGTGTCTTCTTATGCAGCACAGGGGTCTTTGGGCCCCCTCAGGCTCCTGGGCCCGGTAGAGACTGCTGCCTCTGCACCCCCTATAGCTACGCCTCTGGCTGTCAATTACTGATTACACCGTCCACATGGCCCATAAAGAGCAGAGATTTTAATGAAAAAAATAAATTATTGCTGAATCTTTTCTCACAACACTATGTATCAATCTACTCAGCTCCTCCTGCTCTATAACCTGCTGCCTGCAGATTCCACTGCATTTTCAGGATGACAGATTAACTTAAAGATCCAAAACAGTCTGGACCTTAAAGAGTTAAGGTTCTTCAACAAAGTCCTTAGTTTAGCCCTGGCCTTAAATATTGAGAGCTTTGTTTTCTTGACTTCTTTTCCTGGTGTCCTAGATAACTGTAAAAGGGCATAGACTTGCTCAATCAATACAGTAAAGATAAAAACTAGTTGAATATTCAGAGATGTCTTCTTTGTAAATTGAAATTCTTAGCTAGGATGAAATACCTGCCTGATCACTATTATTACCTGAATGTTAATTATATGCAGTGTATCACCACTATGACTCCACAAGTAGAAACATTAATAATGGTGAAAAGTTTGAGAATTCCGAAATTCTGTAAGTCTGACTGTGAGTTTGTTACTCCCACGTAGAGTCAATGAGTGGCGCCACTTCCAGCTGCTTCCATCCAGCTATACAAACAGGCCTCTTAATTTCTTTCTCTTTCATAGCCTCTAGTGCACACAGTGCACATAATTTTGTCTAAAAAAAAAAAATAACTGGAATTCCATTAGCAAAGTGCTTTTGACAAATAAAGAAAAACATTTCCAGTCCAATTACGTGCCTTTTGCTTTCAGCTCTAATTCTCACGCTTGATAAATAAGCCCCATAGTTACCACCTTCAGAGAACAGTTTAAATGCTGTCTTTGGTCTGGAAAAAAGTCCTTTTCACATGGCAGCGCCTCTGAAAGAAACAGTGGGAAATCAATGGGCCATCAGTTCTTTTGGCATTCACCTCTCACGGATTCAGACATTTCTTCTTTACATGGGGTGAAATATGAGTCTTAATCACTTGTAAGCTAGAAAATGAAGTCTCGGGCATATTAACCCACTTCTGGCTTCAGCAAAGCTTTCTACTGCGTGTTGTCTTGTCTTATAGCATACTATTGTAACATATTACACGTTAATGTTATAAAATATTTTGATATGCAAATGAGTAATAATAAAAATAATTTTGGACTAATAATGTGACATTTGTTGTACAGTTTATTTTACTATAGTTAACATCTTTGATCCATTAAAGGAGTTTTCTAGTACAGTACGTAGAGGCTGATGACCTATCCTCAGTTCAAATCTTGATACCCCCATCCATCTTCAAAGCCAGATACCATACAGCGGGTGGAAGGTTCCACCATTGTGTAGTTTCTGGCACTGGTGTACTGAATTCACTTCAATGGGATCTGAGCTACATTCCCCCAGTAACCCACTACACAATGGATGGAAACTTGTGATTTAAGCTTCGTCCACTGTATAGTTTCCGGCACCCTGAAGCAGCTGATCCATGGGGGCATAGGGTGTCTGACCCCACTAATTTGACATTAGAGACCTATCCTGAAGATATTTAGGTTGCAGAAAACTCCTTTAATTATTCTGACTTTTCAACTTTCTTTTAAAAGATTTTTAGAACTCATTTACCAATCTGCAAACTATAATAAAAAACATACTTTGTTACAGGGTGTTGATGACCAGCAAGAATTTTTGACACTGATTATACTGTGTATTATTACAATTACATTGCAGACTTTTTTCCCTAATATATGAAGGTTGGTGCTTTTTTGTGGTCCAAAAAAACTGCCCTGTTTTATTTTCCCACAGTTAAAGCTAATCTCTCGTTCTGTTTCCCCTTTGATGCAACCCTGCACCAGTTTAAAAGGCTAATCTTCTGTTGGGTAAACTGTTTGAGGTTTTCTGAGAGATCGCCTTTAATAAATAGCAAATAATCTGCATGGCAGTCGTTAAACCATTTAATCAGTTTCTATGAGGAGGTAAGTTCTAGACTTGACCGCGGCGACTCAATGGATGTCGTATATTTGGACTTCTCCAAAGCGTTTGACACGGTACCCACATAAAAGGTTAGTATACAAAATGAGAATGCTTGGCCTGGGAGAAAATGTCTGTATGTGGGTAAGTAACTGGCTCAGTGATAGAAAACAGAGGGTGGTTATTAACGGTAGATACTCAGATTGGGTCACTGTCACTAGTGGGGTACCACAGGGGTCAGTATTAGGCCCTATTCTCTTCAATATATTTATTAATGATCTTGTAGAAAGCTTGCACAGTAAAATATCAATTTTTGCAGATGACACTAAACTGTGTAAAGTAATTAACACAGAGGAGGACAGTGCACTGCTACAGCAGGATCTGGATAGACTGGAGGCTTGGGCAGAAAAGTGGCAGATGAGGTTTAACACTGACAAATGTAAGGTTATGCATATGGGAAGGAATAATGCAAGTCACCAGTACATACTAAATGGTAAAGCATTGGGTAACTCTGACATGGAAAAGGACCTAGGAATTTTAGTGAACAGCAAACTAAGCTGCAGAAACCAGTGTCAGACAGCTGCTGCCAAGGCCAATAAGATAATGAGTTGCATCAAAAGAGGCATAGATGCCCGTGATGAGAACATAGTCCTGCCACTTTACAAATCACTAGTCAGACCACACATGGAGGACTGTGTACAGTTCTGGGCTCCTGTGAACAAGGCAGACATAGCAGAGCTGGAGAGGGGTTCAGAGGAGGGCAACTAAAGTAATAACTGGAATGGGTGGACTACAGTACCCAGAAAGATTATCAAAATTAGGGTTATTCACTTTAGAAAAAAGACGACTGAGGGGAGATCTAATAACTATGTATAAATATATCAGAGGTCAGTACAGAGATCTCTCCCATCATCTATTTATCCCGAGGACTGTGACTGTGACGAGGGGACATCCTCTGCGTCTGGAGGAAAGAAGGTTTGTACATAAACATAGAAGAGGATTCTTTACGGTAAGAGCAGTGAGACTATGGAACTCTCTGCCTGAGAAGGTGGTGATGGTGAGTTCACTAAGAGAGTTCAAGAAGGGCCTGGATGTATTTCTGGAGGGTAATAATATTACAGGTTATAGTTGGGTCGTTGATCCAGGGAGTTATTCTGATTGCCTGACTGGAGTCGGGAAGGAATTTTTCCCCCTAAAGTGAGGAAAATTGGCTTCTACCTCACAGGGTTTTTTTTGCCTTCCCCTGGATCAACTTGTAGGAAAACAGGCTGAACTGGATGGACAGATGTCTTTTTTCGGCCTTACAAACTATGTTATGTTACTATCTGTCAGCAGATTTGTACCTATGAAACTGGCTGTCCTGTTACATGTGCGCTTGGCAGCTGAAGGCATCTGTGTTGGTCCCATGTTTATAATTGCCCGCATTTCTAAGAAATATGCAAATGAGCCTGTAGGAGCAACGGGGGCGTTGCCATTACTCCTAGAGACTCTGTTTTCTCTGCAACTGAGGCACCCCCTGCACTTTGACAGGGTCAGGCAGTGTAAATGTGATCACGTCTTTATTAGTGTGTTTATTCCAATATGCAAATAAGCTATTAAGTGCATCAAGGGCTCATTTGCATATTACAATTAATGTTATTTCTGTCAGAGTGTAGAAACTGATTTACATAAGAAATGTACAATGTTAGCAGCCTAGTTAAGGCTACTTTCACATTAGCGTTTATATATTCCGGTATTGAGCTCCGTCATAGGGGCTCAATACCGGAATAAAACGGGGACAGGTAAGTTTAATCCCCTCCTCCTCAAAATAGTGTATGGTGCAGGTGTGGGATGGGAGAGCGGTTCCAGCCCCACACGTGCACCTGCGGCAGCACAGATTCGGCGGGACCCTTCACCCACCGGATCTGTGCTGCCGCTTGTGTGAAAGTGGCCTAATCCATACCATGGCATTTTGCTTACTTTAGACAATAACGTGATAACATATTCCGTTTAAAGGGGTTGTCCAGCAATTTCAAATTTTTGTACGACCATTCAAAATACTTAAAAAAAAAAACAAAAAAAAAAAACTTACCCATCCCCTTCCACTCCCATTTTGGCAGTTCATGTTTCCCTTGGTGCCCAGCTTCTGTACCTCCTGTGATTGGATGCAGTGGTCATATGTGTGTGTTAAAAGGGACGGGAAGCTCTGGGACAAGAGCAGTACTTTTTCAGTATTTATTATTGATAGAGATTAGCGAATGTATAAAAATATTTGATTCCATTCAGTTCAGTTGTCCAATTCAATTCTGGTCTGAATAAATTTGACCCAAATAGCTCTCTCTCTCCCTCTCTCTCTCTTTCTCTTGATTCTCCTAAAACAAATAACAAAAAATAAATACATAAAATTCTTTAAAATCTGAACTTTCTGGAACATCCAAGTCTGACCCCTGGCTACATGATACTGTATCAGCAGATGACAGCAGATCATCCAGCTGTGATTGAGATGAGTGTGCCAGCCACTCCACTACCTCATCCACTTTCACTAGCCCTGCACTTGCCCTGCACTGGCCCTGCAGTATCCCTGATATGTGCAATATGGATTCCCAGAACAATTACACCCCAATTTTAACAAAACAGTTCTCTGTCTCTCAGAATTTCACATACAGTGCTTCTGCTCGTCTCAGCAGTCGCAGCACAACTGATGCGTCACTGGCTTACCGAGCCTGAGCCAATCAGAAAAAGCCCTTTCCACTAGTTCAGGTGACCGCTTTCTTCCCGGGCTTTATGCCACATGAATAACGAACAGTAAAAGTACGCTAATTAACTAAATTCGTACGCATCAGTGTATAAAGTAACTTATACGTAACATTAGTGTACAATTTATCGAACAAGTACGTAGCTGTCACGCTCTGGTGTGGAGGGTATAGCCAGGGGCGGTCTTGGGCACCACGCATCCTATGCATTTGCGTAGGGCCCCCGACGTCCAAGGGGGCCCCCGCACTCCGCTCGGCCGAGCATGCTTGGGTGGAATTTGCGTGCGCTTTTTCAAATCTGCACACTAATTCATACGCATATTTTAGTATGTACACTAATGCGTACGCATTTTATAAATTAGTACGCTAATGCGTATTATGGGTACGCATTAGTGTACATACTAAAATATGCGTATGAATTAGCGTGCAGATTTGAAAAAGCGCACACAAATTCCACCCGAGCATGCTTGGCCGAGCATGCTCGCTCATCTCTAGTCCCAGCCCAGCCAATAGAGAGCTGGGAGTCTGGGACACGCCATAGGCTGTGGGCAACCTTCACCCCCCCCTCCAGTGAGTGATGGTCAGCAGCACGTGCCCCAGCTCAGCCAATGAAGAGCTGGGACGTGCTGCTGACTTAATTTTAATATCATCAGAGAGCGTGTCATCAGGGGCGTGAAGCGTCATTGGGGGGGGGGCCCCCGGACATAACTTCGCTTAGGGCCCCAAAATGCCAAGACCGCCCCTGGGTATAGCCACACCAAGCGTAAGAGGGAAGGGAACAGACCGGAGAAGGGAAATGGTCACCTCCTGCAGGAATCCCTGAGACTAGGCCCCGGCTGACTACCAGTATGAACAGACCTTAGTGGTAGGAGAGTTCATACACAGGAACCTAATTTCTAACTGATCCTGTAGTTAGTGATAAGGGAAGGAGTCAACCCGTTCCTCCAACAGGACGGAGGAATAGGAGACTCCAAAGAACGGATAAACACAATAGGGAAAATGACACTTATCTTTATGCAGAAATAGCAGCAACTGGATCTCAGCCAAGAACAGCTCCAAACAACTAAGTCAGCAGAAAGTATAAACCACAGTGAATACTGGGAAATGAAGGAATAAATAGAGGAGAGAAAATTACCACACCTACAACAGCTGAGGGGAAGGGGTGTGGTAAACAGCAACCAAACCAAGGGGAAAACATGTCAAATTATGTCACTTTTGAAAGTCGCGCAAAACGTCTGATACCAGACGCAAGCCCACTCGTGACAGTAGCGAATGTGTAGAAAGCATTAAGAACATTTTCGAATCTAATGAAGCAATTTTAAAAAATCCGGATTCGCTTCGCAGCAGAAAATTTCCAAGATTCGTATCGAATCTATAAAGCGGCAAATAGATTCGCTCATCTCTAATCTGAGGTGTGATTCAAATGATAAAATTTTGTTTGCAGCTACCACTAGATGAAGCCAGAATTTTATTACTAAAATCAGTACTGATCTGTATGGGATTTAGAGCTCTGTATAAAAAAATATAGAAATATAGAGGAGTTTGTAGATGGAGGGCTGTGGACCACCAGTGTACTGCTGCTTTGGTCAATACCTAATAAATGAATAGTAAGTTTTTCACAGATTTGAATGACACAGACAAAAACTAATATAAAGGGTATTACATAATCATGGTGCATATTAATGTGCATCTCTCACTTAATATGCTTCCCCATAAGGGCTGTATTCAAATTGGGGAGTGAACCTCCCTATGCAGTACCCCAGAACAGGGTCATTGCAAAAAGGTCGAGAATACTTAAAGGGGTTATCCCACGAATAATGTAAAAAATGAAAATCAGACATCATATAGTAGATGACAACCTCTTTCTAACAAAGCTAGAACCAGCCCTTTACCTCACATGGATCCAGAGATTTCCACATTCGTTGCTCTGCTAGATTTATATCAAGCTGACAGCTCAAGTGGAGTGTCTTTTCAGCTGCAGCTCAGGGGGCGTGTCCATGTTCTCCCTATCACAGCTCAGGAGACAGTTAAAAATTTAAACTGAGCATGTGCGGCCTGCTCAGTGACCAGGTCAAAGAAATAAGAAATTAAGTGGTCCTATACAGATACATTTTACTGAATAACTCAGTAGCTGTACAAAATTTTTAATGACATGCAATTACAAAAGTATTCAGATCCATGTGCTGGTTTGAAAACTGTAGAATATTTTTTGTGGGATAACCCCTTTAAGTGAAATGTTGAGATTCAGTGTATTTATGTACTTAATAGTACTGTATGGATAGGTCAGAGTTAACAAACTTGACTCGGCCCCTTTAGGTTGCTAAGAGATTGTCCCAGGTCTGTCCCTAGTCAGTAGAGAGAGAACCTAGCTTTGCTACTGACAGGACAAATGTCTCTTTTCTCCTCAGTACTAGTCCCAAGTCCCAAAGAACCATCATCTCTGAGACAGTTACAGCTATTCAAAATACTGCAGAAAAATACCCTTCCACACTTGGAGACAGTTTGACCAGCCATATCTTATTTTATACCCCTCAGTCTGGGAATTACAGAACCTATACCAGAAAGCCTGGAATGCATGCCTAAGGTCCTGAAGAGAGACAGAGAGAATTGCTGTTATCCATCTATTCATTGCTATTGGGAAAGAACTTGCACTGTGAAATGCTGTATGTATGAATTGTGCCTTCATACTGTTAGAGAAACTACAACTCTTATTCTGCACTTTAATAAAGAGAGACCTTTTTATGTGCACCAACTGACCTTGTCACCCCATCAACAAACTAAGAATTTAAAGTGGTCCTAGAAAAAATAAAAGGGATCCCATGTTGTAGGCAGGTTCAAGTGGTCAAAACAAGTCGGTTCAGTGGGTGGGGTCAACACAAGTCGGTGGGACCTATTGTCCAGCAATGCTACCCTTTATTGTGTCTCAGTAATAATAATGCCCCCTATAGTGTCCCCCGGTAATAATAATGACCTCATTGTGCCCCCGGTATTAAAAATGTCCCCATAGTGCCTCCAGGAATACTCCTGTAGTGCCCCCAGTAATAAAAATGTCCCTATAGGACCTGAATAATACCCCTTATTGTGCCCCCAGTATTAAAAATGCCCTCATAATGTCCTCTATATAGCACTCAAGTAAGAAAAAAAGTAATACTGACTTCCTGCTCCATGACTCTATCTTTGGCCTGTGGCCTGAGATGCCTGTGTCCAGGCACAGGTGTTCCATGATACCGTAATCAGCTGTTTGCCACTGATAACAGTGATTGGCTGCAGTGGTCACATGCCATACACCTGGACATTACTGTACATGTCATTGATACTGTAATGTGCACAGTGTTATGCAGGTGTACGCAATATCACAGTTGCAGATAATCACTATCCTCAGTGTTAGACAGTTGACGACAGTGATTGGCTGCAGTGGTCACATTCCATAAACCAGTACGTCACTGCTGCAGGAAGACTAGACCAGCACCACAAAGAACAGCGCTGGAGAAAAGGGTGAATATCTCACCATGTTAGTATAAAAAAGAAAAATGAAGTAAGAGACAAACTCCAGTGGGAATAACTTGGAATTAAGTAATGAAAGATTGTGAATATCTGCTCTCAAACCTGAATTTTGGAATGTATTTTTGTGACTTTAGGTGTTAATCACTGATAAATAACACAAGTGTAACTGTGACTTAACCCAGTCATAATTATACATCTTAACAAATAGCATAATTGCATGATATCATAACATAAGATCACACAATTCATGTGATTCATAGTATGATCTCATTGTCAATGATCATGTATCTTCTAAGACACAGGTAGGTGATATATAGATGATTGCATTTATCTTCCAAGAAGTCATTTTCAGTTGCACACACCTTCTGTATCCAGACTGCGAAAAGGTGTCAGGTAAAGTGATAATATCAAAAAGTAGCGGTATTGTCTGCCCTCACTTATATTCCATCAAACTTTTATTACTTGGATAGAAGTCTGGAGGAAGCTGTTGGGGCTAGGGACTTACAGTAATTCAGACTGCTGTGATCCTAGGGCACGGAGGTCGGAATTGAAAACAGATTATTATACAGAACAGGAGGTGACTGAAGCAAAGTCTAAACTGCAAAGTAACTGGGGCCTTGTTCCAACACAGCCTGTGGGATGAGATGTCCACAAGATCCAAAGGTCATTACAAAAGGTCACAGCTGTCTCAAAGCTTTCCAAATACGCTCTCTACTCCTTTAATGTTGCAAACTAGAAGACAAAGGGGGTATTCAGCCCCTGCCTAACAAGATATGGAGGAATAAACTAACACTTTCTTTATTGAATAATCTTCATCGGAGAGGAATACATTGTGATTGCCATTTTCCGCCAGGAAATAAGAGATTCTGATGTCTCCTACTGATTCAGCTAAATGCTGTTAGCGCAACGTGATAATAGCATTTATTATGACAGATACACAGAAAATATTGCTCTTATCCTGGATATCAAGCACAGCACTAAATTCATTTCTTCTGCAGATGGAAAACGGTGACAGTAAATGAAAACAAGAGGGTCACGCAAAACTTGTCTGGCGTAAATTATCCTCTAATTAGTTTGTGACATTAAAGCGCTTCAATTCCAGCAGTGTAAGCAGCCCATTTGTACCGCTGTAAGCTGTAATGATGCGATCACTTGAAGGGTTGAATAGAAGGTTTTTTTTATGATCAGATTTTTTCCCCTTCCTGGATAATGGTAAATTTTGTTAGATCTGAACAACTGTGTTATTTTCAACTCTGCCATTTTTTTTTCCTGACAGTAGAAATCCTGTAACCTGTGGAGTAAGTTTGTCACCGGCGGTTGTACATCCAATTATCGGGCAGGCAGCAGTATTTCTTTGTGTCAGGAGGGAGCTGTCCAGCACACGCTGTTGCTGGGTTTGGTGTAGGCAGCACAAAGCTTCTTTTTAACAGGTAGCTCTCTACTACTCCTCAGGCTGCTTTTTGATAAGAGAACAAGACATGAGACGAATGGGAATATAGGTTTGCGGAGATATCATTTAAGCATTGCCTGATGCTTTTATTCAGATAGCAAGCTCTTTTGCCAGAATGCACTCAGGGAGGAGCGTCACATGCCTGGCTCTTGATTGTTTTTGGGTTCTTTACTGACATTGGTAGAAAGCAAATTTGTTCAGGGGAAATACGCTTAAAGGGAGCCTTTCACCTCTTTTTCACCAATATAACTAAGAGCACTGCCCCACAGAAGATTGCAGACCCTTTCCAGACATACCTGTGTGCACTTTGTGTCTGTATTCCATGTTCAGGAAAAGCACTTTTATACAGCAGGAAAACAGCTCCAAAGTGCCCAGCTCTGCTGCTGCAAGTACCCAAAGCAAACCAGACTAAAGAGGGGAGGGCTGCTTTAGCTGCTCATATCTTGGGATTGGTAGCAGATAGAAAATGGTCCTGACCTTCTGTGAAAGCTGGCATTCTAAGCTTTCAAATGATACCAATATCAAAAAACAGCATTATATCCAGCATATCAGAAGTAGGGATGAGCGAACCGAACCGTAACGAAGATTCCTTACGAACTTTCCCAAAAGTTCGGTTCGTCACCGAACTGAATTTTGAGAAAGTTTCTAACGAATCTGGTTAAAATAACGGCGACGAAAAATATACGCATATTTATTGAGAATATACGATAATGCGTACGCTAATGCGTATGAATTCATAAAATGCGTACACATTAGCGAACATTCTCAACTATGCGTATATTTAGGGTATGGAATATGCCATATTCCATACCCTAAATATACGCATATTTGAGAATGTTCACTAATGTGTACACACATTAGCGTACGCATTAGTGTACATTCTCAAATATGCGTATATTTTGCGTTGCCATTATTTTGAGCGAACCGAACTGTAACGAACACGATTCATAACAAATCTGTTTAAAAAAAAAGGCGACGCAAAACTGTACTTTTTTCATAGACTAGACTAGGATACAAGGGATTATTACTCCTATAATCCCTTGTATCCTGGTTTTCTGTGAAAAACAAGATGTGTGACGTCACCCCCACAGCCCCGGAAGTGCCTGAGCGCGCCGACATTTTGTCAGTGCGTCTTCAGACATCCGAGAGAAAGGAGCTCCATAGATAGAGAGGGAAAAGAGATAGATAGATAGATAGATAGATAGATAGATAGATAGATAGATAGATCTATAGATATAATTGCAAAAAACAGACAGCACCTCCTACAGGTGAGAGTCAGGTGCAAGCTACCTGCTGGCTAATTAAATACTAAACAAAAAATGGCAGCAGCACTAGATAAGCCATGACACATAAAATGAACATGAAATGAACATATGAAGAAGTAAAAAAGCATAACTGCTATGTAGTATATAAAGTGGAATTATGTATATATAGAGGAGGACTGGCCTCCTCTGGGAATTTAGCACTCCTGTTCACACTGGTGCAGCTTCTGACCAGGTATGGTGTTCTCCTGATATGGGCCTGCTGGTTTGTGTAGGATGCAGGTCAGTGTTAGTGTAGGACTCATCCGATTGGAAGCCACCTTGATCGTTGGTGGATGAGCCTGGCATATTTATGATCATCTATATGCGCTTAGAGCTTCCACTTTATATACTACATAGCAGTTATGCTTTTTTACTTCTTCATATGTTCATTTCATGTTCATTTTATGTGTCATGGCTTATCTAGTGCTGCTGCCATTTTTTGTTTAGTAGATCTATAGATAGATAGATAGATAGATAGATAGATAGATAGATAGATAGTCAAACAAGTAGATAGATACAGGGAGAGATAGAGAAGAAATAGAAAGGGTTAGTGAGAGAAGCAGGAGAGAGGAAGAGAAAGCTAGATATAGAAGTTAAGGTGATAGATAGGGAAAGAGGCTGAGAAAGCAAGAGATAGGTAGAGATAGGGAGAGGAAGTCATATAAATAAAAAAAATTGTGACATCTAGGGAGAGATAGGGTGAGAAAAAAAAATTGTGAGAGAAAAGAGTCAGGACAGGTAGCATTCCTGTTCTGTGACCGTACACGCTACATGTTGCTGCTCAGCTGGGTGCCATCAACCACGTTTAGCCGCAACAAAAAAAGGTTAAAAAAAAATCCTAAAAAAAAGTTATAAACAAAGTTAAAAAAAAAAAGTTTTAAAAAGTTTTAAAAAAAGGTAAAAAAAGTGATAAAAAAATAAATAAAGTTTAAAAAAGTATAAAAAAAAACATAATTTAATTTTCCCCCACACAATAAAAATATGTCCAAGCGTCCTACTTCCAGCACTTCCCAGGCAAGGAGTGCAACACCAGGCGGTGAGGGTAGGAGAAGTGGCAGCACCAGGCCCGGTGGCAGCCGGGGTAACAGGCGTGGCAGCAGGGTGCAGCTACCCCTGGCGGCCACTGGTCAAGTAAGAACCACACAGCTAGCGGTTATAGATTGGCTTACCCAATCCTCCAGTTCCACCGCCCAAAGTTCCCAAACGAGGAGTCAAGCATCGGCTGGATCATCCGACACCACCCTTACATGGGACAGTCAGCGAGAGTCCTCTGCCCCGTCCCCTGTTATTAGAATGCCACTCTCCTTTGGGGCACTTTCTGCCAGGGAACTCTTTGCAAACCTTGATCTGCCCTTGGAGTCTCTACCACTTTTTAGTGATGATGAGGAGGAGGAGGAAGTCACCAGGTGGAACGTACTGAGACTCCAGAGGAGGTGTTGGCTGTAAGCAGTCAACAGAGCCAGGGAGGGGCATCCAGTGCCACACCTGATATCCTGTCCCAGCCACCGGAGGAAAGTAGCAGTGGTCCTGACTTTGATGATGATGTCGCTGATCGGACATGGCGCCCTCAAGCAGCATTATCCTCAGCATCATCGGTGGAGGAAATAGAGGTGCCACCGACGCAGCAACATCCCACTGTTGCAAGCAACCGAGGCACAAGAGGGAGGGATAGAAGAGAAGCTACTAGGCAGAGATCACCCTCTCAAAGCCTTGGTCCTGAGAGGGCACCCTCAGGCAGCAGTGGCAGTCAACAGCCATCAAGACCCCCCGTGGCTGTCAGCAAACCACGGTCCTCAGTCGTCTGGCAGTTTTTCCGCCTGGGGACAGATAAGCATATCGCCTTGTGCCTGCTGTGCAATGAGAGGGTCAGTTGTGGTAGGGGTGATAATCTCGGGACAACATCCATGCGAAAGCATATGGAAAGGCAACACCAACAGGCCTGGAAGAACCGTGACCCCAATACCACCTCCTGTCAGGATGCACCATACACTGCAGATCCCATCATGCAGCATCCTGTCACTGGAACTCAGGGCTCATCAGCCTTTGTTGCCAGCAGCAGCACAGTGTCACTGCCATGTACACCGCTAATGAGGCAGCAATCCCTGACTGAGTCCATGGGCAGATGTCAGGTGTATTCCAGCAGCCATCCCATGGCCCAGAAACTGACCGGACACCTGGTTAAGCTGCTGGTGCTTCAGTCCCTGCCCTTCAACCTCGTGGACTCCCAGCCTTTCAGGGATTTCATGGCGTGTGCGCACCCCAGATGGCGAGTCCCCAGCCGCCACTACATCTCTGGAAAAGCCTATCCCATCACTGCACAGTTATGTGCAGAAAAAGGTGGGCGACTCATTGGGACTCTCGGTGTCCAAGAGTGTGCACCTGAGTGCTGATGTCTGGTCCTCAAATTATGGGCAAGGGCAGTACATGTCTGTTACTGCCCATTGGGTCAACATCCTCCCAGAAGACCATCAGGAAGTTGGCCCATTCTTGCCACTGTCACCTCCACTGTGCTTTAGGGGGCCAGCATCGGGAAGCAGAAGTTCTGCCTCCACCACCTTGCAAACATCCGCCGCTTCTACTGCAGTCCAACCTGCCCCGGTGTCTTACCACCGATGTCAGGCCCGGCGCTCTCAGCCTGGGTGAAAGGAGACACAGTGGGCAGCAGCTCCTCCAGACCATCAGGGAGGAGGTAGATCAATGGCTGACCCCACGTCAACTAACGGTGGGAAGTGTGGTAGCAGACAATGGGAGGAACATTGTCTCTGCAGTGCAGCAGGGAGGGCTGAGTCATACACCTTGTATGGCACATGTGATAAACCTCATAGTGCACAGGTTTCTTCGATCATTTCCTGCACTACAAGACCTTATGAGGATGTCACGCAGAGTGTGCAAACACTTCAGCCACTCCTACACTGCAAGGAACACCCTGCTCAGGATCCAGAGACAGCGCAGTCTGCCCCAACATCGGCTAATCTGCGACGTGCCAACACGCTGGAATTCTGCCCTCCATATGCTGGACCGCCTATACGAGCAAAGGTCAGCCGTTACAGACTACCTCATGGGGCAATCAGGCAGCTTCACGCCACACTGCGACTTCCAAGTCACACACTGGCAGATGATGCGTGAAGTCTGCCAATTGTTGCTCCCTTTTGAGGACGCGACTTTGTTTCTGAGCAGGAATGACTATGGGATCAACGACATCATCCCACTCGTCCATGTTCTGGAAAGTGCGCTGAAAACCGTAATCAGCGAGGATTCCCAGGCCACCACTCCAAGGCTGAACATCGCCTTGAGCCCAGAGATGGATGAAGTGCAGATGGAGGGTGAGGAGGAGGAAGATGTCCATGCCCAGCCATTCCACACACCGCCACCTGGCTTCTCTGCCTCTCAATCACAGGAGGAGATGGAGGATGAGGTGGTAGAGGAAGCGGAGGAAGACCCCAGCAGACCCTGGAACTATACCGAGGACAGTGTAGAGGAGAGGCGCTCATTGTCCTTGGTGCAGATGGGAAGGTGCCTGCGGGAGTGTCTGAGGAGTGACAGCCAGATTGCGGACATCCGCCAGAGAGACCAATACTGGCTGGCCACCCTGGTGGACCCTCGCTTCCGCCGCAAAATGGCTGAATTTTTTCCGCCATCAGAGAGGGAGGCAAAACTGGGGTACTACTGGGACCTACTCACCAGACAGCTGGTCTCTACTTACCATCGAGACCAGCCAGGTTCCCAGACAACATCCGCTCGGGGGGAACCAGCGCGCTCCACTACCACCACCACTAGTGGAGGCGTGAGAAGTCGCTACAGCCTCCAATCGCTGATGAGCGATTTCATGTAGCCAGCTGCTGAAGAGGGGACACAACACTGGACTCATGGCATGGACCAGCATGAGCTCACCCACCAGGTCACTGCCTACCTGGATTGTACCCTGCCCCAAAGTGTCACCAACCCCGTGCAGTACTGGGCAGAGAAACTGGACATTTGGCCTCAACTGGCAGAGTTTTCTTTGGCTCTGCTGTCCTGCCCAGCCAGTAGTGTCGCGTCAGAGATGGTGTTCAGTGTGGCGGGTAACATCGTAACACCGCAAAGAACGAGGCTCTCTTGCCACAGTGTTGAGATGCTGACTTTTATAAAGATGAATCATGCCTGGATTACATCGGATTATACTACCCCCCTGCCTGATGTGAATGACAAAGTCATCAGTCACCCGTCTTGCATGGCAATCCGTGTGTCCAAGAAAATGACCTTAAGATTCCAAATATGTGCCCAACGTAAAAATCTGTAATTTAACTTATTAAGTAATGTTCACCCCTTAGACCCCAAATTAAAAGAAAAATCACCTTAAAAATTCCCTACTTCATTCTGATACATTTAAATAAACAGAACCCCATCTCCAAATGTAATGCCCATGGTGTGTTGGCCATTTAACATCTCCACACCAGCTTAATGCCTCACACTGGTGCACCGTCCAACCCATACCCCAAGAACAGTACCAGCCCTAAAATAATTCCCACGACTATGCTTCACAAAGTGGGGATTTCACCTTTTGTGAACTATAGCCATGGGGTTCTATCCCTGGCACCTGTGCCAAGGAACACTACTCGCCGTTTTGTGAGCGGGTACTAACTGTTCTTGAGGTATTTTGTTGATATCATGAGAGTAATAAAATCTCGCACCGCAAATCCCGATGGGGTTCTTCTCTGTGCGAATGATTTCATGCCTCTCATGCAGTCACGCGTGGAATAAGGCTGTCTATGGGGTATATATCACGGAGGCTGCTGTCCTTCAGCTGTGATATAAAACACCTCCACAGTTAGTTACATCAACAAACAGTTGCTGAAAGGCAGGTTAACTTGCCTTATTTACGGGTGCCTTTACAATGGGATGCTTTTCTGGGGTTCTCTGCTGCCTAAAATCCACAGCGCATCGTTGGCTGATTTTATGCCACCTTCAGTACTATGGGGCTGGACGCAAATACCCAGTTCAGCGCAGAACTGCGTATGTCCGGACGACACCATAGTACTTAACGCCGTTTGGTGAACGGTATAAAAATGCCCTGTGGATTTTACATAGCAGACCCGCAGCCACATGTGAAGGTACCCATAGGGTGAGGTTTTTTGGGAGTGACCAAAGAGAGGGCGGGTAGGTCACTCCCATACCCCATCAGGGGTTTTTCCCCTACCCACTTTAAAAGATAAGTCCAGGCAATTAATTACTTTCTGTGCCCTTACTTGACCCAGAAACTTAGGCCCCATTCACATGACCATAAGTGAATGGGGCCGTATCTATCCGCAAAATTGAGGATAGATACAGCCCCATTCACTTCTTTGGGGCCGGGAGCGGCGGCAGGGAGCTAGCTCCATGCCGCGGCTCCTATTAAGAAAGTGCTATAGTTGTCTGTGCGCATGGACAACTATAGGCATTTTCAATGGGGCCGCCCGGAACACACACCGGGCGGCCCCATTAAAAATGCCTATAGTTGTCCGCTGCACTCGGTTAGGACATCAAACTGGTGTATCAAAGATATATATATATATGTCTTGACAACAGCCATAGGCCCAGATTCAACAGGTTTTACACCAGAGTAGTTGCGTCAATTTGTAAAGCGAGTGCCAGTGAGGTGTCCATTTCATGAAAATTGGACACGTATTTTTGGATAATGGAACTGGCATAAAGCCTTCTTGAATCTGTGCCTTTTTAAATGTCCTTTCTTCACCTCATGGATTCTGTGGGTGAGGTTGTCTGTCTATTTCACCGTATCCGTATCCTACTAGACTAGCTATAATGTTAGAGGGGTTTTTTTTAACGTTGACTGTCCTGTGCTGAGCTACAAAAGATAAAGCATAAATTTAGATTCTATTTTGAAGACAGAAGTTCCACCAATTACACTTTTGAATTTAGCGGACGCCGAGGTGCCTTAGTGAAGGCGTCTATGACTGATGAGCGGTGGTGCATTAAAGGGTTAATAAACTCAGCCTGCAGCAAGGGGAAAAAATGGTTCTGCCCGCGGGGGTGTTTCTCTTGTGGACACTGTTTCTAATTACCAGCGAGAGGGTGTTTCTTTTAACCAACACCCCTGCGTCCTGGTTGGCTGAGGTGGTGGTAGCGGCTAAGGGGTTAAAAGGATGGGCCTGATAGGGGGACGGCCTCTTTCTCCAGCATCTTCACTGAAAGCTTCCCACCCTCCCTTCCCCATTATTTCATCGTTTTCTTTACTTTTTCTGATTCATTTCTGGTTTGTTTCAGTGTTATGTCGGGGCTTAGGCGAGGTGGGGACTCCGGCCACTCGGTTGTGGACTTCCTCCGCAGGCCCGGCCATCTCGACTCGGACTTTGGCCCGGACGTATGGTGGCTTCCTGAGTGCACCGCTGGTTGCGTCCATCTTCGGGACCACGTGTGTGGCCTCACTTGCAGGATCTCCAGCTGCTATCACTGGTAGATGAGGCACTTCGGGGTTCGGCACCAGCTGTGCCTTGCGGATAACTTGGTCCAGGCGAACCTCCGCTGGTCTAGGTGTAGGCTCATATGGGTCGGTGCCCCAGACCATATCCCCCAACTAGGGCCGCGCTGACAGGACGCCATGTTGATGTCTCTCTCTTTCTTCGCATACACCGGAGATGAAGGAGGAGCTAAGGGGGTGGAGTCTTCGCTCTCAATGCTCCCCCCAGCAAGTTCCTGGAGGGCTGGATTGGATTTTCCCGCGCTACAGGGGGCCATGCCATGGTTTTCCCGCTCTTGAGGGGACGGTTTCTTTGCTTCAGCATGAAGAAGCTGTGCCACTAGTGTGAAAATTGCGTTGTTAACTCTTCTGGTGCCGGCGCGCAGCGTTTTGCGCCGTCTGCACCGCAGCAACTGTGTCAAAGTCATTTTTCAGTAGACATCTGTCAGGTTTTCTGACTAATTCTTTGGCCTTGTAGATAAAAGGCTATTAGTTTAAAGTCTATTTTAGGGATGGTTGAGCTGTGGCCTTAACGGTACAGGCACTTCAGACTTATCCTGTTCGTGACGCTAATGCGTACATATTCAGTTAAGTAGCGTACCTTTGACAACGCTACACTGTATGTTCGTTACTTGAGTAGGAATGTTTGCAGACGCAGTGTATGAGTACGCTAATGCGTACATATTCAGTTAAGTAGCGTACAATTGACAACGCTACACTGTATGTTCGTTACTTGAGTAGGAATGTTCGCAGATGCAGTGTATGAGTATGCTAATGCGTACATATTCAGTTAAGTAGCGCACCTTTGACAACGTTACACTGTATGTTCGTTATTTGTGCGGGAATGTTCGCATTAGCGTACGCATTAGTGTAAATTCTCAAATATGCGTATATTTTGCGTCGCCATTGTTGAAGTCACTTGGATTTTTTCCACTTTTTTCATTGTAATAGCAACTGCAAGTAAATGAAACTATACCCTATCTGACTCCCATTATTGTAGAAGCAATTATTCAGCCGTTATAGCAAGGTTCGTTTTAGGTTCGGTTCGTACGAATCCGAAATTCAAGAAAGTTCGCCGAAGCGAAGCAAACCGAACTTTTCAAAAGTTCGCTCATCCCTAATCAGAAGATATAGCTGTTAGAAAGCTGGTTCTACTTTCACTTTCAGCTGGGCACTTTGGAGCTGTTTTCCTGCTGAATAAAAGTGTTTTTCCTGGTCATGTAATATAGACACAGAGTGCACACAGGTATGTCTGGGATGTATGTGCAATCTTCTGTGGGGCACTGCTGTTAATTATATAGGTGAAAATGAGGGGAAAGACTCCCTTTAAAGGGGTTTTCCAGGATTTAACTACTGATGACCTATCCTCTGGATAGGTCATCAGTATCTGATCGGTGGGGGTCCGACACCAGGGACCCCCCCTGATCAGCTGGTTGAGAAGGTACCGGCACTCCTGTGATCGCTGCTGCCTTCTCGCAGCTTACCAAGCACAGTGCCGTACATTGTATAGAGGCTGTTCTTGGTATCGCACTCAGCCCCATTCACTTGAATGGGGTTGAGCCGCTCCTAGGCCACGTGACCGATGAACGTGACATCACTGGCCTAGGAAAAGCTGAGAGAAGGCCGTGGCACTCACGGGAGCGCTGGTGCCTTCTCAAACAGCTGATCGGTGGGAGTCCCGGGTGTCGGACCCCCACGATCAGATACTGATGACCTATTCTGAGTATGGGTCATCAGTACTAAAATCATGGAAAACCCCTTTAAAATGTGGACTTTCTAGCACACCCTTTGTGAAATCCAGGGTCAGAATGAATCACACTGAAGAGCATGCTGAGACTTGCAGTTCCCTGAGGGATGCATTTGCTTTAGACAAAGCCAACATAGATTTTTCAAAAAATCCATAGCAGGAATTGGCCAGTGAATCTGCACATGTATTAGCCCTCTTGCCATGTAATACCACGTGGCTGATGCAAAATTTGTGAACATGTCTTTGAACTCCTATTAAAGGGGTTTCCCAGGCCTTTTTAAAAATGCAGCATCCTTCTGACCTGTGCAGGTACGAAGGTTTCCTACTTACCCCACAGTCACACCACCAACTCCGCCATCTTAACTTCACTTACTTGACTGCCTGGACTGGCTTCGGCCTTTTCCACTCAGGTCCTGACAAAATATGTTCCTGTTCAGCTGCATACTGTTAGGACCTGAGTGGAACAGCCGCAGACAGTCCAGGTGGTCACATGAGTGCAGTGGAGACCGCGGAATCAGTGGCACGAGGAGGGATAAATTCCGAGGAAACCACCTTGCCTCCACAGGTCAAAATGCTGTTGGATTCATAGAAAAGACTCTTTAATAAAAAGTTGCAAAAATGTACATAGAAACCTGCAATACTGGCACGTTTATGAGCCACAATTCTATTGCCCCTTTTCAATGAGGCTTAAGGAATTAATGTGAAGGTTTATGGTCAAGATCATCCCATAAGAAATAACAGTTTCCACTCCTACATCTATTACCCACAGTAAAATAATCCAGAAGGATGATAATCCTGAACACTTCCATTCCCAGTGTGCCTGTTTTCTGGACTTTCACCGTATTAACCCGTATCAGCTTATATCATAAAAGCGTCATTTGTGTTTTATGGTAGTGTTACTGCAGCTCCATAAATGAAAATTTCTGGTCATATCTCTATAAAGCATAAAATAAATATATCATATTGTGTTTTCTCACCGCACTGAGTGAATGTGGGTAATGACTGACTTTTTATTTGTTTTGGCAGTTTATAGAGAAATACAGTGCAGTCCTGACATATTAGGTATTCTTTATAGCAATACAATAAAAACTAGAAACATTTTCTTGCAACTTTTGATTCTTCACATATCAGTGTTTTAAGGCAACTAAATTAGTGAAAATCATGAAAAATTACTGCAAAATAGAATGGCATAGTATATATCTATGCTACCTTTACACACCACAGCAAAAAAAATATACATTACTAGACCTCAAGCACAAGAGCATATTCTGACTCTGTATAACCCTTGAACAAAGCCATAATATGACACTGGCAACCATAGTGCTCAGCACTGTGCCTTCATATGCCTTAAAGGGGTTGTCCAAGTTATGAAAAAAAATATATAGCACTGTAAATCTGATGGGCAGCAATATATAACTAAGTTAAGCAAGTTTTAGGCAAAACAAATCTACATTTCCTCATTTCCCTGGTTCTCTTCTGGCCTTTGTTTACCTGCAGTAATAACAATCTCTGCCCCTCCCCCTCCCCCCTTCTCTGCAAAGGCAGTGAATACAAGTGCTGTGAGTACATGTCTGCAGGAATACTCAGCAGCATGTTGTTTGTGTAGGACTACAAGTCCCAGCTGTACAATGACACTGCTGATACACACAGGAAATTCTCCCTACCTGTTCTTGTACAATACAATTCCTCTATAGCTCCTTGCCCTGCATTTGTCTCCTCTCACTGCTGCAGCTACTATTTGTTGTAAAGCCTTGAGCCCTCAGTGTGTTCTGGCTGAAGGGGTTAATGTTTTATCTGAAGGAATCCAGGGAGAGAGCAGATAGCAGCCCGGCAAAGAAAGGGGGCGTGGCCAGTGACGTTTCGTGTACAGACTGTTATCTGATCTCTGAGGCTTGTGCACGAAACATCACAGAGCAGGGAAATAAGCTGACATCACAGGTCATGTGACCCTAAGTCAACTCTGAGAAACCAGCAGCTTTAGAAACACAAAGTATATGGGAAAGTTGTTATACCTGACAAGTTAGAAACATACAAAGAACAAAAAAAATAACTCGGACAACCCCTTTAAAATGTAACTGTCATTTTTTTAGGGACAATGATGTAACTTTCGTTATATACGTTATTGGGGAAATATGTCTAATTGTATTACAAAATTGCTTCCAAAGTTCCTCCCATAGCAACACTGGAACTGAATCCACATTCGATTCCACAACAGTCTACTGAACTCTGAATATAATATACTGTAAGAAGCAGAGATGGGCTTCTCAATCTACTGCTGCTCTCTCTGCTCCAACCACTGCCTCCCTACATATTATAACTAACCTATTTTAATAAGGGGTTTACTTTGATTTGTACTGAGTCCCTTGCCTTTAAAAGGAAATCTGTCACACGTTTTATCAGTAATAAAGTAAAACTATTCCCATGTGGAACATAACACCCCCTTCCCTGATGTATCTTCCATTCGGTGTCTTGTTTTCTATCTTGTGAAAATCATCTTTGTATGATATGCAAATTAGGCTGTAAAGTGCCCAGAGGGGCGTTATTTTCTTTCTATGGTGCCCAGGAACGCCCCCATCCAGTGCGCAGTCCCGCCTTCCAGCAGAACTCAAGCACTCCTCTCCTGGGCTGAGACTCCACATTCGCATCAGCACCGTTGCTGCCCCTCCCCTGGCTATGTCACTGACACATGGTAACACCGGCCCATACTTGCTTTCAGGTTCGCAGAGAAATCTTGCGCAGGTGCAGTACCGAAGATTGCCTGCGTGCTTCATGTCCTACTAAGGGCATCAGCCTCAAATGTGTCACTGGGTATGCGCCTGTGAAGTCTCAGCCCAGGAGAAGCGTGTTTGGGCTCTGCTGGAGGGCGGACCTGGGCACTGGGTATATTATATCTTTGATGCAGTGCCATACAAAGGTACCGCATAGAAGCACAGAACCTAAGGTTCTGCCGTTGGAGGTGCTTTTTCTCTGCTTGGCACTAAATACTGTATACTGCTTCAGCACAATGCTGTGGTATGAACTAATGTGCGAATACTGTAGTTGCATATATATAAGCTGCTTAAGAGTGAAAGGTATTACTATCTGTTGTTCACCCAATCAGGTGCTCTAGCTTTTTTATCTCTCTGTGTGGGCCTGGCAGTCAGGGTAGCTCTGTCCCTCTATGCAGATCTGCTTCTTACCAGCAAAGGCCCTCTTTCTCTGCCAATAGCTGGATACTTTGGGGTAGTTAAAACACCCTCCCCTATGCGAAGGTGCCTGAGCAATAGGTTCTTGACTGCTAGTGTCCTGCAAAGATGTGCTGTTATTCGTTTGTCTGCCCATGTACTGACGTCTGTTCCTCATATTTGACCCTTTGCTGTCTGTACTGACCTCTGCTTCATATTATTACTGAGCTCCTTGCCCTTACCTCAGACTGTTTATCAAATTGCAGGTACTCAGTCTGACCTGACCTTGGCCTGTCCCTGACTACAGTTTTGCCTGATACGTCAGTGCCCTCCACTGTTGTCTCTTGACCCTTTTGTGTCAGCTGTCAACCAAACAGAGGAAATTCCAGGAGGTAGCAGCCTGGTGGTTCCCTTGCAGATCCCTGTCCAGATACCTACCTGGATGAATACCAAAGGATTGCCGGATAAAGGCCTTAGGAATAGTCCCAAGTCAATATTACACACTGTTGTTCCAGGCCATTGCATAACATGCTATGAATAGGGCATTTCAAATAAAGTATTATGACAATATACCTGCATTAAAAATAGTTATGTAAACATTTGTGACAGACTATTTTTCTATGCAGGGGAGGAAGACAGGAGAAGAGCACTGAGAGATCCTGCTGCCCACCCACATAAAGTGAAGAGTAGTGTTGAGCGAATTGAAGTTAACGAAGTAGACTTCGATCCAAATGTCAGGAAAAATTTGATTCATTGCGAAGTTGAACTTCCTCATGCTTCGTGGTAACTAATCAATTTCCACTGAAATAGCGGTGAGAATAAAAAAGAAAATTATACTTACCTCATCCATTTCGGCTCGAACAGGCTGCTGCGGCCATCTTGCTGGAAGATCCTGCACAAAATCTCGTGCGTGGTGACGTACATTATGATCTCGCCACGCCGGCCAATGTGATGATATCATCATGCGGAATGCAAGATTTCACACTTAATCTTCAAGTAACAAGGCCGCGGCGGCCTGTTCGTGCTCAAACGGATGAGATATGTACAATTTATTATTTTTTATTTTTTTTTGGGAACAACCCCTAAAATACTTTAAATACTTTAAAATCTCAGATGCAGTGCTCCAGACTAAAAAAATACCTAGGAGCCATTGGCTCCTGAACTGAAAAATTTAGGAGCCAAATAAAATTTTTAGGCGCCAAATTTAAATACATACTGTATAATTATAATTTTAAAAAAAAGACTTGGAGGAGATGGAACGTCCGGCCATTAATAGAATTTTCCTATCCTATTTTTGTGGCGGGACAAGGTGACTAAAATAGCGAATTGTGAGGTTTGTTTGTTTTTTTTCTTTTACGTGTTCACCGTATAGGAGATTTTTTTTATATTTTAATAGTTTGGACTTTTCAGACATTTATTAATATATTTTATATGTAAAATTGGGGAAGGAGGTAATTAAGGGGCCATTCAGACAGCCGTAGTATTGTGGATCCGCAATACCACGGATGCCGCCCGCCTGCAATACCACGGATGCGGAACACACGGCCGGGTGTCCTGTTCAATATGCCTATTCTTGTCCGCTGTTGCAGACAAGAATAGGACATGTTCTATCATTTCTTGTGGAGCCGCGGCTAGCGCAAGCCGCCCATTGAAGTTGTGGAATAGATGCGGGCACATTCACACGGTCATATATATATTGATGGTTTTTTTTCTTTTTTTTTTACTTTTTATTTACTAATTATTGGCCTCCTTAGGGGCTAGAACTCTTGTTCTATTCACCCTAATAGATCTCTATCAGGATGAATAGGACTTTACACTCTCCCTGCTGCCCTGGGCTTTGTGCACAGGGCAGCAGGGAGCTTACCATGGCAGCCAGGACTTCAGTAGCGTCCTGGTTGCCATGGTAACTGATCGGAGCTCCGTGGTTACATTGCTGGGCTCCGATCAGAACTGCCACTGAACCACCAATGAAGAGGGTGAGGGGGGGAGGGGACCCTGTGGCCACTGCCACCAATGAATATTATAGTTGGGGGGGGGTTGGTCACTGCGCCACCAATGAATAATACTGGGATGGGTGGTGGTGCACTGAGCCACTAATGATTATTACACTGGTTGGGGTTTTTATTACTGGGGAGGGCGCACTGCTCCACCAATGATGATAACTATGTTTAATACAACTACAGGAGGCGGGTGCCAGCGCAGGATCACATAGCCGGCACCTGACCTGTATTATAGGGAGCTGCAATCAGTGGTAGTTAACCCCTCAGGTGTAGCACCTGCCTTCTGTAGTTGTATTAAACGTATACAGTAATAAAAACCCCAACCAGTATAATGTGTGTGCCCCCATCAGACTTCAGATCAGCCCATTGTGGCCCCATCAGACCTCAGATCAGCCCATTGTGGCCCCATCACACCTCAGATCAGCCCATTGTGGCCCCATCAGACCTCAGATCAGCCCACTGTGCCCCCATCAGACCTCAGATCAGCCCACTGTGCCCCCATCAGACCTCAGATCAGCCCACTCTACGCCCATCAGAATAAAATAAAATAATCTCTTACCTCTCCTGCGCCGCGGCTCAGCTCTGGGTCCAGCGCTCCTCTGTCCTCCAGGCGCTGCACTATCACCTGACTGCATGCAGCGTCAGGTCAGAGTGCACGCACTACGTCCTGATGCTGTATGCCGTCAGGACAGTGCAGAGCCGCCCGGAAAGACAGAGGAGCGCCGGACCCGGAGCGGAGCCGCGGCGCAGGACAGGTAAGAGATTTTTTTATTTTATCTGCTCCATGTTCTCTAATACTAGGCTGCGCAAACGGCGACAAGACTAAAAAGTATTGTCGCCATTTGTAAAATATAAGTCGCATTTGTGACCATTTTGGTCGCCATATGGAGCCCTGAGATGCCGCGGTCAGCGATGAGGGGTTAAAAAAAATTTGCTCTGTGACAAAGTAATTAGTCATGAAGGAAATTTTTTTTTAAAATTCTGCAAAGCAAACTAATTGAATTTTGAAGAACTTCGCTCATCTCCAGTGAAGAGATCAGAGCTGCATAGGGATGAGTAAAGAAACTAAAAAGGGTGAAAATTGCTGCTTATGATGCTTTTATTTTGGGTGAACATACCAAAGGCTCACTTTGGGCATATAATAAGTTCAGTACTCCAGATCTAGGGGCTATTGTTATTAAAAATAATATAATATTAATTATAATGTTATGTATTTTATGTTTTGCCTGTAAGTTCCAGCAAGAGGAAGGTATGGATGGCAAATGGTTGACAGGAACAGAGCTAGCCACCCTGTTCCTCCCCAATTGGTGGGAGTGGGCTGGTCCTGCTTCCTGCTGGTGGTGGTGTAAGGTGGTGAAACAGCCTCCATTCTGTGAATGCACCTGTTCCTGTAAATATAGTTGTTATTAAACTGACATTTCATTTTTGGCCACAAGATGTCACTGTTTACCACAGGAAAGACTATAGCTCCCTGGAGCAATTAACAAGAGATCCTGTTTGGCAGAGGTGGAGCTTCAGACTGGAGAAGTGTGTGGCAGGAATCTTGAGAGTGTGCTGCAAAGAGGCAGAGGAGAAAGAGCTACTGTCTGTGTTTCCTAGTGTGATCCACAAGTGAGACTATTCCCTAAGGGAGCAAAACTCTGCAAGGAGATCTGGAATAGAGACGGTTGCAGTATTACAGACTAGAAGAACTACCATCAGGAGCCCTGCTGAGAGGACAAGTGGAAGCGGCAGTGAGGCGTGGTTGCCGGATGAGATCCTCTACCAGATACTTCTGAAAGTTAAGGTACCCAACGGACCCAGGTCAGTGAAAGAACTGAGGCCCACTGTGCAGACACAGTGGGTAACCGTGCACGCACCGCATTATGTTATTGGCGCCAATTCAGTAGCTACTGGGTAAAAGCCTGAAGATTAGACAGGTGGTTTGCAGGCTGCAAGCTACCTTGCTACAGAAGTGGGGTTTACTGTGGCAAACAACTAGTTATACTCTTTCTGAGGTTTAGTGTTGATTGGTTAAGTTTGTAAGCGTTTGTGTTATACCGCCGGCGCTCCTGAACCGCACTTACAGAATTGTTCATGGAGATTAGGGTATTAAAAGGTATAGCTGCTGGGTTACTATAACCTGCAGATAGGCAAAACTGTGGAGAAGCCTGGGCGATACTGATAGAGCACCGTGCTGTGTAACACAAGTGCCTCAGCCTCTAGCTGAGTGTATGTATATATGCTTGGGGTATTTCCTTTCTACAAACGTAAAATACTTAGTAAAATCTTGTTTTTGTCAATCTGAATTGGAGTCTCCTTCCTTGTCTGTGACTTCGCTGTATCCTGGGGAGCCCACCCCGGTACATGGCTTACAGTGGTGGGGATGCCATAGTGTTAGACATGAAAAGAAGTACCAGGCAGAGCTCCTGCTCCTTGGAAAGATTCTCTAGAGAGACCAACTCAATTCAGTCTTGAGAAAACACTTGAGAGACAAGACAGCAGAGTGAACTGCAAAATATTGTGTTACAGACACTGCAGCAAGGTGAAAGACTATGGCTCAGACACCTATGACCCAAACCATCTCTCTGCTAGATGAAATTCAAGTCTGAACTTTACAGTGGACACCTATTCCCACAAGGGCCAATATCCACTCATCCAACCTGCCACCATACCTCCTCAGCTGGCGCCAGAAACTGCACATTGAATTTGCTGCTATTGGATTTACAAGTTATATTTTGACTGTTATACATTGACTTCTGGCCTCATTCTTCAAACTACATTTCCACTGCACTGATCCCCAGGGAGCAACTGTCTGAGGGACTATACTGTGACACAACATCTCATCAGGGTGACTACCACTCCCATCCTGAGCACCGGCTCCTCTGGGGCATAGAAATGAGACCTAATGCAGATATTTATGGTAAACATAAAGAACCACTATGAGTGTCTATCCCTGTACAATAGTTGTGACAGAAATTTCTGCAACTGAAAATCAGTTTCTTACATCTCAGTGGGGATTGTTTCATTGGTAAGTACATGGATTTATTCAAGTCTCATCAAATAAATGTAAATGTCGCTGAAACGTATGCAACAAATCTGCCATGTGTGACTATGCCCTAAAAATAAAGGTTAAATCATTTATCAATGGTCTTCCAAGTAGTTTAGGCCTGAGTGGAGCTTCATAGAGGGATTCCTATGAAATTCCGCTCAGGCCTGAACTACTTGGAAGCCAGTTTCTGCCAAATATGAATCCTCATTACCACTGAGAAGTGGAAATGAAAAGGCAGCTCCATTTTAATGGACGAATTTGAATACTAATAAATATAACATGGCCTTAAAAGTTTGCCATTTAGATCTATTTTAATATTGGTTTGATTCCCATATTGAGATGTAATCAGGGTCATTAGAGACATAAACTGCACTTTCACTAACAAAATAAAATCATTACAGTAATACATATGGAGAACTTCAAGAGGAAACCTGGAAACGTGTTTCTAATGTTAATATAGAGCTGACTCTACTTTTTAATGAAGAGACCCTGCAAGTCACCTAGTTTTATAAATTTAAGGTAATTAGAAAGTTTCATTGAAATGTATATTTTCCAAGGGTTGGAGGATGTACCTTTAACACGCCCTTCTGAGAGAAGGTGGAAGTTAAATCCTGAAAGAAAGGGCAGCAACTTTCCCCTGCTGCTTATTCTTCTTAAGTGAATACTTCAGGGACTGCTGTGCTCATTAGTTAAATACCAACACTGCCATTGAAATAACAACTGTCTAAAGGGGTAGGGAGGCTGAGATAAATAATTGCATCTTAATCCTCTTTCTCTGCAGGACTTAGTGCTGTGTGTCCGAAAATGAGTTTGCGGCATTGATCCGAGACTCGCATCCTGGATCTGCCAGTGTCTCCTCAGCAACTGAAGCCAAGGGAATCTGTGTCATGTTTCTTCAGCACATGAGGGTCCTGTGTCTCGGCTAAGGAGGATGTTCATGAAAACAGTGGGATCTCGAGAAAACACTTATAGATTGCACATCAATATGTTGACCTCCATTAACTCTACCAGTCAATGTTCACATCTACCACATAGCCCTGGTACACCTCTGTTGTATATGGAAGCCATCTAAGTTACAAGATATATATATCCTCAGCATAGGTCATTAATATTTAATATAGTTGGGGTCTGACACCTGGCACCACCGCCAAACAGCTGTTTGAAGAGGCCATACTCCCATCCAAGAACTGCAGCCTCTACATAGTGCCATACATTGAATAGTGGTTGTGCTTGGTATTGCACCTCAGTCCGCTTCACTTCAATGTCACTGAGATGCGCAAAGGCCATGTGACCAATGGATGTGACATCAATGGCTGAGGAAAAGGCCACAGACATAGCCTGAGCACCATGGCCCCTTCCAATAGCTTATTGGCAGGAGTGCAGGAAGTCGGACCCCACTGATTAGTTATTAAAAATGTCACCTCCAGTGCATAACCATAAACCAGCTTTCTAGCCCCAAAAAACAAAGCTATTTCTTCCTCTCAGTTATGTTTTAAAATGGTGATGTGGAACTTAAAGGAGTTTTCTTGATTCCGGATATTGATGACCTCTTGGCGCCACTGTTGATTGCAGCTGTGGCTTTCAAGCAAATGATGTGGCCTCTTCATTGTCTACATGGGAGCATCTGCCCAAATGCCTAATGCTTAGTATTGACAGTGCAGGATATTGGAGTTTTGTCCAATTCATTACAATAGCATGAAGCCACATTTTCATGCTCCGCCACTGCTACAGTATGTAGATGGCATGCTGGTAAATGGCCTCATAAACAGGTTGTAGCACCTTCAAACAGTTGCTTTCTGGGAGTGCAAAGAGTCAGACACATACAATTTAATATTGATGTTCTGTTCTGAGAATAAGTCATCAATTTCCTAAACCTGGAAACTTCTTTAATGGGAATTTACAAAAATCATACTTCGGATTCTATTGAAAGCTGCACTGATGTCATTGGGGAGAGTGCCAAATAAGCAATTGTCTGTCAAAATTAGCTCTGTCGCCCTATGTTCTTGTAATGTTTGGGTAACCTACCAATGTGAGTGCAATGACTAGAAAACTGACTTTGGAGGTGGAGAAAGGGGTCATTTCCCATTAGTATGGCATGTGTTAGACTGAGAGGCAGCTCAGCATGATACACATGTGGCTTTTGTTAATATTGTTTGTAAATGAATAAGGCTTTGGTCACACTTGGGTCAAGGAGTAAGGGACATGACATATCAATTTTTTCAGTTTTGTAATGAATCCTAATGGACCTCATTGACTTTTAATTGGTTCCCCTTATTAACATCTGCTTTTCATTTACTTTGCAGGTAGAATAGTACAGAAAACATTATGTTACTCTTCCTATAAGGGACAATGGAAACTTGATGGAACAGAACTATGATAACAATTTGAACAGCACAAATGTCTATCCTTGAACACTTGCCACTGAATATCTGTGGAACTCCTGTGGAGATCATAAAGAGCACAAAATTACTTGGTGTTTGTCTAGTGGAGAACCTCACGTGGTCGCTCAATACTAATTCTATATGCAGGGACGCACAGCAGTGCCTATACTTCTTGGAGAAGGTGAAGATAAGCTTGTCTTTTACCTCCCATCCTCACTATCTTCTATAGAGGTGCTATTAAGAGCCTGATTTGGGAACTGCACTGTCTTGGATTCCAAAAACCTACTGCGGATACTGAAGGCAGTGAAGAGGATCATGGAGGCACTACTCATCCCTTAAACACTATTTTCACCGTCTTACCATCCAGAAAAAAAGTACTGGATCATCTAGGTCATAATAACAAGACTACGGAACAGCTTCTTCCTGCTTCTTCCTGCTCTGCCTAATCTGCCTTGTATGTTCTCTCATATACTCTGGGTTCTTTCTAGTATGTGTATTACTATTTGTAGCATCATGGGTCCCTAGAGAAATACTATTTTGTTTGTACTGTGTACAATGTATATGGTATAACCTGATGATAAAAATCTAGATGACTGCAGTCACCAATAGGGGGAGCTAATTGCATACATATGAAGTAAATAATAACACAGTAGTATACAGTAATTATCTAGTGACTGCAAGTGAACAGAATTTTATAATTTAACTCTGAGTATGCAGGGGATTTGGGTTTCTGTATGTGAAATTTTTTGCACTTTAAAGCTGCATCTCTTAAAATTTCCAGAAATCAAAAAAAGCAGGGGAGTAGCTAAAGGCTCATGGGCCCTGGTGCAAGAGTTCAGCTTGGGCCCCTTCCCTTAGTGCTCTGTGTGTCTTCTTATGCGGCACAAGGGTCTTTGGGCCCCTTCAGGCTCCTGGGCCCGGTAGCGACTGCTACCTCTGCACCCCCTATAGCTACGCCCCTGAAAAAAAGTCTCAAGTTTTAGGTAAAAACAGTATGTGCCAGAAAACTGCCATACAAGGCATAAATTATCCCCCACAAAGTGATGTAAGCCAGTTTTGCAAAATAATGCTCTAGCCTAGGCATTTTGATGTGTTAAGCAATAGTGATGCAGTAACAAATAGATGAACTATCGCTTAATTTATTAATGGTTAAAGGGGTTTTCTGGTTACACAAAAATAAATAAAACCAGCATTCAACCTTACTACATTATATAAGTCACATGAGGAAATTCTGAGTGCATTTTAACTCTTTCAGCATGGTTGTGATCTGGAACCCATGCCCTGTGTTTACATCTCAGCACAAGACTCAGACAAAGAGTGTCTGTAGCATCAGGTCTCAACCTTTCATTCTCCTCTCAGCTTGAACATCACAAATCTAAGCCTGCTTGAAGCACTGCTGGAAAAACCTACCCTAAGACACAACATGATTGCTGACATCAGGTCTACAGGTTACCATTTTTAGGGTTTCGTACTTTATCCAGCTATTTCACATTGTTATACTTTAACACATTGTTATTTCCGAAGGCCTCCATTATTTTTATCATAAAATGTTGCCAAGATCCATGATGGTTGTATTTTTTTTTTTACCATTAACTGATGTCCTACGTAAAAGGCTCTGTGCTGATAGTATTTTAGTGTGCCTCTGCTTCTAATGGCTTGCACAGGTAATTAAGTCAGTACGCAACATTTCCTATGTGGAAGAAATCCATGGTAGCGTTACAAGGGAAAGTGATTAAAAGTTCCTCTCTTCACACCTTCCTGACCCTTATTTGTATCACTTGAAAGGGGACTATATATATGGTTTACATTCTTTGTCTTCAAAGAAGAAAGCACATATTCCACAACATTTAAGATGTAAGAATCGATATAGAGTAATGGAAGGTATTTATCTACTTCTGTAGCAGCTGGTGTTAAATAGTGATAATTGTAGAATACTATGCACACACTGGCTATAATAAAAGTAAAACAGAGCGCGGGCACTGCAGCGTCTTGCACCCAGCGTGCTACATATGTGTCAACAATGCTGGATTTTACTACCACTCAAATCAAGCAAATGCTCAAAGCTCCAGAGATCAGGGAGCCCTCTGATGGTGACAAGCAGTTGACTAAAAAAAAAAGGACTGAAGAGGTGAACATACTGCCTGTGCAGCTGGTTCAGTTGGACATGGACTCCCCATGAGGGTGGCCCTTCCAAACTGTTAAGTAGTATCAGAAGTGCCCAGGCTGCACTGATTTGCGATTGGGGCTTAGTGGGCCGACAGGGGCAGAACTTGAAGGAATCCCCCAAAGAAAACTTTTGCTTGGGACCACAGAAATGCCTAATTCATCCCTAATTCATGCAAAATCCAAAAGCAAAGCATAAAGCAATGGTACATCTAGATGCATAGATGTTCAACAATTGTAATATAGCAACTTTATTGAGGGTTAACTCTAGGGACAGAAGGTTATCGCAATTTTTTATTTTTTTATTTTTAGCAACCCTTCTGATCAATTACATATTTCTTAAAGAGCACCTGTCAGCAAAATCAACTCTATTAAACCAAGCATGCTGCTGATTAAAATGATATCTGTCATCTGAAAATCGGTTATGACATTCCTGAGAGAAATAACTTTTAATCTTTATGCAAATTAGGGTGTTGGTGCTTGAAGGGACAGAGCTCCTTGGTGTACCTCAGACAGTGGCCTGCCTAGGGTGTTTTGCACCCGGGGAGGGTCCTTTCGCTGGCACCCCCCCCCCCTCCCCAATATGTTAAAAAATTGTACCCCCTCACAGTAGTATTGCCCTCATTGTACAAACTTCACGGTAATTTTGTACAGATGTGTGCCCCCTCACAGTAGTTTTACCCACATTGTGCCCCCTCACAGTAGTTATGCCCACATTGTGCCCCCTCACACTTGTAATGCCCTCTTTGTGCCCCTTCACAGTAATAATCCCCATTGTGCCCCCTTTATAGTTATAATGGCCACTTTGCCCCCTTTATAGTAATAATGCCCACTGTGCCCCCTTCATTGTAGTAATGCCCTCTGGCTATTTTCCCCCCTCCATAGTAAAAATGCCCACTGTGCACCCTTCACATTAGTAATGCCCTCTGTGCCCCCTCCAGAGTAGTAATGCCCTCTCTGAACACAGCAGCTACTCACCTTGTCCCGTTCCTGAAGTCCTCTCTTCTCTGCAGGCACAGATCGCTCTGCAGCAATGTGTGGGCTGAGCTTATGCAAATTTCCAGACTGCAGGCTCCACCCACACATTCCAGCAGCGTGATCCGTGCCTGCAGCCTGAATGGTGGAGTGGGGAGAAGTCTCTCACTATTCAAAGCGCTGCGGGCCTGAGGGAGAGGAGAAGCGCAGGGAGGTGAGTGACAGGACCCAGCTCCCTGCGCTACAGCAATGAGCACTTCCATCTGTATTGACGGAAGCGCTCATTGCTTCTGGCACCCCTGAGAGCTGGCACCCGGGACGGACCGCACCCCCCGCCCCCACCTTAGTACGCCACTGACCTGAGATCCTCAGCTTCTCTGGGCTGGCCATGCTTCTCTGTGCAGAGAGGCCCTACTTTGCATAAAGAGTAAAAGTCTTATTTCTCAGGAATGCTGCAATCGATCACAAAACTGAGTTGTCTGGCTTAGTAGGATTGATCCCGCTGACAGGTGCTATTTAAGAAATATGTAACTGATCAGAAGGGTTGCTCTTAAAAACATTAGTTTTCAGTAGGACGAGACCAGATGGGTAAGCCTTTGCTCTCCACACATATCATATGAGCCTTTTGGCACCCATGACCCAGTTGCAGGTTCATGAAAATCTACCATCCAGTACTGCATTAATAACATGCTATTTGTCTACTGAATACTGTTCATTTCTGTTTCTAGTTTTTTCTTTTCTGGTGATATTTCTATTTATTCCACTATAAAAAGTAGGCCATCAACAGGGGTGTAACTACCATGGCGGCAGACCATGCGACTGCTATGTGGCCCAGGACAAGAGGGGGCTCAGTTGGGATCATCTCCTTTTCTACTGGGGGTGAAGACTTGGTCAGGACTCTACCCTCTAAAGGAACAACTTTTAGCAAATGAAACTGGTTTAGGCAGAAACCTTTCTGTCCTGTGTAGGGGGCCTGATTTGATCCTTGCTATGGGGCCCTTACTTTGCTATGTACGTCCACTGGCCATTACCCCATTTTCATTTGTCTATCTTCTTCATTTACATATGCAGTACCCCAGACCTGGAGGTATCTGTAAATGTATGCATTATTTTGCCATGTTACTAATATGTTATATACACCAGCACTGATAAGGTATGATTGGCAGGGTCAGGGTTAACAACCCTGTTCCTCCCCTCTTGGTAGGAGTGGGCTGGTCCTGCTTCCTGCAAGAGGAAGAGTTCCTGCTAGGACAGTGAGGAGAATAGAAGCACATCCAATTGCTTCTACTCCAAGGGTCTTAGGGACCAGCTCCTATGAGAATTGCAAGATCACCAAGAAACCTGTTAAGCTACAGCATTGATAGACAGCAGAGTGACCAGCAAGCCACAGCTTAACAGACCCTGCTGCAGGTGAGGGGTGAAGGTACAGACACCCATTACCTACATAACATCCAGGCCAGACCAACTCAAAGCCTGTGTTACACAGTGGACACCTATATCCACAAGTGCCAGCTTATAGCTTTTAGCCAGAGTTAGGCTCCATTCACACGAACGTATGTATTCCGTGATCCGTATAAAAACGGAACGGAAGTACGGAAGTACTTCCGCAAAAATACGGACACGGAAGCATACGGAAGACTCAAAAGTCTTCCGTTTTTTTGCGGATCCGCAAAAATACGGAAGGTGTCTTTGAAATTATTTTACATAAAGATTTGGCCAGATGTTTGAAAAAATGGAAAAAAATGGTTTAAAACTGTCACCTCAGAGCTTAGGAGCCATTTTCTGCTTTGACTTCACTGAGAGAGTTTGTGAGAGACTTTTGCTTAACCGGCATTCGTTTCTGACTTGAGTTCTTTGGCTGTCATGGCTTCCTTTCTTTGCGAGTGGGATATGATCTACTGGCTCACCTCTCGGCGATTTGGATGTGAGCTGGCGCTTTCGTCTGAGGAACCGAGAGTCCGGAGACAGTGGGTTCATCCTATTCTATCACAGCGACTACAGAAGGGCCACTTTCATCGGCTGTATGAGGACTTACGGCAGTACCCTGCTATATTTCAGGGTTATTGCCATTTGTCTTTGTCGGCTTTTGATTGCTTGCTGGCGTCTCTCCGTTCTGGGCTGACTTTCCAGGACACCACGATGAGGCGCTGTATTGGCCCTGAGGAACGTCTTCTAGTCACCTTGAGGTAATTTTCATCCTATTTGTGTTTTTTGTGTGGGAAATAAATAAGGAACTAATAATTCTTTTCTTATCTCCACAGGTTCCTGGCGACCGGCAACTCTTTTGCTTCATTGCGATATGAGTACCTCCTGGGAATCTCAACCATTTCTGGGATTGTTCGCCACACTTGTGAACTAATGTGGCAGCAACTCAGAACTGCGGTGATGCCCGAACCGAAGGCAGACGATTGGCTCCAAATTGCCAACGGGTTCAATCAATCAGCGCAGTTTCCACACTGCCTCGGGGCGTTGGATGGTAAGCACATTCGTGTAAAGAAGCCGCCTCGCTCAGGGTCCCAATATTTTAATTATAAACAATATTTCTCAGTGGTTCTGTTGGCTTTAGCTGATAGTGACTACCGATTTATTATTGTTGATATTGGGGCCTATGGAAGCACTGCAGACAGCCGCATCTTCAGTTCTTCCAGAATGGGTAAACGGCTTTGTTCCAACCAGCTAGCCCTGCCAGAACCAAGGCGGCTTCCAGGTTCGTCTGGTCCAGCCGTTCCATTTGTATTCGTGGCTGATGAGGGGTTTGCATTATCTCCTCATGTAATGCGACCTTTCTCTAGACGCGATTTGGATGACCGGAAGCGCGTATTCAACTATCGTCTGTGTCGTGCACGTCGATATGTTGAATGTGCTTTCGGAATACTCTCCGGTAAATGGAGAGTGTTCATGTCAACCTTGCAAATGAATCCGGAAAATGCCACCCTGGTGATAAAGGCTTGTGTGATTTTACACAATTTCGCCAGTATTCATGATGCATCCTCTGTCCGTGAAGCGGTCCCTTTTCCAATGGAGGAATTGGACCAAAGTCAGCATGGAAGACCTGGAACAGCTGGCCTAGCAGTTCGAGATCGCTTTGCAGATTTCTTCATGAGTCCTGAGGGTGCATTATCGTGGCAGCTGAACAGCATTCGTGGTACCCGTTAATCTTGGTTTTGGGCCAAATTCTCTAAATTTTTTTATTATTTTTTAGCTAGATAGTGCCCCATTTTTTAGATTAGAATAGGGACCCACAAGATAATGAGGACCCTTGACGTGGGCTTGTGGGCTAAGGTTTTTTGTTGAAATATTTACATTAGTTTTGAGTAAAATATTTCAACATCTAACCGACCAATACCTCATTCTTGTGCCTTTCCAAATTGCAAATATCTAAAGGCACAGCCCTTCTGGGTAATCAGAACACATAAGTAAACATGCAGATAACCACGACCTCTGGGCTGAAAGCTCCCTCACCAGTATAATAAAATATTACCACATGAGATGTGTCTACTGTTTTTTTTTTATCCTAGGAAATGGAAATGTTTGGGCTACACGGTGACAGTTGGAGCATGACACCAGTTGCACACATTATCAGATTGATGCATGGTTTGCAGATACAAGATAATTTTCCCTTTTAAGTCCAAAAAAGGAACGGGTGTTGTACTCCAACTGTTGCTTTGTATGCCCAATGTGAAACTTGGCCAGTCCAAGAACGTGCAATTGGATCCTTTTTTTTGGTTCCACTTTGCACGATCTTGAATTGTTGAGATGTGGCAATTTTTTATATTTGAAGCAAATTACAATGGGATTTTACCTAAAGAAATGAAGGCCTTTTTTTTTTTTTGTCAAACCAAGTCGATTTTTTTTTTGTTTTCAATTTGGAAAGTGGGTTTTTTCTTTAATGAACAGAATTTAAGAGGATCACTAGCACGTGAACAAGTGCCAGCCGTGCCCGTGCTGTGGCCTGCAGTCAATGTCCAACGGAAGTGTGCTGCCCTCCGATTAGCACATGTTTGCAGGCGGCAGCACGGGGACAGCCAGCACATGTTTGAGTGCAAGAGCCAATAATGCCCCTTTCACACAGGCATGACAAAAGCACCTCTCCTGCCAAACATCTAAACGGCTGGACTCTGCCTCAGACTGGTATCACATAACATTATATGCGTTCCCAGTCAGTGACGGAATACAGCCCTGGAGATGTGTGTAGGTTGACTTTACAGTCGTCTGCATGTTTGAAAGGGGCAATATTTTGGACCAGAACATGTGCGTTCCACTAAGATGATGACCATTAACCGTTTGTAAATTAAATAAATACACATACAATTTTTTAAAGAAACGAAATTTAAAAATAATTCTGAATAATAAAAAAGTATCAAACTATTTAAAAAAGAAAATCACAAATTCATTAAATCTCTGGAAAAAGAATACTGGGGATATGGATTTAGTGGGGGGGCGGGTAAGGGGGGGGGCTTGAGAGGTTGGGGGAGGTTGAGTGTGGGGGTATGTAGGGAAGGGAGGCACGGAAACAGATGTTGGATGAGTCATCTGTTTCCGTGCATGGAATAGAAATTCGACTGCCCCCGTAGGGAAAGTCGGCCCTGCAAAGAGCCCCAAAAGGGTCGCCACAGAGGACACGGCACAAGACTGCCAGTCCTTGGGAACATCATCCAATAATGTCCCAAGTCCTAGCATCAGCCGATCCCCGCGGCTAACGGGCTTGTTCCTGGACAGGCACTCCAGGACCTGAGCATCAATCAGGTCCTTTCGCGTCTGTCCAGGAAGAGCCCGAGCAGAACCCCCGCGCCGTTTTGGAGCTCCAAGAGAAAAATCCATAGGCTGACTTATCTCTACGGGGGAAGCCGAAATTTCTGGGGGCGGTGTGGATGGGGGCAGGGGTGTATGAACAGGAGAGGACATTGGTTCGGGGGACATTTGAGCAGCGTGGCTGGGTCCGGCCACCTCCTCCTCCTCTTCCTCCAGATTTTCAACTGTTCTGAAAAGTAAGGAAAAAAAAAAACATTAGAAAATGACAAATTAGAATGCATACCACGAGTCCCAAAATATAAAATGTACTTACTCTCTTAGGGCAAAAACAGGCTTTAAGAAGCGCAGTTGTTTGCTGTATAAGTACGGCTTCTTTTTTAACGCCCCTTGACCCGACTTGGCCTTCAGAGAACACTCCCTTTTGAACTGGTCTCTCGAGCTGTTCCATCTGGTTTTGACCAATTTCACTGGAAAACATAGTAAAAACCATATTTAAAAAAGGTAAACATAACCCATAAAACACATTTATTTATAACCCCAAAAAAGGGGGAATCATATATTCAGGAGCAGGCTGACTAGGCCCCAGTCAGGGAAGGGGGCCTAGGCAGCCAGCTAAAGTATATATGATTGCACGATCATCCTGACTGAAAATTCATCCACATGAGGCCCCTTTCACACGACAGTATTTTTTGCGGACTCCGATCCACATTTTTCACATGAAAAATGCGGACCCATTTATTTCTATGGGTCCGCAAAAAATACTGAGAACATACTGTGTGCTGTCCTCATCCGTTTGCCTGTTCCGTAGCCCCACAAAAAAAATATAACATGTCCTATTCTTGTCCGTTTTTGCGGACAAAGATAGGCAATGTTACAATGGATCCGCAAAAAATACGGATGCCATACGGATGCCATCCGTTTTTTTTGCGGATCCGCAATTTGCGGACCGCAAAACAGAACGTTCGTGTGAAAGAGGCCTGACAGAAATAAAGAAGCAAGCAGGCATACATGAGAGACAGTACTGTGACAGGATACTCGTGCAATCAAATATAACATCAGCAAGCTGACTAGGCCCGAGTTCCCTGACTTGGGCCTAGGCAGCCATCTAAAGTATATATTGCACGAGCACAGTGACAAAATGACAGAAAATGACAGACATGATTTTACATATAATAAAATGTACTTACCCAGATTTCTTCTCTCTTTGGAGTTGGCTTTGGCAAATTCCTCTGGGAGGACACCCTCAGCGACCTCCAACCATGACCGATCCTTGCGGACACGGTCATGATAGAGGTCGCATCGGGTGTCCCAAAGCTCGGGGCGTCCCTCCACCAAACTGATCAAATTCTCCATTGAGATGGACATTTTCAGATAGAAAAGATGCTGCTTTATCTGTGAAATGATCAAATGCCTCTGGCAAGAAACCAGTTGGAGCCAGACTATAGTCTGGAAAATGTATCTTTTTGGGGGGCTGGATTAGAGCCAGACATGAATATATGCATATATATGGACACGGATCCGTATCCGTATACGGAAGACATACGGAAAGTCTTCCGTGGCGTTCCGCATTTTTGCGGACCCATTGACTTGAATGGGGCTACGGGACGTGTTTTTGCGGAAAGTATAGGACAAGCTTGCTTTTTTTGGCGGCCCATCAGCCATGAAATACGGCTGCGGAATGCACACGGTGTGCATTCCGCATTTTTTCCTCCTATGGAAAAATGAATGGGGTCAGTATCTTTCCGTATCGTTCCGCAAAAATGCGGAACGATGCGGAAAGAGAAATACGGTCGTGTGAATGAGGCCTTATGAGTAGGATATTATACCTGAGGTGCCCTAAACGGCCACCTTTCCAGACACCATACCTCATCATCAGGGGAAAGAAATTTCACATTGAACTGTATATACAAGTTATCTTTTGCATAAAGTAAAGAGAGATTTTTGTTCTTTTACTTCTGGTCTGAGTCTTTAAACCATCTTTCCACTGCAACAGTCCAAACGACATGAGGGAGTACACTGTGACATGGCACCTCATCAGGGCTGCTATACCTCCCATCCTCTGCATCGACTCTTCCTTGTTGCACATATTTATTAGATGAGATACATTAAATAAAGGTTACAATAATTGGTAAATCCGAAACAGATACAACTACAACAAAAAATACCAATAAAATTAGTAGAATATCATTAAAATGCCTACAAACTTTAGAAAATGAGCAAGGAATTAGTAAATCCCTTCTTCTGATGCTGCACAGCACTGAGATTTTAATGGTGCCCTGGTCTATTTTTCATGAAAACATAGTGCTAAACTTGCATTAAGTCATAATCTATATAAACTACTAAGGTTTAGAAAACTTCAGATCTTTGTGTAATATTCTTTAGCATCAGGAACCATGCGTTGCTTCTTTGTAGTTAAAAATCATAAACAATTTCCTTCTGTGACTGTTCTACTTAGTATATATTGTCCTGTACAAGAAATGTGCATGTTGTGATAATAACTGGCAACACAACCTGCAGAGAAAACTCATTATGGTTTGTATTATACAGCTTCTTCATACTACAAGGGCTGTACTGCTTAGTATTATGCTACTTAAGTATACAAATTGTGAGGTACAGTTGCAGCGACCCCCTGAGGAGCCGGTGTAGAGGATGGGACTGTTGTGTCATGGTGTACTCCCTCAGGCCATTGCTCCCTGGGGATCGGTGCAGTGGAATTATAGTGCTGAGGAAGGAGGTCAGAGTTAAACATAATAAAGTCTTTTTTTACAAAGCACAACGTAGAACTTGAAATGCATACATTAGCAGCAGGCTTTAAGAGCAATTCTTCTCATGTACCAGCAAGGAATCTGGAGGCAGGTTGGTTTCTGGCAATTCAGCACTTAGGTGATGCTTGCCTAGTGGTTGTTTGGTGATGGGTGGCTTGGCTGTAGTCCCTTATCTTACAGCAGTGTCTGTAGATGCTGATGTAGCAGGTGACGCTGCTGTCTGGAAACTCTAGGCTTTAAATGAGGAAAATTGGAGTTCTCTCTGGGGAATTTAGAAACAGGAGAAGGAGCTTTGCGGGTTGCTTTCTCTCCTCTCTGTCTCTGGACAGTAACTCCCCCTCTTGGCAGGGAGCAGGACCAGCCCACTCCTACCAAGAGGGGAGGAACATGGTGGTTAGCCCTGTTCTTTGCCAACCTATTCCATCCTTTCCTTGCTGGGAAATATGACCAGAAGAAAACAGTAAAATGTATAATACATTACAAGTATGATGTAATGTTACTTTGTGATCAACAGGATGTAGTGGAGGGGTTTGCCACTTTTCAGTGGTGATGACAATGTTACAGGACCATAGACTTTAGATAGCTGACTTTCTAGATGGCGTGAGTACTTTCTAAGGGGCACAACATTGGGCATTATTATTTTTGTTAGGACAAAAACAGACTTAACAGGCTGAACTGGATGGACAGATGTCTTTTTTCGGCCTTACAAACTATGTTACTATGTTACTTATTGAGAATCACAAAAAAGTGGCGATTAATTCGCCAATTCAAAGCCTAACGATTTTATTTTTAAGGAAAATCGTGAATTCGATTTTCCTAAAATGGCGCCCGCCACACTGTACTGGCCTGGCCAGTGTCCCTCCTCCATGGCCCCGCCCCCCGGCAGGCAGCTCTCCGGCCCGCGCTCAGTGTCGCGCCCTCTCTCTCTCGTTTCAGGATGGCCGAGCTGGTTGGTTTTCAGGATGGCCGAGGGTGAAGCAGAGTGTCAGCATACAGCTGACACTCTGCTTCAAACGGCCGACATCGCTGCTGGCAGCGATGTCGGCCGTTTAACCCCTTCCATGCCCCGGTCCATAGGGACCACGGCATGGAAAGGGTTAACAGGGAGGCCGCTCCCTCTCTCTCCCATTGGGCGCTGCAGCAGCGCACCGATGGTGTGGCCAGGAGAGAGGGAGAGATCTCCCTCCCATCGGGACGCTGCTCTGCTGTGGCAGCGTCCCGATGGTTACCATGGCAACCGGACGCTTTCGTCCGCCTTGCCATGGTAGAGATAAGACTGATCAAGCTCCTGCTAAAGGCAGGAGCCTGATCAGGCTTACAATGAGAAAATACACTGCAGTACACTATACAGTGTACTGCAGTGTATTATACAGCCCTCAGACCCACTGGATCTTCAAGAAAATGAAAAAATGAAAAATGTTTGCGCAAGCTGTGAATATATGTTGAAAAGTTATTTATATAAAGAAAAATTAATAATCAATCAACTGTGTCTTGTTTTTTTATTTATTTTTTTATATTTTTAATAACATAAGAAAATCGAGATTTAAATCGTGAATCGTCCAAAATTTAAAAAAAATAAAAAATAAAAAAATCGAGATTTTTTTATTGGCCATATCGCCCAGCTCTAGGTGCACTATAATTATATTGGGTACTGTGTATCTGGCACTATTATTTTTGGGGGTACTATCTGCCACCATTGTTTTCAGGAGTACTGTCTATGTGGCACTAATTATGATACTACTATAAAATACAGTATTTGGGGGCATCATGCCACACAGTAGATTGAGTAATAGGGCAAATGGACACAGAATTGAGGGTATCAGGTTGGGAAAAGATAGAGCAGATGATAGAAAAGTGAAGTCATGGATGGAAGTTGTCATGGTGGTCCAGGCCAGATGGAAAAAATATTACTCTAATTAGAGAACATGTGTTCTCAACTGTAGGTTATTGGGTTTTACTGGACTGTAATAATTTATATGGTCAGCAGAACGCCCTTATAAGGCTTCATTCACACGACCGTATGTGTTTTGCGGTCTGCAAATTGCGGATCCGCAAAAAAAACGGATGTCATTCCGTATGGCATCCGTGTTTCCGTTTTTTTGCGGATCCATTGTAACAATGCCTATCCTTGTTAGCAAAACGGACAAGGAACGGAAATACGGACATACGGAAACGGAATGCACGCGGAGTACCTTCCTTTTTTTTTGCGGACCGATAGAAATGAATGGTTCCGCATGCGGTCCGCAAAAAAAACGGAACGGACACGGAAACAAAATGAAGCCTAACACTGATGGTTACACTATAGTAGTAATATTGGTCTTTGTGTAATGTGTTTTATTTTGTAATAGTATATTAATGTTATTCAGCAACTATTTATTGGTATTGGTGTTGGTACTGGTCATGGTGTGGTTTGGGCCTACTCATATCTGTTTCCCACCCCTCATTCTGAACCCCTAGGTGTGCCTCTGATTCTGATAGTAACATAAGTTTTTGCACTTCTTTCTTGTTCGGTCACACTAAAATGTATTTTCTTCAAGAAAATCATGAAACTATTGGTGAATTTGCTTCTTACACTCTTCAAGCAGACTATTATACTCATGAGCCAGACAACGAAAGACCAGGAATGTCTATAACTGACTTACTGGCATTTGAAATACAGGAATTACCCAAAATGAGCAAATATAATTATCCCAAACCACCGTCTGTATGCATTCATTTGTTAAATGTGAAATTAGAGGAAAGATCACCAGCAGCAAGACTGTCTGTACGACTGAAGTTAGAATCCTGCTGTGCTTGAAGGGGCTGTACAGGATTAGATGAACATTACTACTTTCTTCTAGGAACAGCGCCACACCTGTCTATTGGTTGTGTTTGGTAATGCAGTTCATCTCTGAAGTGAATTGGGCTGAGTTACAATAAAAACACAGCCAATGGACCAGAGTGACACTGTTTCTGGAAGACTGTAAGCATTTGATCTTGGTTCCACCTAACATCAGCATGGCTCCTGTATGACCTTTTGTGACTTTAGTTCTGTCCTTAGCCTTAGACTTTGCCAATAGTCTTCCAGCAAGCATATGAACTATCATATAAAAACAGATAGTTCTGATCTGTGCAAGCTAAGCTTCAAAAAAGTAAACTATAGAAAAAAAGCTAAGGTTTCAATCAACAAAACCTTTGATGTAAAGCTACAGTTTACTCTAGAAACTAATATATTTACCTTGAATGCCTCTCAAAATTCAAAGATGTAATTGTTACACTCAGTTATAGTGACAAGGTAAGAGCTACAGGAAAAGATATGATACATTGTTCAAATTAGCTCATTTCTAGAACATGTAAGAAGTTTTTCATGTTACATCTTCATTCCAGTAGTAAATGAAATCTTTGAAAGTCTAGTGTAGAAACCAATATCCATCATGACCACATGAAAAGTCACCGGTATTAAGTTCATTTAAAGGGATTGTCAGGCCTAAGTGCCAGCAACCAATATGGTCCTAACATGTGATAAAAAAAAGAAATCTACACTCACCTATCCACGCTCCTGCCACATTCCCAGCTGCCTTCAGTCCCCATAGGACCAGGAAATGTCTGTGGGCAATTACAGGCCTTAGCTGTTACATGTCCTTGAATATTGGACATGTGATGTACCTTTCAAGCAGATGTGACCACTAAGACCTGTGATTGCCAGAAGAGGTCATGAGAACAAACCACTTCCTGGTCCTGCAGAGACCAGCAGCAGCTGGGAATGGAGCAGTGGTGCAGGGCCATGGACAGGTAAATGTGTGCTTTTTTTCTTTTAATGGACCACACTTTTGGACCATAGGGATTGTTGACTCTTTGGCTGGGCCACCCCGTTAAGCTGGGCAATATGCATGGGCAGATATAGATGTCAGGGGAAAGGAGGATCCGGCTATTGGATTTCAACTTGCTCAATCCTTTTGTTCTGAGAGTGAGCCCTAACTACAGTATGCTGGTAAGTGCAGACAGCCAAACCAAGCACCCTTGGTAAAAACTGCAGGAGCCTGTTCACACAACAGAAAACCAAAACTGACAAAACACACAGAGAATGGTCGTACAGAAATAGGTCAAAGCCAGGAGGTCAATACAGTAAAAAATCACAGAGAGAAGGGTGGTCACAAAAGCCAAGCCAAGGGTCAAAACCAGACGGGAAACAGGGTACAAAATCGCAGAGCAGAAAGAGAGGTCCAAGTCAAGCCGAAGTCAAATCCAAATGGCAACAGTCCAAAAACGTACAGTAGCAACAGGAGCTCAGCAAGGTAAAACCTATAACTAGCAAGGGTATATTGCCAGCAGGTGGTTTAAATAGAGCCTGATAGGTCCAGGGACTCAGCTCCCATTGGACTAGAAACAAGCAGTCCTGAGATAGGCAGGCTGAGCAGTCACTCAGCATCACAAACATACACGGGTGATACAAACAGGGGTGCACCTAGCCTTTCTGCTGCCTGAGGCGAAAATTGAAAAAGCACCCCCCCCCATAATCAAATTCTCAACCTAACCCCTTCCCTCCTAACATTACATATATCACTACAGAACATCCAGGGTGATACCGTGCCCCATACCTCTTACATCCAGTGACGTCTCCTTTGATGTAGAGGTTCTCTTTCTTCATCTTCTCCTTTCAGACCAGACTCTATTTTTCAGCCATTTCTCATCTCTGCAGGTTGACAAAAAAAATCTTAGTTTACTACTTTTCCATCATCCTCCCATCTTCTGGACAAATCATCCTACTACCCCCAATACAGTGCCGCTGTGCTTCCCAATATTATACAACAGAAACAGATAAACCCCTTGATAATACTAGTACCATGCCCCCCAACAATGTGCCAGTAAGAAGTGCCCTCATAGTGCCCCAATAATGTGCTAGTAAGTGCCCCCAATAATGTGCCTGTAAGAAGTGCCCTCCATAGATGCCCTCAATCATGTGCCAGTAAGAACTGCCCTCGTAGATGCCCACCCAATCGTGTGCCAGTAAGTGCCCCCATTGAAGCCCACTCAATCGTGTGCCAGTAAGTGCCCCCCAATCATGTTCCAGTAAGTGCCCCCCATAGATGCCCCCCAAATATGTGCCAGTAAGTGCCCCCATAGATGCCCCCCAATCATGGTCCAGTAAATGCCCCCCATAGATGCCCCCAGTCATGTGCCAGTAAGTGCCCCCCAATCATGTGCCAGTAAGTGCCCCCATAGATGCCCCCCAAATATGTGCCAGTAAGTGCACCCCATAGATGCCCCCAATCATGGTCCAGTAAATGCCCCCATAGATGCCCCCAATCATGTGCCAGTAAGTGCCCCCCAATCAAGTGCCAGTAAGTGCCCCCCCCATAGATGCCCCCCCAATTATGTGCCAGTAAGAAGTGCCCCCATAGATTCCCACCCAATCATGTGCCAGTAAGTTGCCCCCATAGATGCCCCCGAAATATGTGCCGAAAGTGCCTCCCATATATGAGCTAGTAAGTGCCCCCCATAGATGCCCCCAATCATCTTGCCCCTCTTCTGGCCTGTGTCCCGCAATGCACGGCTCAGGCGTCGCGATTACGCCATCGCGCCGCCTGAGCCGGCCTCTGATAGGCTGCAGGCACTAGGCCTGCAGCCTATCAGAGGAACAGGGAAGGGAGACGCCTCTCCTTCCCCTGCTCCGCCGCAGCACAGGCATCTGTATCGATGACTATGGAGATGAGCGCTTCCACAATGGAAGCGCTCACCTCCCGCTGCCCTGCCGCCGCTGCCGCCCCCACTAGTCACCAGGGCCATGCCGCCTGAGGCGATCGCCTCACCTCGCCTCATTGGCGGAGTGGCCCAGGATACAAATAACTACTAATCTCCCTTAGCCATAATGTGCACTCGCATCACCAGGGGGTCGTGGCTTATGTGACACATCAAAAAGGGTCATGGCCTAGGTGACATGTCACCAAGGGGCCACAGCCTGACAGTGCGTTTGACACAGCGCTGCAGTGCCCAAGCCCCAGACTGTGGCACTGGAGCTAGGACAAGTAAGTTGGTGACAGAGAGGAGACAAGTCAACAACAAAGGTGTCTAGCTATGGCTCACTCTCTTCTCCCTACTGAAAACACATGCATGCTTGGTGCAGCCGTGGAGCATAGATGTTTGGTGTGTGGTCAGGTGGAGTACAAGCTATCGGCCAAACAAGCATAAAATGTGGAAGAAATGGTGTGGATCCTCTAAAAAATACCCAGTCTGCTGTTTTTTAGTAATTTATTAGTAATCTGATCTGATACGAGTTGCCCACCTGTTGCCATTCCACTCTCAGCACTGATAAGATGTTATTGTAGGTACACACCCAATTTATTCATACACTTTCAGGAGGACCAACTGAGGCATTTGCCAAAAGAGACATGTAAGGGGTTGTTCACATATCAGTTATTTGATCAGTTATTTCCATCAGTTATTGTGAGCCAAAACCAGGTGCGGGTCAAAAACACCAAACAGGTTCAGATCTTTTCATTATACCTGATCTCTGTTTAGTGTCCACTCCTGGTTTTGGCTGACAATAACTGATGGAAATAACTGATCAAATAACTGTAATGTGAACAACCCCTAAGAAGAGGTAATAAAGCCTCCTCCTACAGTTACCTAATTTTAAATGGTGGTAAAGAGAATTGTTTGAATAATGCAACTCTCAGATACAATACATTACACCCAAAAAAAAGAGAAGAAAAAATAATATACAGTATGTACTGCAACTAATTTGCCATTCTTTTGTAATACTCTAGTTTCCATATATCTGTGCAGTCTCTTTGGATAATTCAGTGGCATATGTAATATACACACATCCATCTGAATAAGCTGTGCTGACAGGCATATGACAATCAAATCCTGACTGTCATGTTCATTGAGATCCATTTCATTCACATCATCTCTTCTACCTTACAATTAAAATTCTTCAATTCCATTCTCACCCTACTGTTTACCTTTGGAGAAACTCTATGAAGCCGTTTCGGAGAATAACAAACACTATTATAAAGTATTACGTTCTCTCCAACAAATACTCTACTTTCACATAACATCCACATGACATGTTCATTCTTCTTTAAAGGCTATATTTTCTGTTGGAATTTGGTGACCTAACATAAAATACATTTCATTTCCATATGGAATGTTTATGCTTGTTACCCAGGGGTGGACTGGCCACAGACCCTCAGGGAACCTTCGTGGCAGGCTGATGCAAGGGGGCCACCCGAGCCCTCCTTATGGCCACCAGCCAGATAAGTAATGATTTGGGAGTGTCAAGTACCAGTATATATGTACTGGGCTGGTAGCTGCAGGTGCCCTTCTGACAAGGGTTGGGCAAAATACAAAGCTTAACTCGGCTTTGTTAATGAGGCACAAAGCCGAGTTTGGCATTTTGATACAGTAATTGTCATGTAACATGTGATAGAGGCTAGACAAAGTAAGTCTTGTAATATTTGCTGGAACTTTGGAAAGATCCCCACAGATACAATACATTTTGCAGTAGGACAGAGCCCATATTCTGAACAAAGCCTTTAAAAATTTGGTTTGGATACAATAATCCAAACCCAATTCACTCAACCTTACTCCTGAATTCAACGGTATTGCCATCTTCAGGAAATTGGAGTAGGAGGACAGAATGTGACACCTGGTGCTGGCTACCACAGTGGGACACCTTCTGGGGAGGTATTTGTGCTGCTGGAGCATTATTTTGTGCTATACTCTGGTATTTGATTCTGCTGGGGCAGTATATTGTGCTGCACTCTTACTTGGCTCTTCTGGGGTAGTGTTTTGTGCTGCACTATTGTATTGCTGGATCTAGCTACTCAGGATAGGTCACCATTATCACATCTGTGGTGGTGAGTAGAGATGAGCGAGTAGTGAAATATTCGAAAGTTCGAAATTCGATTGGAATAGACCGCGAAATTCGACTATTCGACCGAATATCGAATCCCATTAAAGTCTATGGGAAAAAAATGCTCGCCACTTGGAAATCTCAATTCGACCACTTGGAGGTCACCAAGTCCACCCTGAAACCTCAGAAAAGGATGCCAACACTGCTGGAATGCAACTGGGACAGCAGGGGAAGCATGTCTGGGTGCATATAACGCGCCCAAGTCGCACTATTACGCCACTATCACAGCCTCTCAACAATACACTCCAAAGACAATATAACCTCTCTGTAAAGTGAGACCATACAAGGAAACCTTCTTTCCTCTACATTGCCATGGACCCCAAGCCATACTAGACAAAAAAGAAGATAAAATTCTGCACCCCTTAAAATCACGTTGCCTATGACAACCACAGATGGCATAGGCAAGGGGAAAGCAAATAGACCCCACCCCTAATTGTCATTGTGTGTGTGTGTGAGATGTGGTCAGACATGTCTTCTTTAAAATGTAAAAACAACTCAAACACATGCAGAAGCCTTAAAATGCCCAAATTGTTGGCGCTTGAGATGTCAGTGACCCGACCTGGCCCAGTGTCATGTCTAGCAGGTAAAGCAGTGGGGATGTTGAGGGATGCATAGGACCGCAAAAGGCAGGAAGAGGCCGTGGGCTGGCCAGAGGCTCATGGAAAATTTTGTGGAGGCCCAAGAGGTGAGACGTCTTAAAAATTGTGTGGAGGCTAAAGAGGTGAGACCTCTTAAAAATTATGTGGAGGCCCAAGAGCTGAGACCTCTTAAAAATTATGTGGAGGCCCAAGAGGTGAGACCTCTTAAAAATTATGTGGAGGCCCAAGAGGTGAGACGTCTTAAAAAATTGTGTGGAGGCTAAAGAGGTGAGACCTCTTAAAAATTATGTGGAGGCCCAAGAGGTGAGACCTCTTAAAAATTATGTGGAGGCCCAAGAGGTGAGACCTCTTAAACATTTTGTGGAGGCCCAAGAGGTGAGACCTCTTAAAAATTATGTGGAGGCCCAAGAGGTGAGACCTGTTAAAAATTGTGTGGAGGCTAAAGAGGTGAGACCTCTTAAAAATTGTTTGTAGGCCCAAGAGGTGAGACCCCTTAAAATTATGTGGAGGCCCAAGAGGTGAGACCTCTTAAAAATTATGTGGAGGCCCAAGAGGTGAGACCTGTTAAAAATTTTGTGGAGGCCCAAGAGGTGAGACCTGTTAAAAATTTTGTGGAGTCTAAAGAATTGAGACCTGTTAAAAATTGTGTGGAGGCTAAGAGGTGAGACCTGTTAAAAATTTTGTGGAGGCCCAAGAGGTGAGACCTGTTAAAAATTTTGTGGAGGCCCAAGAGGTGAGACCTGTTAAAAATTTTGTGGAGGCCCAAGAGGTGAGACCTTGATAAAATTTTGTGGAGGCCCAAGAGGTGAGACCTGTTAAAAATTTTGTGGAGTCTAAAGAATTGAGACCTGTTAAAAATTGTGTGGAGGCTAAAGAGGTGAGACCTGTTAAAAATTTTGTGGAGGCCCAAGAGGTGAGACCTTGATAAAATTATGTGGAGGCCCAAGAGGTGAGACTATTAAAAATTTTGTGGAGGCCCAAGAGGTGAGACCTGTTAAAAAATTTTGTGGAGGCCCAAGAGGTGAGACCTGTTAAAAATTTTGTGGAGGCCCAAGAGGTGAGACCTTGATAAAATTTTGTGGAGGCCCAAGAGGTGAGACCTTGATAAAATTATGTGGAGGCCCAAGAGGTGAGACCTGTTAAAAATTTTGTGGAGGCCCAAGAGGTGAGACCTGTTAAAAATTTTGTGGAGGGCCAAGAGGTGAGACCTCTTAAAAATTTTGTGGAGGCCCAAGAGGTGAGACCTGTTAAAAATTTTGTGGAGGCCCAAGAGGTGAGACCTGTTAAAAATTTTGTGGAGGCCCAAGAGGTGAGACCTTGATAAAATTTTGTGGAGGCCCAAGAGGTGAGACCTTGATAAAATTATGTGGAGGCCCAAGAGGTGAGACCTGTTGAAAATTTTGTGGAGGCCCAAGAGGTGAGACCTGTTAAAAATTTTGTGGAGGCCCAAGAGGTGAGACCTCTTAAAATTATGTGGAGGCCCAAGAGGTGAGACCTCTTAAACATTTTGTGGAGGCCCAAGAGGTGAGACCTCTTAAACATTTTGTGGAGGCCCAAGAGGTGAGACCTCTTAAAAATTATGTGGAGGCCCAAGAGGTGAGACCTCTTACAAATTATGTCGAGGCCCAAGAGGTGAGACGTCTTAAAAATTGTGTGGAGGCTAAAGAGGTGAGACCTCTTAAAAATGATGTGGAGGCCCAAGAGGTGAGACCTCTTAAAAATTATGTGGAGGCCCAAGAGGTGAGACCTCTTAAACATTTTGTGGAGGCCCAAGAGGTGAGACCTCTTAAACATTTTGTGGAGGCCCAAGAGGTGAGCCATAAATATATAAATTTTTCTTATTTACGGAGCAATTCTACGGCGGTTAAGGAGGAGGAGGTGGAGGAGGAAATGGCACTTCATACAGATGGCACTTCACTTTTGGCTGCTTTCCACTGTTGGAGAAGCAAAGTCCGGGTCAATCCACTTGCTGTTCATTTTGATTAGCGTCAGCCTGTCGGCACTGTCGGTTGACAGGCGGCTGCGCTTATCGGTTATAATGCCCCCGGCTGCGCTGAACACCCTTTCTGATAGCACGCTGGCGGCAGGGCAGGCAAGCACCTCCAAGGCGTACAGGGACAGTTCCAGCCACGTGTCCAACTTGGAGACCCAGTAAGTGTAGGACGCCGAGGGATCGGGGAGGACAGGGGTATGGTCTGCCAGGTACTCCGCAACATCCGCCGATACTTGTCCCTCCTGCTGATAGCGGGCCCCGCAGTGATGGAAGTTGCACGAGGGGGTGCCATGAACGTGTCCCACACCTTGGAGAGTGTTCCCCTGGTGGCTGTGGGCCTGATTGATGTTGTGGGACTCTGGGAGACCCTCTCCTCTCTGCCGCCAGCGATGGTGGGTGGGAAAATCTCCATCATGTTCTGCACGAGTTCCCTCTGGTATTCCAGCAATCGATTCGTCCTCTCCTCTACCGGAATAAAAGAGGAGACGTTATCTTTATACCGGGGGTCCAGGAGTGCGAAGACCCAGTACAGTTTGTTCTCCACTATCCGGACAACACGTGTGTCCCGGGAAAAGCAGCCCAGCATGAAGTCAGCCATGTGTGCCAGACTCTGAATAGGCATGACGTCACTGCCCCCACCAGAAGGATCACTTGCCATTTCCTTCTCTTCCTCTTCCGCCTCCTCTCCGCCCCATCCACGCTGAACCAATGGGACGCACACAGCCTGACTGCTACCCTCGCCGCCAGCATCCTCCTCCTCTTCCACAGCCACCTCCACGTCGTCCTCCTCCTCCTCATCCTCCTCCTCCTGCAACTGCCACCGTGAAGCAGACAAAAGTGTGGTCTGACTGTGTAGCTCCGTTGCGTCTCCTCCTACCCCCGTCTCCTCTGCGTGCAATGCGTTCTCCCTTATTGCGATGAGTGATTCTTTAAGGACGCATAGGAGCGGGATGGTTACGCTCACTATAGCGTCCTCGCTGCTGACCTTCTTGGTGGACTCCTCAAAGATACGCAGTACATCGCATATGTCTGCCATCCATGGCCACTCGTGGTTGGCAAACTGAGGGAGCTGAGTTGGAGGCACGCGTGGATTCATAATCTGGTACTCCATCAATGCTCTCTGCTGCTCACACACCCTGGCTAACATGGAATAGGTGGAATTCCAGCGAGTCGGCAGGTTGCACAACAGCGATGTTCAGGCAAATGGAGGCGTTGCTGGAGTTTTTTTAAGCTAGCAGCAGCTACAGTTGACTTACGAAAGTGAGCGCACAAGCGCCGCACTTTCACCAGTAGCTCTGCCAGGTTGGGGTAAGTCTTTAGAAATTTTTTGGACTACCAGATTAAAAACGTGGGCCAGGCATGGTACGTGATTGAGTTCGGCAAGCTCCAGAGCCGCCACCAGGTTACGGCCGTTATCGCACACGACCATGCCTGGTCCTAGCTGCAGCGGCGACAGCCACATCTCCGTCTGCCTGCAATATGGCGTCCCTCACCTCTGGGGAGCTGTGCTTCCTGTCGCCCAAGCTGATGAGCTTAAGCACCGCCTGCTGACGTCTCCCCGCGCCAGGGCTGCAACGCTTCCAGCTAGCGGCTGAGGGCGATGTTAAGGCAGAGGAGGAGGAGGAGGAAGAGGAGGGGGGTGTATCAGAACCCGGGCTGGCAATCTTGGGCGGGGGTGGTAGGTAGGCCGTCTCTGTTTGCGACCCCGTCCCCGCTTCCACAACATTCACCCAGTGTGCCGTCAAAGAAATGTATCGTCCCTGGCCGCAAGCGCTTGTCCACGAGTCGGTGGTCAAGTGGACCTTTGCGCTGACTGCGTACCTCAGGGCCCGCCTGATGTTACGCGACACGTGCTGGTGCAGGGCGGGGACGGCACTCCGGGAAAACTAGTGGCGGCTGGGGACGGAATAGCGAGGTGCGGCAGCCGCCATCAGGTCGCGGAAGGCCTGCGTCTCCACAAGCCTAAACGGCAACATCTCCAGGGCCAGCAGTTTGGAGATGTGGCAGTTTAAGGCTTGGGCTTGGGCGTGACTCGAGGCGTACTTCCGCCTGCGGTCGAACGCCTGCGAGATGGACAGTTGTTGGGACGAGGAGTGTGAAGGTGCAGGCGAAGAGGCGGGGGAAGGGGAGGCTGAAGGAGAAGGCCCCAAAGTAGCCGAGGCAGAGGCAGATGTGGAGGTGTCCTGGCTGGAGGTCTGGATCGCAGTGGCAGCACACAACAAAGGGGAAGAGGCAGTGGCAGCAAGACCGGGCGCAGGTTGTATTGCGATTGCTCTCTTCCACTCAGCCCAGTGCTTGAATTCCAAGTGACGCCGCATGCCTGAGGTGGTCATATTGCTCTTCTCAGAGCCCCTACTCAGTTTTGAGTGGCAGAGTGTGCAAACCGCGCTCAGTTTGTCATCCGCACAAACATTAAAAAATCTCCACACCACAGAAGTACGAGGCCTCGATGGGGGAGCTTCGCGCGACTGCCCGCTGCCGGGAACAGCTTCGGCCCTGCTGGCTGTGGCCTCACTTCTCTGTCTGGACTGTCCTCTGCCTATGGACATCCCTCTGCCTGTGGACATCCCTCTGCCTCTTGCTGCCTTTTTCGGTGCTGCGCAGACCACCACCTCTCCACTGCTTTCCTCGCTGGACATCACCCCTGGCCAAGTGGGGTCGGTCATTTCGTCATCCACCACCTCCTCTTCCACTTCCTCACTCTGCTCCTCCTGCTGCCCACTGGACATTCCAACAGCCTCCCTTGATGGCAACTGCGTCTCATCATCATCATCGCTCATGATAACAGATGCTGGCTCAGGGTCCATTTCAGCAGGAGATGGCGAAAACTCAAGTGTTTGGGCATCACTACAAACAAATTCCTCTGCTAGCTCCTGGGATTCTTCCGGCACATCTGAAAAAGGACCCGAAAAGAGCTCCTGGGAGGGGTCAATGGTGGGATGACTCTGTTGGCCAGGTGTGGAGGAAGGAGGGTCAGAGTGAGACTGTGTGGATGACTGGCTGGTGGACAACTGTGTGGAAGCGCTATCGGCTATCCATTGCACCACCTGTTCAACCTGCTCAGGCCTCAACAGCGGTGTAACCCGCCCCCTGCTTAACTGTCCCATAAAGGCAGGGATTCTGGATGAGCGGGATCCTGGCTGACCCTCACCAGCACGCATTGTATCCCCACTGGCTTCAACAAGGCCCCCAACAGCATTTCCGCGCCCCCGTCCTCGTCCACGTCCTATTCCGCTAGCCCCCCTCCGCATTTTATTTTTTTTTGGTTACAATATTTTGCCTTCACAGCCGTGAAATTATTTTGCAAGAGAACGCACAGTACAGTTGCCAATTATAAGGCCTAAATATTTTATAGTTTAAGGTACACAGCCGTGTACTAACTGTTCAGACGGTGTGTATTAACACCAGGTATTTAAATTAGTTTGCAAGAGAACGCACAGTACAGTTGCCAATTATAAGGCCTATATATTTTCTAGTTCAAGGTACACAGCCGTGTACTAACTGTTCAGACGGTGGGTATTAACACCAGGTATTTAAATTGGTTTGCAATAGAACGCACAGTACAGTTGCCAATTATAAGGCCTATATATTTTATAGTTCAAGGTACACAGCCGTGTACTAACTGTTCAGACGGTGGGTATTAACACCAGGTATTTAAATTTGTTTGCAAGAGAACGCACAGTACAGTTGCCAATTATAAGGCCTATATATTTTATAGTTCAAGGTACACAGCCGTGTACTAACTGTTCAGACGGTGGGTATTAACACCAGGTATTTAAATTAGTTTGCAAGAGAACGCACAGTACAGTTGCCAATTATAAGGCTTATATATTTTATAGTTCAAGGTACACAGCCGTGTACTAACTGTTCAGATGGTGGGTATTAACACCAGGTATTTAAATTAGTTTGCAAGAGAACGCACAGTACAGTTGCCAATTATAAGGCCTATATATTTTATAGTTCAAGGTACACAGCCGTGTGCTAACTGTTCAGACGGTGGGTATTAACACCAGGTATTTAAATTAGTTTGCAATAGAACGCACAGTACAGTTGCCAATTATAAGGCCTATATATTTTATAGTTCAAGGTACACAGCCGTGTACTAACTGTTCAGACGGTGGGTATTAACACCAGGTATTTAAATTAGTTTGCAATAGAACGCACAGTACAGTTGCCAATTATAAGGCCTATATATTTTATAGTTCAAGGTACACAGCCGTGTACTAACTGTTCAGACGGTGGGTATTAACACCAGGTATTTAAATTAGTTTGCAAGAGAACGCACAGTACAGTTGCCAATTATAAGGCCTATATATTTTTATAGTTCAAGGTACACAGCCGTGTACTAACTGTTCAGACGGTGTGTATTAACACCAGGTATTTAAATTAGTTTGCAAGAGAACGCACAGTACAGTTGCCAATTATAAGGCCTATATATTTTATTGTTCAAGGTACACAGCCGTGTACTAACTGTTCAGACGGTGGGTATTAACACCAGGTATTTAAATTAGTTTGCAAGAGAACGCACAGTACAGTTGCCAATTATAAGGCCTATATATTTTATAGTTCAAGGTACACAGCCGTGTACTAACTGTTCAGACGGTGGGTATTAACACCAGGTATTTAAATTAGTTTGCAATAGAACGCACAGTACAGTTGCCAATTATAAGGCCTATATATTTTATAGTTCAAGGTACACAGCCGTGTACTAACTGTTCAGACGGTGTGTATTAACACCAGGTATTTAAATTAGTTTGCAAGAGAACGCACAGTACAGTTGCCAATTATAAGGCCTATATATTTTATTGTTCAAGGTACACAGCCGTGTACTAACTGTTCAGACGGTGGGTATTAGCACCAGGTATTTAAATTAGTTTGCAAGAGAACGCCACAGTACAGTTGCCAATTATAAGGCCTATATATTTTATAGTTCAAGGTACACAGCCGTGTACTAACTGTTCAGACGGTGGTATTAGCACCAGGTATTTAAATTAGTTTGCAAGAGAACGCACAGTACAGTTGCCAATTATAAGGCCTATATATTTTATAGTTCAAGGTACACAGCCGTGTACTAACTGTTCAGACGGTGGGTATTAACACCAGGTATTTAAATTAGTTTGCAATAGAACGCACAGTACAGTTGCCAATTATAAGGCCTATATATTTTATAGTTCAAGGTACACAGCCGTGTACTAACTGTTCAGACGGTGGGTATTAACACCAGGTATTTAAATTAGTTTGCAATAGAACGCACAGTACAGTTGCCAATTATAAGGCCTATATATTTTATAGTTCAAGGTACACAGCCGTGTACTAACTGTTCAGACGGTGGGTATTAACACCAGGTATTTAAATTAGTTTGCAATAGAACGCACAGTACAGTTGCCAATTATAAGGCCTATATATTTTATAGTTCAAGGTACACAGCCGTGTACTAACTGTTCAGACGGTGTGTATTAACACCAGGTATTTAAATTAGTTTGCAAGAGAACGCACAGTACAGTTGCCAATTATAAGGCCTATATATTTTATAGTTCAAGGTACACAGCCGTGTACTAACTGTTCAGACGGTGGGTATTAACACCAGGTATTTAAATTAGTTTGCAAGAGAACGCACAGTACAGTTGCCAATTATAAGGCCTATATATTTTATAGTTCAAGGTACACAGCCGTGTACTAACTGCTCAGACGGTGGGTATTAACACCAGGTATTTAAATTAGTTTGCAAGAGAACGCACAGTACAGTTGCCAATTATAAGGCCTATATATTTTATAGTTCAAGGTACACAGCCGTGTACTAACTGTTCAGACGGTGTGTATTAACACCAGGTATTTAAATTAGTTTGCAAGAGAACGCACAGTACAGTTGCCAATTATAAGGCCTATATATTTTATAGTTCAAGGTACACAGCCGTGTACTAACTGTTCAGACGGTGGGTATTAACACCAGGTATTTAAATTATTTTGCAAGAGAACGCACAGTACAGTTGCCAATTATGAGGCCTATATATTTTATAGTTCAAAGTACACAGCCATGTACTAACTGTTCAGACGGTGGGTATTAACACCAGGTATTTTAATTAGTTTGCAAGAGAACGCACAGTACAGTTGCCAATTATAAGGCCTATATATTTTATAGTTCAAGGTACACAGCCGTGTACTAACTGTTCAGACGGTGGGTATTAACACCAGGTATTTAAATTAGTTTGCAAGAGAACGCACAGTACAGTTGCCAATTATAAGGCCTATATATTTTATAGTTCAAGGTACACAGCAGTAGTGCCAAATATAGTTTGGTATGTAGCAGAGCACCTAATACACCACTAATGCCTCTCTCTGTCCCTACTCCAGCAGCTATCCCTGAATACAGCATCCGTTCTCTGTAAAGTCTATATTGTAGTAAAGCTATCACTGTACTGCACTATAGTAGCCCTGATAAGGGCTTTTAATCACGCTCCTGCCTGTCCAACAGCTAAAACCTGTCTCTCCCTTCTCCAGCCTCTGTCCCTGACTAAGTTCACGCAGCATATGCGTACGAGCAGGAAGAGCTGAGTTTTTAATATTCGAGGTCACATGGTTTTTCCAGCCAATCCATTTAGACGCCGTTTTCGCGCTGCCAACGTGCTCAGCGTGCCTGTCATACCCCCCTGCATGGTGATTGGTGGAAAAAGAGCGCCAGGGAAGGTGGGAGGGGAAACAAATTCTAAGTGCGCCATCGCCGTTATACTCGAACGAAATCGAGTACGCCGAATAGAGTAGTATTCGATCGAATACCAGCTCGATCGAACACTACTCGCTCATCTCTAGTGGTGAGTACTGGCACCCCCACCGATCAGACCCCAATCTGTTGGTGTCCATCAAGACTCCTTTGGCCTGGAACAGCTCATAGAGTCCCATGGAGTTCAGTATCACTTTTTTACCTCTCTGGTCCAGATATCACCACCTTACTATCTAGAATCCAACAATGTCTATCTTCCAATTCATCCTTCTTCTCTTCTCATCTCCTCTCGCTTTCTTAAATTCAACATGGATAAAATAGAATTTATTATCTTTCCCCCATCTCACTCAAACTCCCCCCCCCCCCAACAGATCAGTGGCTGCACACTCTCCCCAGTCAACCAAGTCCGCTGCCTTGGAATAACCTTTGATCCGGCCCTGTCCTTCAAACTGAAGCTCTGTGCACCACATGCCGCCTCCAACTCAAAAATATCTCTTGCCTCTGTGCATTCCTCAACCAGGAATCTGCAAAAATGCTTGTACATGCCCTCACCTCCCGCTTAGACTACTGTAACATCCTGCTTTATGGCCTTCCCTCTAGCACCCTAGCACCCCTCTAATCTGTCCTCAACTCTCCTGCCTGACTAATCCACTTTTCCCCCTTCTCTCACTTCTGCCAATCCCTTCACTGTCTCCCTATCACCCAGCGAGTTCAGCCCACAACCTGTACATCTCTGAGCTACTTTCTCAATACATCCCCACACGTAATCTCTGATCCTCACAAGTCCTTCTTCTCTACTCTCCTCTTATCACCACTTCCCACAATCGCGTCAAAGATTTCTCCTGTGCATCCCCTATACTCTGGAACTGTCTAACCCAACATATCAGGCTCTAACCTACAATGGAAACCTTCAGAGGAAACTTGAAAACCCACCTCTTCAGACAAGCCTACAACCTACTGTGACCCTGCTGCTGCTATACCCCTATGACCAGCTTTACCGTCACCTACTGTATACTTCCTCCATATGTTGTAGAGTGCAAGCCCTCTCTCCTTCTGTACCAGTTCGTAACTCATCTTATTCATGCTTATTGTATTTGTTTAGTATTATGTATGTATAACCCTTTTCATACATGGAATTAATGGCGCTTTAATAATAAAGAATAATAATTATAGACACTGGAGGTACTACAGAGGGGCCATTATAGATACTGGGGGCATTGTGGGGGTGTACTGAGGGGACTGCAGGGGTTGAGATGCTAAAACAAAAAACTATGAAACTCATCCATTTTTCAACTAATGTATCTAGGCTGTAAAAACTTAGAAAAATGGACAAGCGGACATAAAGTGAATGCATGCATGGATGCAGAATGGACATGAAAAACTGACAGTAAGTCCATTTATAATGGCCATTTTTTCACTCATGTGAATGTAGCCTTAGGGAATGGTAGTGCGTGGCTGACCTAGGACACAATTTTTTGTAGACGTAGTTTATCTCTAATAACAAGATGATATCCAGTTTAGCAAATTAGCAAGACACTCCTAGAAGATGCCAGATGGATGACATGGCTTGTGTAGCTTTGGTGGATGTGACGAGATATCAGATACACACAGGTAAGTACATTAGGGATCCCAGTGCGTGGGAAAGAGATAATTAATGGCGTTTGGTGAGAGGATATTGTAGTGATTAGTGTTTTCATGTTATTAAAATGCTTAATTGTAAATTGAGCTTTGACAACAAGGATTGAGAATGTGTCAGGCACTGATAGGCAGAGGACATCAGAGATAAGACGGAAGAAGTACTGAGCACAGTGATTCCAGTTCATATGGGAATTCGTTTAGAGCTGAGTTTTAATAAATGCTGCCCGGCTAATATATTTTACATATACTGAGAAAAGCAGCACACACATACATTAATTACCACTTACTCCAAAGTTCAATCTTGTGTGCCCTGCATGAATTCCATATGAGATTGGGACCATCCTTAAGCCTGGCTGTAAAAATAGTAATCATATGCTGAATGCTAACAAGTCTTATTTGCAAAACAGAAAGAAAGCTAAAAAATAGAGAAACTGTAAATAATTTGATTTACAGCTTTTTGGGTATCGGAATAATACATGGAGATAACAGTTCTCAAGAGAAGTATAATCATGAAAAAGTTGAATTTAATGTGTAAATTGTAGATAATTAGTTAAATTAATGTATTAATAAAAATCAATAATATAAAGATTCTAATAAACAATCAGATAAAAATGAAGATGTACTTCCAACCACAAATTAATGCCCTGACCAAAGATACCATAGCAGATAGTCAGACAGACAGACTAATAGATTGATCGATTGAACGGTAGATAGATAGATAGATAGATAGATAGATAGATAGATAGATAGATAGATTAGATAAACTAAACAAAGAATGAACCAGCACCTCCAAGTGAATAAGTAAAGGGCAGGTGCAAGCTGCCGAGGCTATTATATGTAGAACTAAAGGTAGCAGCAGCACAACTCTGTTTGCACTAAGATACAAGTACAGGGTGAATATGTGAAAAACTTATTCACCTGGAGGTGCTGGTTCATTCTTTGTTTAGTTCTATGTATATAGGGGAATGAGGCTTCCTCTGCAGCACTCTGCAAAACCTAGCACTCCTGCCCACCTGCCTGGAGCTTTTAATCAGGAATATCACAATAGCTGGACGCTCCTTTGACTCAGTATCTTGCAGTTTTTTGCAGGATGCAAGCCTGTGTTAGAGTAGGTCCCGTCTGTTAGAAGCCACCTTGTCAATTGGTAGATAGGCATGACATATTTTTGATCAACAATGTGCGCTAAAAGCTTCTACTTTGTCTTATAGAAGTATAGCAGTCGTGCTTTTTACTTTTTTCACATATTCACCCTTTACTTGTATCTTAGTGCATGCAGAGTTGTGCTGCTGCTACCTTTAGTTCTACATAGATAGATGGATAGATACATTTATAGATAGATAGATAGATAGATAGATAGATAGATAGATAGATAGATAGATAGATAGAGTCTAGCTACATCCATCTCATCCTCCATTCCTAGTGAAGAAATTATCGTACATTTTCGGTATTCTCCAAAGTCTTCTGCCCTGATACAACCTTGTACTACCAACCACAAATGAATGCCCTGGCAAAATCATGCCATCTTGTATTTATCAAAACCTTTTACCTTTTTTTTATTTTCCTGTCTGCTGGCCCCTTCACACTTATCCCAATACCTTCTCATGTGTAATCTCCAGCCCTTGAATGATCTTCATCTGTGCTCTTGTCTGCTCCTTCAATCACCATCTCTAATATTTCTCCCATACAACCTACATACTCTGTAACTCACTATCCCAACACATTAGACTATCTCCCACCATGTCAACTTTTAATAGCTGGCTGTGTACATAGTGTATAATGTTTCTATTCTGGCCTACCTAAGGTTTTACCAGTACAATAGAGCTGCCATTAACTCACATATTATTTCATAATAACGAGATGTCTCTGCTCATTCTGTCCATATATGCACAGCAAAGCTGCCAGCAGAGCTACAGAATACAGGACATATATGTAACTGTCCAATGTGAAAAGTAATTTTGCAGCATTATTTATGTGACTAGTGACAAAAAAAGAATGTACCACAAATTTTGTATAAAAAATATGTTATACTGAAAACCAGATTCCATATGTAATTTTCTGACAATGCTTTATCATACCATATTTACATGACCTTGTAAGTTAATGGAGTTATGCAATAAATACATGCAGTAAATAATGATAGATAGCTAAATGGAGGGATAGATGGAGATATAGATATGAGTTAAGTAGATGGATGGATGGATGGATAGATAGATAGATAGATAGATAGATAGATAGATAGATAGATAGATAGATGGATGTCTCTGGGGAGAATGCTGAAGCACACAGGAGAGAAGCATGGGTTCAAATCCAACCAACTCCAACATCTGCATGGAGTTTGTATGTTCTCCCCATGTTTGTGTGAGTTTCCTCCAGGTATTCTGGTTACTTCCCCCTATCCAAAGACATACTGATAGGGATCTTAGATTGTGAGCCCCACTGGGGACAGAGCACTGATGATGTCTGTAAGGCCTAATGCGTATGACTGTGGTTTGTTCCGCATTTCCATGGGGCAGCAAAAAATGCGGACAGCTGTCCGCATCCGTATGTTCATTCCATTGTCGCACAAAAACATAGAACATGTCCTATTTTTGTCTATTTTGCAGAAACGAATAGGTATTTTTACAATAGTTCGGAATGGAAAATAGCAGGACACACACAGCTGGTATCTCTGTTTCCCGCATCCGGCCGGGTGCATGAGGCCTAAAGCACTGCAGACTATGTAAGCGCTACATAAGTGGGTAAAATAAATAAAGCCAGTTCAGGTTCTGAGTCAGACACAATAAATCCATTAGCACAAATACAAATGTACACAATTTAAATAGCCTCCTTTCTACCTGTAGACAGCAATAGCCGGATATAAACTCCATAGTCTGTCATACTAAGATTTATGGGTGTGATAAATCATTGTATTAATTATCTTGTCAAAATGTTGGTTTATTTATATGTTACCAGCTAATTGAAAACACAGCAATTTATTTCAAAGTAGACATGCTATTCTGTTTTTCTCAATTTCCCATATATAGTAGTCCTGTCAAGGTAAGTGTTTACTCTCATTTTAATTTCTTACATAGTAATATTTCAAATATTTAATTCTATACAAAACATGTGCATTGGGAATTTACACCTGATGGAGGGAAGACATAAAGGACATTTACAAGAGATATGGTGGAGATTTTATGTCAGCGGAAAACTGCCTACTGTAAACAATTAGACCACAGTTCTCAATTTTCTGACTCCAGAAAATTATTTCAGCATGGATGTCCACTGAGCAGAGGGAAGCCAAAAGCAACAACCTACCTTATAATATTGAAAGATGCAGAACTTGTTTCCACCGTATATCTTCACAATTTTTTGTATACAAATGGTTTAATTATTATAGCTGCTTTCCTATGGCTTTATTATGGCAGTTGGTGTGGAACCACTGTGTCATCCAACAGATTTGATCTTGGACTAATCCTAAGGGCATTATCCTCGCAGTCCCCTGATTTTCACCCTTAAACCCCTGAACAAGGATCAAGACTTCACAGCAAGGGAACCACCAGGCCACTGATTCTGGAGTAGTATATGCGTGATTGACAGGGGTCAGAGACACTAGTGCAGAGCAGTAAGAGATCAGGCAAAATTGTAGTCAAGGACAGGCCAAGGTAAGGGCTGGTGGATGCAATACAGTAAATGCTACAAAGTCAGAGCAGTCAGTGAAGGATTAATACAAAGGTAGTGCACAGGTCATGCAGCGGCAGGTGAAAATTCACTTAATGGGCAGTACACAGGCAGTACACAGGCAGACAAACAGATACAAAAATTCACAGAAAATGGTGCACTACAACGGTGAATGCAATTGACAATATATGGCTAACCCTCACACTGATGTTAAAATAAAAACTTTCGCCAATATATTCTTATATCAAGAACATTCCAGAGCCCGAGCATCCCGTCAAGGTATCTCAATTGGCACGGGACCTAACGCTCACCCTACTATGGTATAGTTAATTGCAGATAGGGGCATGAAGTCCAACACACAGCAACCAGCTCCCAGTTACCTCCAGCGTGAAATCACACATACAATGGGAGGGGGGCGGAGGCTGTGAGTCCCTCTTAACCCTGACGTCATGTGACCCAGGCTGCAAAGGTGCACCTGAATGTTGCCCATTAGTATAATCAAGGCACATTCAACCTGGAGTTGTGTTTAGACAAACAGATACAGCAAATCTTTGCAGGGAACTAGCAAGCTAGACAACTTATTGGCCTGACACCCTCCCATAGGGTAAAGTGCCCAAAGATGACCAGCCATTGGCTTTTGTGAATTAGTGTATGTACACACTGGACCTTTAAGAGCTGGGAGGAGTACGTGCGTAGCCTACGAGCAGATGATGGAGGCTTTGCTGACAGCCTGCAAGGGACCAGACAGCCTGAGGACTCAGGTGGCCAGACCTGCTGTAAGGAAGCAAAGGAAGGTCGGGGGTCCAGGATGCCAGAGAAGGGTAAATGGAGCAAGGCCCGTGCCTGCCTGGGACGGCAGGACAGTGGCATGCACAGGCCACAGATACAACAGGCTTGTTTTCTGACTTTGTTGTAATTTTTAAATGGAGGAGGAGCAGAATACCCACTTATAGTACACGCTACACCCCATTTCTCATGGACCTATGGACTCAAAGATAGGCTTTGTTCTAGCTAATTTGAAAGATCTTGGGAATTAAACATAGACCAAACATTTGTTGATTTGTGTTTTGCTCACTAATTTCTAGATAATCAGTAGAATGTGACTGTTTGCTTGTCGAAAACTGGCCTTTGTACGTTTGAGGTAACTTTGTGCCACCTGGGCCTTAAAGAGGGTGTGCAAGTTGGGGGGGGGGGGTTGGGTTGACAGAACCCCTCTCTTGGCCAGACCTGTGTATGGAAGTTTACTTACCTGATTCCTGGCTCTTGCTCCCAGATTCTTCTCTTCCAGGCCTGGGCTTCTCCATTGTGCTCCCTCGCTGTAAACATCCGGTTTGTAAACATCGCTGGCTGCAATGGTGACCTGCTCCCCTTACGTCATGACAAATGATCATGTGACGGAAGGGGAGAAGTTTACTGTGGCCAGTGATTGGCTGCAGGCAGTGTCAGACCAGATGTTTACAGTGAGGGGGAGCAGTGGCACATCGCAGGCTAGGAGGTGAAGGAGTGAGAAGCCAGGGCCGGGAAGAAGGCAAGTGAGCTTCCTTTTACAGGTCTGGACAAGAGGGAAGGCTTGCTAGACCGCCTAACTTGCACAACCCCTTTAACTTCTCCATTAAGAAAATCATAATAGCTGCTTTTATTTGGAAGGATCACCAAAAAGGAGCCATGCTAATATAACTATTTGCCACATTCTCTTTTGTTCCTGACATCCACTGCTGCATAGTTTAGGCCTTCTGAGGCTGTCTACTACTGTCCCTAAAATAAAAATCCTCCAAAATAAACAACAGATACAATGATGTATTTTCCAGAATTGTACTATAAAGTGATTGTCCAATAGTTTACTATTGATGGCCTATCCCTAGGCTATCAATATTTGATTGGCGGGTTCTGACCCCTGCTGATCAGTTGTTTCAGAGTAGTGTAATGGGTGGAGCTGGCTAGTGAAGTGCTGCTCCCGTGGAATTGAATTTGTTATGGCAGTGGATGTGGAACAACTATGCCAACCAACAGATTTGACTTGGGGCTAAACCTAAGGGCATTATCCTAGTGGCTGCCTGTTTTTCACCCTTTAATCCCTTTACAACGATCTGGACTTTGCTGAAAAAAATGCACATGCTGCTACCTCCTGGAGTAGTCTCCATGTGATTGGCAGAGCATGCAGCAATTGGTCAATACGGTAATTAGGCACAGATAGGGTCAGGCAGTGGAGAATATGTCATTAATCAGGCAGGGCTCAGTATACAGTATGAGACACCTATTGCTCAGACTTCCTCTCACCGAGAAAGGTGGCATAAGTGTCCCAGCTAGAGATGAGCGAGCATACTCGTCCGAGCTTGGTGCTCGTTCGAGTATTAGGGTACTCGTAAGTGCTCGCTGCTCGGACGAGTATCTCGCCATACTCGAGGAAATGGCAACTTCCGCATCGTGCTTTTTTGGCGCCTATAAACACAACCAATCACAAGCCAGGAGACTCTACGGTACACCCAGCATCACGTGGGGCCCTTACATGTCGATAGCAGGGGTTGGCTGGCCTGATCAGGTGACCCTGAAATATACTAGTGACTGGCCGCGGCGCTCGGCTCAGATGACGTCTGGATGTCGTTAGGGATAGAGCTGCTGCCTTTCAGGGACAGTGTTAGGGCCTTCATTTAGTTCTCTGTTAGGCAGGAATCACCCACAAAGAACCCAACAGCCCTTCTAATGGCTAGAAGAAATTTTTTTTTGTCTCCTGGCTTGGCTGGCTGGCTGGCACTAGTAGTGCAGCTATCGCCATATCTAACCCTGTTTTTTTTTTTATTGTTCTATCTCAGCGATACAAATCCATTGCACACAGCAGTGTGGAACCATTCTGTGTGTCACAGTTCAGCACACTCACTCCAATCCATATATACTGTCCAGGTGACACTTTCTGTACGTCACAGAATACATTCAAGTCATTTGCTACCAATATCATCTACAGCTTGATCCAGAAAATTCTCTGTGCGACATTTGTCTGGGTCGCAGACTAAATAGCCACCGTTAACAGGGTGTCAGTCAGTTCTACCATAGTTCCTGCACGTCACGTTCCCAAAAAAACAAAATTTAAAAAAAATATAAAACAACAAATATAAAGAAAAATTATTTTTTCAGTTGTTTTAGCTCAGTGATACAAATCCATTTTACTCAGCTGCGTGTAACCTTTCTGTGTGTCACAGTTCAGCACACTAGCTCCCATCCGTATATACTGTCCAGGTGACACTTTCTGTACGTCACAGAATACAACCAAGTCATTTGCTACCAATATCATCTACAGCTTGATCCATAAAACTCTCTGTGCAACATTTGTCTGGGTCGCAGACTAAATAGCCACCGTTAACAGGGTGTCAGTCAGTTCTACCATAGTTCCTGCACGTCACGTTCCCAAAAAACAAAATTTTATAAAAAATATAAAAAAACAAATATTAAAAAAAAATTATTTTTTCAGTTGTTTTAGCTCAGTGATACAAATCCATTTTACTCAGCTGCGTGTAACCTTTCTGTGTGTCACAGTTCAGCACACTAGCTCCAATCCGTATATATTGTCCAGGTGACACTTTCTGTACGTCACAGAATACAACCAAGTCATTTCCTACCAATATCATCTACAGCTTGATCCAGAAAATTCTCTGTGCGACATTTGTCTGGGTCGCAGACTAAATAGCCACTGTTAACAGGGTGTCAGTCAGTTCTACCATAGTTCCTGCACGTCACGTTCCCAAAAAAACAAAATAAAAAAAAAAAATTATTTTTTCAGTTGTTTTAGCTCAGTGATACAAATCCATTTTACTCAGCTGTGTGTAACCTTTCTGTGTGTCACAGTTCAGTACACTAGCTCCCATCCGTATATACTGTCCAGGTGACACTTTCTGTACGTCACAGAATATAACCAAGTCATTTGCTACCAATATCATCTACAGCTTGATCCAGAAAACTCTCTGTGCGACATTTGTCTGGGTCGCAGACTAAATAGCCACCGTTAACAGGGTGTCAGTCAGTTCTACCATAGTTCTTGCACGTCACGTTCCCAAAAAAACAAAATATAAAAAAAAAATTATTTTTTCAGTTGTTTTAGCTCAGTGATACAAATCCATTTTACTCAGCTGCGTGTAACCTTTCTGTGTGTCACAGTTCAGCACACTCGCTCCAATCCGTATAATCTGTCCAGGTGACACTTTCTGTACGTCACAGAATACAACCAAGTCATTTGCTACCAATATCATCTACAGCTTGATCCAGACAACTCTATGTGCGACATTTGTTTGGGTCGCAGACTAAATAGCCACCGTTAACAGGGTGTCAGTCAGTTCTACCATAGTTCTTGCACGTCACGTTCCCAAAAAAACAAAATTAAAAAAAAAAAATTATTTTTTCAGTTGTTTTAGCTCAGTGATACAAATCCATTTTACACAGCTGTGTGTAACCTTTCTGTTTGTCACAGTTCAGTACACTAGCTCCAGTCCGTATATACTGTCCAGGTGACACTTTCTGTACGTCACAGAATACAACCAAGTCATTTGCTACCAATATCATCTACAGCTTTGATCCAGAAAACTCTCTATGCGACATTGTCTGGGTCGCAGACTAAATAGCCACCTTAACAGTGGTGTCAGTCAGTTCTACCATAGTTCCTTGCACGTCACGTTCCCAAAAAAACAAAATAAAAAAAAAAAATTATTTTTTCAGTTGTTTTAGCTCAGTGATACAAATCCATTTTTACTCAGCTGCGTGTAACCTTTCTGTGTGTCACAGTTCAGCACACTCGCTCCCATCCGTATATACTGTCCAGGTGACACTTTCTGTACGTCAC